>FR989940.1:1226284-1691658 GCA_905404155.3 Plebejus argus
TTTATATTATTTTTTTCCAACTAATATAATAGCCAAATATCACGTCCTCGAGTATTGAACATGTCTCACCAGTCACGCAGTATATGTCGCAGTCATCTGGTTCAATCTGTGATTCGATTGAGTGACTAGCGTATTCATTGATTGTTGTATTCATTCATTCGACGTTTAGAAAGAGTAAAAACACAATTTGGCACAAACAATTCAAAGATATAAAAATTGGCCGTCAGATATTTGGCAAGTCTTCTGTCTTGCCAAATACCTGACGGCCTTAAGGGTCTTTTGACAGAAGACTTGCCAAATATCTGACGGCCAATTTTTAAATCTTTGAATTGTTTGTGCCAAATTGTGTCATTACTCTTCAGTCTCTTCCAGTGATCTTCCAAATTCTATCACAGAATTCTCCTGCGTATCATCACACTCTGCACCTTTTTAAAAATATTTTAAATCAATGACAATAATTTTTTTCGATCATAATTTTATTGATTTTTATATTTTTAATTTTATACTCTAATGTAGTATTAACGATTTAGAATTAAAACAATCAAATCTTTCGAATATCTATAGCTGCCTCATCAAGAGTAAATTAGTTGTGAATTTATAACAGCACATCAAACTTATTGATTATTGTTTATTAATCGCTGTATATAAAGATATATTTAATGTTATGCCCGTGATTCATAGACAAGTATAAGGTGCGACGATGAAGAAAATGTTTCACGTTATTTTTTTTTAAACATTATTTATAATTTAAATTTAAAATTTCATAATATGCCAGTTAATTGTTAAACAAGCTTAAAATCTGTTGTGTTTGTATATAAAAGTCACTAACAACTAGATGTAACTGAAACTTATACATATTTAAAAAAACATTGTATAGTGATATTTATAATAAAATAATTTTCATTACGTTTATTTTTTAGCTAATTTATGTTAGAATAGGTTAATTTTGTTATCTGTTGTGTGAAGATTAAAATTTACAAAAAATATAAATCAAATAGAAGAAACGTTAATAAAATTATCTCCCTCTACAGTCTTACTCATATTATAATACTAGGTGACGCCCGCAACTCCGTTGTGCCAAAACCCAAAGTATCTCCATACCAGCAAAATCAGTTCAGCGGTTTTAGCGTGAAGAGGTAACAGACAGATAGACAGATGGACTGACAGACAGACACACTTTCGCATTTATTACATTAGTATGGAAGTATGGATATGGATTTTACTGCTCGGGCGTGCATCACAGCATTAATGATTCTAATGAATAATATCAATATCAATTACTAATTATTGACATGATCGAGAATGTTAAATTTTCATCTTGTTTAAATTGTGATTTATATTATAACGAACATTTAGTAAATTAGTTTTGTTAATAGTTTTATTATGCGGTGTCACCTCAATGTATCGCAAAAACTATCTAGCGAGATGCTTTTTAAAAGAAAAAAAAAACTAGTTTGTTAATTTTGAGACTTTTAATGGTTTAAACATTTAATAATTTAGATTAGTTTTGGTTCACATGAGAATTTCGTTACTTGAAAAAACATGAACGTAGAAAAAAAGGCGGATGGAGTCTTATTATATACAGAACTGTGTCTTCAGAGTCGGCCACGCACACATTCTTACGCCTGTCAAATAGTATGGACTAGCGTAAGAATGTGTGCGTGCGGACCGTGTACATGCAGTCAGCCTGGCCGACTCTGAAGACACAGTTCTGTGTACCCTTAACCCCCGAACGGCCCAAGTGGGCCGCGGTAACAAAAGATAGATAATAGATTTCCAAGAATCCGCGATCGACGACTTAATAAGACTCCGTCCACCTTTTTTTCTACGTTCATGTGAAAAAGACGGATTATTTTTGGAAGTTCTACAGTAATTTATTTAGTTTTTTAATGTAATTACTAATTAGATTATTTTCTTTAAAACCAAAAATAATTCATATATCTATTGTTCCATTATAAGACTTCTTGCTTATTCAATCCCAACGGACGCACTCTGAGATACTTAGGTAATGAGTTTTCAGAAAATGTAAAAAGTTTTTGTCAGTATTTTCAGTAACTTAATGTTAAATAATTATTAAATTACTCGAGTGTGGCAATAAGTCTGTTCAAATTTTTACACCGCTTTCACTTTATAGATTCGTACTGTGTTGCTGCAGGCTACTACAGGGCTCCATTCTCTCGCCGACACTTATCCCTATCGATTAAAATATTTTGATACTATCTAATAAATGTCAGCGATTTATCACAAGCTGTGAATACCTCCGGCTCCTGAGATTACGTTATACTTCTCTGTGTGTTATTAATCAGTGATTGTGATGACGGCAGATGGTGAAAATCGCTGTGGGAGAATAGTTAAAAAAGTAAATTCTTGACAAAACTATTTTGCTATTTTACTGTGTCTTAGTATTTGAGATATCGTGACCAAAAATAAGAGCGACGCTTGAAGTTTTGAAAGTTGACCTACTCCAATCTTTTTCGTCAAGTCGTGTTCTAAAATTTTAACAGTGAAGTTAGAACAAAAATTTAATGATATCTGAACAATGTCACTCTCCTAATGTTTTGATTTCTAACTTCAATTATAAAAGGCATCTCAATTTGGGCAACCAAATGCTATTTGGCTACACGCCTATTAATATAAAATTGTTCGAATTTCAAGTATTATTAAGCAGTGGTATTAGTAAGACTTTACTTTATACTAGTATCATTATATCATATTATAACATTTAAGTATCAGTGGCCTTTATATAGTTTATCTTTTCAAAGACGTTCTCAAATAAACAACTAGATTGCGACATGGAAATATAATATAATATTATATTCTGATATGTTAAGGTCTTAAATAATTTTCATGACCTAAACTGAATAGCGTGTTTTCGAAAACAATGCGCCAAGATTCACATGAATAACATAATTAAAGCGAAATCTAATTTAGAGATAATATGTAATCTAAATATTCAAAAACTAATTGAGTTTTTGTTAGATAATATTTTATGAGTTTGGAAACAAAAAGTTAAACTAGATAATTGCAATAGTTCAGTGACAAAAAAATAAGATTTATGATCATGAAATTAAGTTAAATTATGAATTGTATAATATGTATCTTTTGATGAAGGCTTAAGCAAGACTGTACTTAAAGATATTTAACGATTACTTAAGTAGTTATTTAATGAAGACTTTGGCAGAAAATACTAAAAATCAAGTGCCACAAACTCACTGTAGGTTCTTGTAATCTGTTCGCGTTAAGTACAAATGTCCAAATTGTCATAATATAGCAAATGTGTACCAAGTAAAGTAGGACAATTAATGCCTTCGTGATTATAATGATAGTGAAAAAATATTTTTTTCTAAATTTCTTTCAGAATGTCCTACTTAGTGCCCACTTCTTAGTTGCAATGATAACATACTTCTAAGTTCAGATTCAATGCAAATATAATCTATATCTAAGGAACTTAAGTACCCTAATGACAATACTATAGTGACTATAGCTTTTAGTCGTTAAAGTTTTATAGTTATAGTTACTATAGTCGCATAAGTGATTCACCATTATATAACCAGACAATCGTCTCATAAAAAATCAATCTCTATCAAAAGCGCAAGTATGTTCCAAGCAATTGTTATCAAACACAATGATATCAGGCTAAAAAGCGGCGATTGTTGCCTGTGAACGGGGGCGCTCCTTGACCGGAGCTACCTTCGGAGTGAACCTTAGTTACATGTGTGTGGGTTCTTATTCCTATCGGCTTCCCTTACATATTTTGAAGGTCATCCAAATTCCTAACTCTAGTTAGGGCTTATAGGGAAGACGATTTAGTTCTTGCCACTGTTATGGAGATATACTTAGTCCCTTTTGCTCTTTTTATCTAGACTTAACTTAAGCAAAAATTATGAGTGATATATTTTTAATTCTAAGGTCAACTAAATTTAATTATTGTCATATGGTAAACTACGATTAAGCGCAACGTTTGAAGTTTATTTAGTGCTATGTTTAGAGTATTTTAAGTTGTGAAATGTAATTAATGTCACGGCATATTATGCAACTGTTAGTTAATTTATCATTTTTTCTATTCTCCATTTAAATTCAGTTTGGTCTTCATTGGTCGATTAATATGTAACATTTAAATTGGTAGCGTCATAATTCATAGCAGCCCATACTTAGCTTTGATTAAATAAATTGAAATTAAGTAATCGCCATTAAGCGTAAGTTTCTCCCCTTGATGCCTTGAATTAATTCGCTAAAATATTATCCGAGGTCTTACATAGAAGTCTCTAGCTGCTATTATCCTATAACTAATGAAATTATAAATTTCAAACCCATTTTGCTCAACGGTATAACCCGTATGTAACCTTAGTGGTTGAATGAAACCTCATACGTTCATATTTTATGGTATTATGCTTATCGCCTGATATCTGTGTGGTTGCATCCCGGTGGCTGCTACAAATCAATTTCAAGTACACTATTCTGTTCCCTCTAATTGTACTTGTATCTGGTATATCGTGGGCTTTAGTTGAAAACTTGGTTTGAATTCTCTAGACTTTAGTAAGTATCATTATAAAAAGTATGTCTAAGATTTTTGACCATTATATATATATATATATATATATATACTGCGTGACTGGTGAGACATGTTCAATACTCGAGGACGTGATATTTGGCTATTATATTAGTTGGAAAAAAATAATATAAAAAAATAATATCAATTGATCACTGAGAAAATGTAGCTTAAAGTTAAATAATTATTTACCCAACGCATGGACACCGCGAGCGGGAGGGGTAGTTGTGTGGTGTTTCTTTGGTAGCGCACGCCTCTGCACCGGCTGCATAGTATGCCTACTTGCCTAGCCGCGTAATTTACTTAGTATCCATGATTCATTTATTTTTGGAAAATTTGGAAAAAAAATAAGAACCTAATTTTATTACATAATTATAATGAGAATCGAGTACAGAGTGCTCTCCATAAGTATCGGTAATGTCTCACCAGTCATGTTGTATATATATATATATATATATATATATATATATATATATATATAATATAATAAGAACCCACACACATGTAACTTGGTATGCAGGTAGATATTATGACGCTTCCTTTCTTAGCATCCGCTAAGAAAGGATTTTGATAAATTCCCACCTCAAGGAGTTCAAATAGGGGACTAAAGTTTGTATATACCTAATAATACTTCTTAACGCAAGCGAAGTGGTGGGCAAAAGCTCGTAAAATATAAAACAAGCTTTTTAAATTTATCATGAAAAGTAAAAAGAAATGTTAAGTAAATATGCATTTGGGAGATCCTTTACTTGAAAATCGCTACCTGTATTTAAAATGGCATCAGTTTTGTTGACACGGGCCAAAACATCCTTGTTAGATTCATTCGTTCTTTTTATACCAAGCCCAATAGAGGAAAATAACATCGTTGTGGTTACACATGCAAAGATCATAGAGATGACATCTAATAACTAAAATATGAATCTAGAATATGCCAATATTCTAGAATATGCCATACCGCACGCATTTATATGCGGCTCCATAATTGAATACATCAAGTACACCGACTGAGACATAAAATATAGACTTTAGATGACCTAAGCGAATAACTTACAGAAATCATTGTTATAATAAGGCAGGGCTATTAAAAATAATTAAAATACATAAGCCAGGTCATAGGAATGCTAAGTATATCTGTACCCCGAATGTACTATTTAATCCAATATGATACAGCTTCGATAAAGTTTCGATGCAGTCTTTGCATAATAATTAAGGTAAATTTCGGACGATCGGAAAGTCACCTCAAAATTCTTTTATTAGCTAAAACTAAAAAAATACTGTTGTTTAATTGAAGGAATACTGTTCTGCTGCTTTATAAAACCCAAGCAGAACAAGACTGTATTAATATTGGACTGTATAGCAGAATCAGCGTACTAATCATAGGGATATCTGCCATCTCCGTAAGCGATTTGCGCGTTGTGTAGGCGTACATAAGGCTCATGTGCATTTTAATTTAATTTACATTTCCGTTTTTCGTGATCGCCGCAATTGATATGACATTTCTAAGTATGGCGAATATTATGTCAGGAATCAGCAAAAAAATGATGCTTGGAGAAGTTTCATATCTACCTTAAAAAGGCCTCCCTCAACGAGCGCTAAGTATCCTGATCCTAAGTTCAGAGGGCAGTAGATGGATGAGGGCTGTCTAATTAGCCCTTATCAATCCACTGGCCTCTTCTTCAAATCGTCCATCTAGGTTTAGGGCCAGGTTTGCCTGCGTAAGAAGTAGGCATGAATAATATTCTACTGAAGTTACCAATCATAATAATATCATCTTCTATGCAAAATATAAAGCAAAGTTTATGACCTCAACATAGGTCGAGCAATTTATTTTTTCATAAGATCCAGGACTAGAAATCATTTGCAGTGATTTCTGAGACAACAGCAATATAATAATTATAATAAGTAATTCGAGATGCGTCAGTTCCTAGCTGAACATTGAGTGCTGCTTTCAAATGGACCTACCTTCCTACAATCGTCCACATTTTACGTACAGTTCCGTGAATGACATAGATACTGAAACATATAGGTACTCGGATGTTTTTAACTAGTTTTAATTATTATATAAAATAAGGGGGCAAAGAAGCAAACGGGTCACCTGATAGAAAGCAACTTCCGTCGCCCATGGATACTCGCAACATCAGAAGAGATGCAGGTGCGTTGCCGGCCTTTTAAGAGGGTATAGGGTAATAGGGGAGGGTGGGAATGGGAAGGGAAGGGAATAGGGTAGGGGATTGGGCCTCCGGTAAACTCACTCACTCGCCGAAACACAGCGCAAGCACTGTTCCACGTCAGTTTTCAGTGAGCCCATGGTATTTCTCCGGTCGAATCGGTCCATTCGTGCCGAAGCATGGCTCTCCCACGGTAAAGCATTTTTAGGCTTTACTTTATTAAAGCTTATATTATTTAGTGTTGTCACTTTTATGTATCCCACTGTACCTGCTCATCATTTCTGCACGCAGAACAAGTCCAGCGTTTGACCTCGTGTTGGGTTACAAGTGGAGCTAAATCGTTTATTTATTCACTTGTGACGTCCACATTACGTCTACTTGTTGATGCTCTCTGTCCATCCTTAATTGTATCGTTACACATATCAGTATCATCTTCATCATCATCAATATCGTCACATAGATCAGCATCGATAATTTCATTAGATATCAGATTATTTCTCATAATAGATCTTTGATATTTTATTGATAATCTCCTAAACACACCTTATTGGGATCCAATGATACTTTATTATTTATTTATTCTTGTAAATATTTTGCTATTATATATGGTGTCTAGTAAATCAACAACCGAAAGCCCGTAAGCGTCACGAATTTTAGTTACATTTGAAATAATATATTGAAAGATATATTTTAAATATGTGAGCCCAATTCTTATATGTCACGTATATGTGTGGTCATTGAATAAATTTAAAGAGACGCACTATAATATAGAGTCTCAGACATAATCTGGTTATCAAAAATGTTTATTAAGAATTTGGTTGGTCTTGCGTTACTTGCATTTAATTGATTGACTACACTCTACAGAAAATAAATTTTGAAAAATGTTTTTACTTAGTGGCGCAGGGTGAGTTATATTATTTAAAATAGTAACTTACATTCCTTAAGTGATCTTTAAAGATCTGAAGTGAACTATGCAGTTCTTTTTAAATTGAAATATTATTATTTTATGTAGCGGCACTTAAATGAGTATTCCAAGAAAGGTTTCATGACATTGTCTTTTTAAAAAAGCTGTGCTCAGTAGGTCTGAAACGTCTTTTCTCATTTGTGGAAATATACATCAACACCACAACTCATTAATACAATTGGTTGGAATCAAAATATCTTGCTTACATTCACGAATAAGTTTGACCTTACAATTTTGTGCCCTAACATCAAGAAATAGAGTTCACAATAGCGTTTGAGACGTTGTATTGTTTTCGTAGATTTATTAGCCTTTGACAGAGCTGACCTTGATGCGCCATAGTTCACACAGTCCCTTCACTGTGAAAATGTGAAAAAAACGCCACAAAAGCACGGCCCTCACGCATGACACAGACAAGACAATTGATTGGATTCGTATGAGTTTTATTGATTATTGTCCACGTTATATTGACTTGAGAAATGCGTGCCCCAAGGCGTGTCTCGGGCCCGTTATATTGGGTACGCTTTATGATTTTGTGAGATTCCTAATTAATTTCATCTCATATTCATATTCACATCATAATCGTGTTGATTTTACACATGATTTTATTTTCAGATTTTGTGTAACAATTAGCAATAATAACGCTGTTGTTTGCTAATAACAAAAAGTATAAAATGATTAATAAAATCAAACACAATAATATAACAATTAAAGTCAGGGTCTCTAGAACAATTTTTTTATTACTAACAAGTTAATTTTTTGTGAAGAGCTTCATTTTGATAAGACGAACGACATTTTTATTTGCGAAAAATCTCGAAAGTGGTAGCTAACAGAGATAGAAAGGATTTCATACTAAGATTCGATGGTCCTAAAATATGGATTGTTTTATTCGTAGGAAGATCTTATTCCTTAAATAAATAACTATTAACCTATCAATATACAATAAATCAGCTGGTTAGGGTTCCGTAGTCAACCAGGTTTTGTTGATTACAGAACCCTAAAACGGAACTGTTCTAGGGAAACCCTGACTAATAATAGAAGCACAGATAGAAATAAGGACTATTTCCAAGCTGACTGTTAACATGTACACTAGCTAAGATACGGTAAAAACACTGGTAAACTTACAACAACAATGCTTACAAAAGCAACCGCAGATAGCGTTGAAACAATAAATAAGACATACGGTAGTTAGGTGGTTACGGTCACAAAATAAACAAATCGCGATGCTAATCCTGGAACCGGGAAGTCCATAATTGGTGTTAAATCAAACACGGCCGAGGCGAGGAATCCGATTGGAGATGACCGGGGGTTCCGCCCGATGCTATCGTCGCACCTAGACCTCGGACCGAGCCGCGAACAGCGGATAAGGTATCTATTAAGTGTATAATAAAGTAGGGAAAAAGTGATATCAAGTAGAATAGGAGCACCGAGCATCCTTGTGATCCTTACTGATGAGAATATTTACACAGAAACTAAGTTTAATCTAGTACATTAGTAACGTCACATGTCAGACAAATTCAGTTGACCTGCTTCGTGAATATTTTGTTATTAGATATTATGTTTAAAAAAAGTGGGAGATTTAGACTAAAAAGTGATATTAAATAAATTAAGGCACCGTCTTGGGGTCTTTAGTGAACAAAATATGTTAAATGTTAATTAAATTATATACGAGTATTACAAAGTAAATTTTAAAGTTAAGGAGTTTAAAATCTCACAAGTTGTAATACTCGTTATTATGATAAGTCATTAGGGCATCGCAAAGATTTTGTGAGTCATCAGTCGTGTGAGAAGCAGCAAATAGAATGTTAGGATAAATATAATTGAATATAAAAAGTCTCCAAGGGCAGTTATTTGATTGATTTCCTCAAACATTGTCGTTAGAGTCAACAGTTTCATCAAAAAATTCAAAAATATAAAACATACCTACAGTAATACCTTTATATAAAGTAAGTCTTTGCACGCTCTAAAAATTCGTATAATTAAATGGACATTAAATGCCATTATGTCTTGTTCAAAATTAGAATTAACATATTATACCAAATCTATGAGGTTATTGCCACCTTGAAATGACTAATTTTATACTGGGTTTCTATATTTCAAGAGGTATTTTTATTAGTGAAAAGAATTATGACTCGGAATGACATTTGTATAGATTACATCTTTTTCATGATAATGAAAGAATTTTATTTTCACTCATGCAAATTTTTGTAATAATGTCTACGAGGCTCAATGCGGAAATTACAAAGCATATTTTTTTAAAACCTATTCGGTAAAACTGGTCAATATTCCCATAGATTCGCAATCGAAGATCAACGAAGTTGTGTCACCTGTGCAACCTAAATAAGACCATATTATATCCGGCAATTAAAATTCAAATTTATCTATCGCATCTCCGTCGCCCCGGCATTCGTGGCTTTCAGCGCGTGCGCATGGAATTTAACGCCGAATCGCCGCAGTAATTGTGGCTTATCTGGGCATTGTTCGTAAGGAGCACAAGGCTGCGCGACCGTTGACGTGTGAGTTTATACTATTGTCTGTCCCTTTAGAGCCTTTTATTTCGTCCATTATGTTTGTCTTTTTGAGGACTGATTATGATTATAAACGCATTTTAGATCGCGATCTTTAAAGCGATTGTTTTACGTTTAGTTTCCTTTGCAGATTTTTTTGTTTTGGTTATGTTACGTTACTAAATTTGAAATTATAATATTAATGTAGCGTCACTCATTTTCTTTTCTTATTTTTTTTCATTTTTGTTATTTAATATTATGCTTTATTTAAATACATTTTTATTTGCTATAAATAAATCATTCTTTTTTATTTGTCATAAGATTTCCTAATTTTAATAAAACATGAAAATCTTACACGTGCCTTTTTAACGCATATTAATTTACCTTATCATTTATGTTTTATTTTTTTAATAAGATATGGATATGGTGCTATTCGTAAACATTACCTTGAGAATAGGGGTGTTATTTGTTACAATTAAACATAATATTATTCTTAAAATAATTGGCCCCACGGTCATTAAGACCTTTGTTTTTGCATACGATCTCATCAAATGTTATTGTCCTTACTTGACACGCTTCGTTTAGTTTCTGTGTTAAAAACTAAAGCAAATTATTATAATTGTGTTATAATGTCTTGTTTATAATTGGAATTGTAACACCGTCATCACTTTTGTATCTTCAGTTTGTCATTTCTAGCGTAAGCGTATGATTTACTTAATTTGATTTGCGATTTAACTCTAAGGGCCTGTTTCACCATTTTCTGATAAAGTGCCAAATAGGCTATTCACAACTTTTTTGACAGATTCTCTTTAAGTGATCTGTCAAGTTAATTGGTGGATAGCCTATTCATCACCTATCAGGAAGTGGTGAAACAGGCCCTAATAATATTATTATTATCAGGAATGAGATTTGCTTGACATCTTGTCCAAAAATGTTGTCTGGTATAATTTGTGAAAGTTATTAATAACTTTTACATTTTCATTGTCTTTGTCTAAAAGCCCTTTTGCTAACTGTTCTTTTAATTTCATTCTAGATGCAAAAGAAAAATTATTTGAACTCTTAGTATAAGATACTAGAGCATATTTTCGATTATCACAAAAAAAACAACCCTTTGAGAAACGTCTCAATTCGCATCAGACCCATGTGATATAATGCGTTTATTGCGATAACATAAAGACGATAATCGCATGTCACGCATTCTAATCTACGATGAGTTGAGATGAAAGGAAGGATTATGAGATTAAAAAGTCTTTTGTAGATGATATCTTAATATGTTTTTAATAAATGAGGGTTGTAATCTGTAACTGTCCGTCTGTGTGTTTTGTCAGTTCTTTTATGACTTTTGCACCTTTTGAGGCGACTACTCCGTAATCCCTTCGCTAATACTTTGTAAACAAAAGCAGTATAGATCTTTCCGGTTATGACTTTTTTGCTAACTGCGTTAACACTTAACAGTAACCACTACAATAGAATGTCATAACGATCTACTAAATATGTGCATATATTAATAGATTATGTGCTTTATTTATTTGAGACTAATAGGGAATATATCGCAAAGGTATGAGCAGAGAACAAAACTTTTTGTTTACCGTCTGTGCTAGTGCTGCCAAAACATTGCAGTAATATATCTTATTCTATACCTAGAAGTATTTTGTCAAATATTTGAAGTGTATCACGTTTCACTTTCAGATTAGGCATTAATTATTATAATTTTGATTATCATGCTTATACTCCATCTTATGCTAAATAAAGCAAGGTTCCAATAATCTCACCTAAAAACGAAATTACTCACCTCGCTAGGCGTTGATTTATCGCATGCGATAACTCCCATATCGGGCGGGTTCAGAAAAGCGTTAGGAAGTGCGTAAGTTATGCGACGTCACGCCCGATAGGATCGCGGGTTCGATTCCGTTTGGGGTTGTGAATAATGAGATATAACGGATTCTTTATTGATACAAAAATACGTGATCTTTAGATATTGTAACGGGCTTTGATTTGTCGCCATCATTGATGGAATACCTGGCAATAATTTAACTCCTGGATTTTTTTTATAAAATAAGGGGACAAGCGAGCAAATGATGTTGACGACTGTAGTTGTTATCCATCAGGTGGTCACCTCAGACATCAGAGAACCAGAGAACCAGACAACCAGAGAACATCAGAAGATGCGATGCTGCAGGTGCGTTGCCGGCCTACCTTGGGCTCCTAAGGACTCCAGACTGAAACTCAGCTAAAGGTCTTGCAACATTTTTGTAGGCGGATAAATTCATGTACTTATGTCACGGGCCAAAAGTACTAACAGCTACACTTAGATACATTTAACGACTACATAACTTTCATGAAGAGTTTGACAGAAAGTGTATGAAGTTGATGTCAAAAATCTTCATTAAATTATCCCTGTGTGCGGCTGTGAGTCTTCTTATTTAATTTAAATATAAGATTTAATTAAATTTCATACCAACTTGATTTACTTAATCGTTGCCTCGTGTAACTCTTTAACTAGATTTTATGTGTTATGTTAATTGAGTTATAAATATAACTAGCCAAAACCGAGCTCTCACAAAGAGGGCTCGCGTCGTCACACCTCGACTGACTGATGAAAACACATCTACATATAAATAATAATTATTTTTTAACAAAAAATTAAAACTGACTTACAAGGTAAAAACAAAAGTAATATTCCTAAAAATAATCTAAAAAGAATCAAATAATTCCTATTCCTTATTATAGTGCCGTCTTCAGACTAAGCCTAAACCTCAACTATTTCTGTACAATCTTCGTACTTTTGAAGTCGCTGTTCCAGAGCCCGCAAAAATTTCTGCCCGGAAAAGTTCTGAGATCCTTGACATAGAACTTACGCTAAGGTAAGCTGGTACTGACTTCAAAAGCATGAAGATTGAGTCCAGAAATAGTTGAGGTTTAGGCTAAGTCTGAACATACATTAAAAAAAAGATAGCCGCCGAACGTATTACCTCCTCCTTTTTGGAAGTCGGTCAAAAATTACTATGTTAAAGCACAAATCAGTAGCCGTGATAGTTTTTCCGTAAAGTGTACCGCAAAATGAGTTGTGGGATATACTAGGGCTCGCTTCACTCGCCCTGATGAATCATGTTATTATTATTCAGCGTACCTCCAAGAGAGATAAGCCACTATTTTCAGGAAAAAAATACTATTTTTTTAATACTTACTTAATATAAAGTTTTTCGACTAGTCTTGTGGTTTGGGAATTGGGCGATAGAATATGTTCCCTCTTTGTTAATGCGAAAGATTGTTTATCATGGGGTAGCTATCCGTTCTTGGGACTCAAAGTAGCTCCATCTAAATTGGCTTAGTGGTTTAAACAAGAAGATCAGTTTCGCACTGACACTTTCGAATTTATATTATGGAACTAAATGACGTCCGCAACTTCGTTGCGCCAAAACTCATTTATCGCGCGGGAACCGTCTATTTTTCCGGGATATAAAGTATCCTAATATGTCCTTTCCTGTAGCCCTAGCATGGCCACCAGTAGGAATGCGAAAGTATAGATGGACTGTGCAGATAAACTTAAGGTGCCGTTCGGACCTTTCCCGCGGCTAATCACGACCGACAAAAATTCAATTGAAATGCCACTTTATGACAGACTGTATACTGTCTAGTGTATATTATGTCATAAAGTAGGATATTATTTGAATTTTTAGGACTATAGTCAAAGTGGCATTTTAATTGAATAATTGAATTTTTCGGAACGGAAAAAATCGGAACGGCACCATAAGTTTATCTCCACAGTTTGTCTATACTTACGCATTTCTACTGGTGGCCATGGGGCTATAACTGGGATCCAAAGTATCTCCATACCCAATTTTTAACCAACTTCCAAAAAGGAGGAGGTTATATGTTCGGCTGTGGATATTTTTTTTAGCAGAACCGATTTATCGGTTCAGTCGTTAACACACAGTCATATTTGTACATATTTTTTATGATATTAGTATGGTGAAGATCCGCATGTCCAGTCATAGGAAAGCCCGCTGGCAGCGTCCCAGGCGCGTGACACCACTTCATATCACTTCATATCGATACATCACAGGTGTATTGGCAGCTATCACTGCACTCCATCTTGTGGAATAATAAAGATCAAAGTTACTTGAGCGTTGCACGCGTGATCTGACTTTGAGTAACGCTCAGGTGCCCTTGTGTGTGAATTTTTTGAGAGTTTTTCGACGAGATTCGGCTAAACTTCATGTAATTTACAGTAATTGTCTCTTCTTCATGTGACCGAGTTGCACATTACGCATCAACATTATCAGACTCGGAAAGAGCCAATTGATCCTTGAGTGTACTTTGATGATTTTTTTTTCTTTATTTATATTTAGGCTTGTGTCGAAACCGACAATGCCAGCCTCATAAGTTACATAATTACCTTGATGATTATAATGAATTATTACTTATCACTAGCTTTTGCCCGCGGCTTTGCTCACGCTAAGAAGTTTATATACAAACTTTCATCCCCTATTTTAACCCCTTGGAGGTAGAATTGATCAAAATCCTTACTTAGCGGATGTCTACGTCATAACATCTACCTGCATGCCAAATTTCAGCCCGATCCGCCCAGTGGTTTGGGCTGTGCGTTGATAGATACTATATCAGTCAGTCAGTCACCTTTGAGTTTTATATATTTATATTATTATAAAGACCAGTTGTAATGTATAATTATAGATCACTCAAAATATATAAGAAAGTAAATCATTTCTCCTGCTGGTCAGCAGGAAATTTGAAAAAAGTCAAAGTTCCACTCTGATATTTTCACAAGCTATCGTGAGTAGTATACCTTTCAATAATTATAACGTCTAATTGACGGCAGTATGAGCGAGATTTATATCCGAGGGCAATGCCACTGTATTTACTGCGCGTACGCACTTGGACAACATTATTCATGATATTCTATCACAAAATATAACTGTAGGTTAAATGTAAGATCTATGGAGGGTCATATCGTATATGACTGATATAATATGATATTGCCCGTGATGATTTGTGCTGTGCTAAAGATATTTTATGTTAAAGTTAAAATTTCTTCATAAAATATCTTTCTATGGTTAGCGGTTTTTTACGCGATTCTCTGCCAACTTACAATGCATTACATTATGTTTACATCTAGAAAATATTTCCGTAAGAAAACCTAGGCTGGACTCAGAGTTTTTCTTTACCGTTTAGCTGGTAGAAGGGGGGGACACTGGATTCTAACGATTTTTTTCAATTTAAAACTTAATATTTCACAAATGGATCCCTAAACCGGAAAATGATCTATGAACACTCATAATATTTTTAAAAAACCTATCCAACGACACCCCACACGATGGGGTGGGCGCGAAAAAAAAATTCAACCTCGCTTGATGTGTAGGGGAAGTACCATAAAAAATATATATTTTTTAAATATTTTATGTACCATTTTATCGGCATTATTAATATGTATATTCATGCCAAATTACAGTTTTGTAGGTCCTATAGTCTCTGAGCAAAACCGCGGACGGACAGACGGACAGACGGACAGACGGACAGACGGACGGACAGACCGAAACTATAAGGGTTCCTTGTTGACTACGGAACCCTAAAAATGAAGCAAGACCTCTTTCTTGTTTAACCGTATCACATTATTCCCAATACCAACTGCAGCTGAAATGTAGCTTAATATCTAACAGCAGTAGCAGCTTTTTATAATCTAGGCCCGTGTCTAAACAGATCACGTCCCCAGCGATACATCAAACTGGGCACGCGCATCGCAGTAACGAGATTACCTTTCATCGCGCCGCACCAATATTTATCTATGACGTTTCAATTTTGTACAACAAAAAATGAAACCAGCGCAAAAGACCTATGAATTTAGGGCGTACGGGCGTTTTGTAAGGTCGTTTCTAAAGGCGAAGGGTTGATACGGATCAGGTAAGGCTGGTAGATTTAAGCCAATTAGCGATGCTTACGCGTTGAAAAGCTAGATTGAGATGTGAACGGTTTGTTGGAATATACGGGTGGAAATTGTGCGTGTTTTCGCCGCGTTTTGTTGTCATTGAAATTAGGAATTTTTATTATATAATAATATAACGGAATCGAAAAAAATATGTGTCTAGTTATACATGACTTTGCATTTAACAGTTACAGAAAATGAAAAAATAGCACATAAAAGCATTAATAAAATTTTCTCGTAAAATTTAATTAGGTATAATTATGATGCATGACGACCGGCATAATTAATAGGATTAAAAAAACAAACTACTTTATTTCATTAAAAATTAAATGAAAAACCAAAACATAATAATTAAAAATAATAAAGGAAAATAATAGTTTGCACGTCAACCATTTACTTGCTATTCCAAAAAGTTTAAAAGCCGTTTAGGATTTTTAATATTTAAATATGTATCTAGAAAAAATATGAAATTTTCTTTTCGTTCTCCTTCTGTGTTTCGGTTTATCGACATATTTAAGAACGGCGTTTTTCTTGAAATTATGGATTGTATATTTCAAACGGATATTTCATACAAATGTACAATTTTTTAAACTATTTTGAAGCAAAAAATACTTTACAATAATGAGCTAAAATATAAAATACCATAGGCTGAAGGTCAGATAATTGAGAACCGAATTACGCGGTGGCTTAACATAGCTTAGCGTACCGTGTTGTGACTTGCCAGGCAAACAAAAAACGCTGATTAGGCTTAGCTGACATAATCAGGATCAGCAGATTTAACCGAACTGACCTTGTGTCCAAACCTACCCTGTGTCCGAAATAACCCCTGATCTTAATAATGATTAATAATGATAATAAGTGTTCAATGGCTCATGACAACCTTATCTGGAGCTACCCTGAATCCAAATTTAAACTGTAGGTATCTGAAATTACCCTAATCTAAGGCCGGTATAAATAGTCAGTACTCAAGATGCATCTCGGTCTTAAGACGCGGTTCGGCTCTGTGATTGGTCCAAATTTTGACAGCCAACCAATCACAGAGCCTGAACCCTGTCTTGAGACCGAGATGCATCTTAAGTATTGACTATTTATACCGGCCTTAATGTTCAATAGGTCTTCACTCTTATCAATCTGAATTTACAGTGTATCTAAACCTACCCTGTATCCGAAATACCATGATTTTAATGGCTAATAGCTAACTATAGATTATGTAATAAGATGCGCATGTTAAAGTAATATTGATTTTTATAAGCTTTAAAATAAATAAATAAAACCGCAGGAAACGAGGAAGTACGCCTGTATGAGAAATCCCATCGATCAAGCTTTACCGTGAACCGTGTTGGTTTATACATTCGCCACACCCCCCAAACCTCCCAAACTATTGCAAATCTATAATTGACGTGAGAACAACGAATTCGAAAGTTAATAATTGTGTACGGTTATCTTAATCGTTCTTAACTGGGAGTAGAACTGGGGTCAAATTATATTTAAACGAGTATAATATTAATAAACGCTCAATATACATTTTTACACCTATACATCTACTTAAAGATTTCGAGAATAAGAAGAAAAGACTGAAAAAAAAATTCGTATAATATATAAAATAATGTCAAAATTGCAAGTTTAACGTAATCCTTGTATAATATATTATTATACTAGACGATGTCAGCAACTCCTTTGCGCCAAAATTTGTCTATTACCATACATTTTTCCGAGATAAAAAGTAACCTATGTAATTTATCGGGACTCAAAGCCGCCATATCAAATTTCAGCGGTTTGGACGTGAAGAGGTAACAGATAGACAGACACACTTTCGCATATATAATATTTGGAATGGATCTATGGTACTATATCCCTGTTTTAAAGTTTTCTTTTAATTCAGAGTACAATATTTAGCTATCAACGTTTTTTTCTAGAAACGACAACCTTCCAAAAGCCATTGTCATCGTGGTTGCACTGGACTTGACACTTGATACCGCGAACTTCTATTCGGATTATATTAAACCTTAACCTACTATATTTATCTAAATTATAAAATATAATACTTTTGTTATGTTTTATCTTCACAAACATATTACGAATATAATAACAATTGAAAACACTAGATTACTGGGAAAAATGTTTTATATAGATAAGTATAGAAATCAGATCTTGTATTGTTAAACAATGTCACAAGAAGGCTAAATACATTAAATTATAACAATAAATTATGACGCGTTGTGTAGCACATGTAACTAATAATAATATACATGCGAAAGGTCTGTCCGTCTGTTGCTTCTCCCCGCTGAACTGATTTTGAGAAAATTTGTTTGACAAACTTGTTTGATGAAATTCCCTTTTTCATTGTGGATTGTTTGACAAACGCTTCAAACAAAGCTGTACACTATCAAATTGTTTGACAAACACGTTAAATTTGACAAACAAATTGATCGTTTACAGGGTACTTAAAGTAGTAATAAGTACTAACTAGTAAGTAAGATACTTAATTGAGTCGCGGAAAAAGATGTTGGTAGTAGTAGTAACTGCCAGCAGGGCCCCCGTAAGAGCTACTGGCGCCTGTGTGCAAAAAAAGGATTTTGGGCGCTCTTTTAGGCAAATTTTTTGGGTCCTTGGTTTTGGCGTCCCTAAAGATGACGATTTGGCGCCCCTAGAGAATGGCGCCCGTGTGCATTGCACACATTGCACATAACATGGTAGCGGGGGCCCTGACTGCCAGCACTATGTTGCTTTCAAGTTAGATGTTGCAATTTCGTTTCACAGAAACTGTACATTTTTAACATTGGCAGATAGCTACATAAAAGCTGTGTACGTACTCAGGTTTTTTGAAATGAAATCGGTTATTTTCCTCATACAATTTTGCATTGCAGATTCATATTTTACCATTTTAGGTGGCCTCAGTCATTTGAAATGCAACACACAGACGGACAGACAATAACAGGACGTAGAATCAGATAACGTAGAGCAAGGTGATCCCTGTCTAACGCTATGTTAAATTATTATTAGATTTTTTGCTATATACGCGACTTGCCTCTTAATTTGCTATAGGTATTAATAGAAACAAAAGCCAATCTATGCTCAAATTACCTAAGTATATAATATATTATGTGGAAAAGCTGCGAGACGAAGATGTCGGCAAAATCTAGATGTCATAAAACTTAATATTAATATGTATTGACAATATTCCAAAATACATACTTTTGATTTTCAAATAGTAATTTTGTAGTGACGATGATGATGAATTCAGTACCGAATGTTTCCCAGAACTAATTACAAATAACTTATTAAGAATTAACAATATTCAGAGTAATATATATTACCAGCGAGGTTATTGGAACCAAGGCTTTTTCGTATCAAATGACTTGTCTTGGCTCAGTCACTGCAGGTTATTATTGTGTGTCATAATTTTTAAATTTCTAACACAAAAATTGTGCATTAGAATAATAATTATCAACTTTCTTCTACATCATAAATGACGAAAATTTATCACGCAAACTACATTTTAATTCAAGGCTTATTCATTTTTCATTAATATAGATAACACGTCTTATATTATTCATATAAACTATAATTGTGCTATTTTTGAAACTTTTGATGAAATTGTTTAGATTAAACTCATTGAATTTAGTCTTTACATAAAATTAATAACTTTTAAAGATGCCTTTATTGTAGTTATGATGTAATTTATAAAAGGTTTTTGGACGACAAAAATATTATAATTTTTAAGAAAATAGGGTTTTGGTAACAAATATTAAATTATAAAATACTGTATCTATTAAATACAGAGTAGGTACCTATAATATATTTAGCATGTGGAAATTTTGAAACGATGACAATAATATTTCCCACGTCGTAATTTATGCCAAAACAACGTTACAGGATCACCTAGTATGAATATCAAACCTATTGAAATAAGTGTTTAATTTTGGTATGATTATTATTATCAGTTATTCTGCAGAAACATAAAGATAATATTATAACTAATAATTTCATAATAATCAGTGCATGCACTTCCTGACACCTTATGAATATTTCAGACCATATTATTTTCAATGTTATTTTTAATTAAATGTATTTTTATGTTCATATAATTTACTTTTTTAATTAAACTAATAAATCTTCGTGCAAATAAAAATCGTAATAAACATTAAAAAATATGATGTGTATAAATATAAATTATACCATGCGAAACTAGTGCTCCATCATAAATATGTACAATTGTATATTTCGACACCCACTCTTGGTAATTTAGATATTTATTACAATAACTTGAATAATAGTATACATAGCTAGATGTCTTTCTTAATTTTGGGGACTTTAGACGCACAGCTTACTGCTTAAGTCTCATCGTAACCAAATAGTTTTGTTAATGAACACCTTATACACATTTTTAATTAAGTCACGAATTTGAACAAGACCTTAGCTTCATCATTACTTGGTTTCGAAAAAATTCTACGTGCCTTTATCGACTTGGAATTTAAGATACTCAATATACAGAACAGGCTCATATCTGACACGTTTCATTAATAAACAGGGTACTTAGCCAAGCCTTATTCGATAATTAAGTTAGAAATCAATGTTATATTACGGAATTTTAATAATGGTAAGCTCCAAAATATTGTCAGCAATGGTTTTCAATTCTTCGCTGTCTCTATCGATTACAAGTTGTCTAAGCACCTAGCTGCTCTAGTCTGGGTAATCGTGCCACTGGCCAAGGCTGTGGAACAATACGTGAGAATGTGACATAAGAGACGGTAACGGGTGCAGGGTCGTCACAAGGTCAACGTAATAAGATGAGAAAATACTTCTAAGCAGAAGTATTTTCTCATAACATAACATAATGATGTTATACTTTAAACGAGGCAAATTAGTAAGTTTAAAAAAAATAAGTAATAATACTTTAGGGTTTGTAATAATCTCTTATATTGAGTTCACTATGAAGCAGGGCTGAAAAGCATTTTTTTATTTGTACGGGTAAGCGTCCGAACGTCAGGAATTATCCCATACAAAAGTTTAGAAAAAAGTTACTCCTTCAGCGCTACTACTTTCACAGTGAGCTCTATATGAGGACCACATACACACCTTAAAGTATTACATGATATCACTTAAGTAGTATTGTTACACCCTGTATAATTTGTTTCTTAGTAACGGCTGTACTTCAAAGAAATCAAGAGGGTTAAAACTTAAAGGTTTCGAGAGCTTATGGGAAAAACGATGAAGGTTGCATTTGTCCCTGATAAAATGGGCATTTTGAACTCAAGCAAAACTTGGTATACAAGGTAGGTACTTGTCCATAGAAATGTTACAAATTTGAAAGGGCGTCTGTCTGTCCATCCGTCCGTCCGTCCGTCTGTCGAATATATTTTCAACAACTTACGTAAAAGGTGGCGGTGAAAGAGCACGCTGTGGAATCTAGACTATTTTTGCATCAAACAGGTTTGAAAGCGCTGAAATTTTATTATTATATTATATTTGGCACAGAAATGATTACAATAAAGACAGATCTACTATTGACGCCTCCTTGGTCTAGTGGTGTAGAGCGCGGCTCTTGACTCGGAGGTCGTGGGTTTGATTCCCGCGTTGAAAACATGTTATTTCCAAGTTTGGTTAGGACAATGCAGGATTGTCTGACAAGTAAGATGATCCATGCGTCGGATGGGCATGTAAAAGTCGGTCCTGCGCCTGATCTCTCGCCGCCCGCCGGTCGTGTCGGTCTGCCGTCCCACTGGGTTATGAGAGTAAAGGAATAGAGAGTGCTCGTGTGTACTGCGCACACACTTGGGCACTGTAAAATTACTCCTGCATAGCTGGCCTGGTTTCAACGAAACCGGCCACCGTCACTGAAACCGGTGAGGGAGCTATTATTACTATATTATTGCAAAAAATGCACGGCGTTTTTTCTGAGCCTCAATGTCGCAGGCAACATTTAGTTATATTTAATCCATGCGCTTCTATAATAATATAAAAAACTCAAAGGTGACTGACTGACATAGTGATCTATCAACGCACAGCCCAAACCACTGGACGGATCGGGCTGAAATTTGCATGCAGGTAGATGTTATGACGTAGGTATCCGCTAAGAAAGGATTTCGATAAATTCCAACCCCAACCCCCAAGGGGTTAAAATAGGGGAAAGTCGTCCGTGACCGTGAAACCCGTCGATCGTGAGAAAAACAACTTATCTATTGTTATGGCGGTCGCATGCGACCGCTTGGGGCTTCATGAATTAAAGTTTGTATAAAATAATACTTCTTAATGCGAGTGAAGTAATATTATAAATGCGACGTGTTTGTCTGTCTGTCTGTCTGTTTTTTACCCCTTGACTGCCAAACCACTCAACCATTTTAGCTAAAATTCGGCATGGAGATACATTGAGTCCCGGGATACGGGAGGATACTTCTTATCCCGGAAAAATGAACAGTTCCGATAAATGAATTTTGGCAAAACGGAGTATACAATAGTTTTATTATTTATTATAACTATTAGTTAGACACAGCTCATAATATGATTTAATTTTGTTTAGATTTTCCTTTTATTTTAATTATGAATTAATTTAATTAAAAGTAATTTGACGTGAATTTCAGAAATATTGCTCATTATTATATATTTTCCTTGTATTTTTTAATTAATGGTCTTGGATCATGGATCTTAATGTGGTTTAAATTCCGTCATATAATATCATCATCATTATCATGCGCTCCGTCTTAAAATATGAATGAAAAATGCGGCCTGCCTCACTTCGCCTCATCATAATATGTACTATCAGAGAAGTTGATTCCTATGCAGATGGGGGACCTACGTAGTTTGGTCGCGTTACGTCAAACCCAGCCGACAGATCACCTAGTTAACATTGAATTGACATGATCCGACCAAATGACGTTGGTCTGTTAACTGCCTAGGAATCAATTTCCTCGATGGTACGTAGGTACGTTAAGTAACAAAGAAATATTTCTCTCAATTTGTATCAAAATAGAATTCACATTAATCCGAATGGCACTGAATAATTTTTCGATGTCGTAAACTCAAATTACCCAAATAAACATTGTCTAAACAAACAATTATTGTCGCCTATCAATAAAACTGTATAATTTCCCACTTTTTGTCGTATAATACCAGCTCTAACAACAATTAAATAAATGTTCCGACATTAAAAGAGAGCATACGATTTAAGACAAACGCGAGTGTGGGCGGCTCTTCCATTTCCATTTTGATGATCCTTGTTTACAGGTGACGGGCACGATATGATTTTTTCTTAAAAAATGTGAAAAAAATCGCATCATACTATCATTATTCTTTTTAATACTTTAATATTAAGGTGTGTCTATGGTACAGTCTTCTGTGTCGGAAAGTTTATATCCATGTTTTTGGTATGAAGGATGCAATAGAATTTAAAAGAATTTAATATAATTTCAAATATATAGAACTAAAACATTATGAAAAAGATTTTCAAATTATATTTTTAAATTGAACAAAAAAAGAATTTAAAGCGAAGAACAAAAGAAGAAGAAAGAATTTAAAGCTTAAAAAGAATTTAATTTAAAGTTAAGTTCTCGTAACATTACAATATTTGAGTGCATCAGAAAATCCGATACTGTAAATATGTGACTTTTTTGCAAAATAATCGTATCGTACGCTCAAAATGTCACGCATAAGACAATGTTAACGGTTCTAGTGTCCCGCAGTGGCCCAATTAGTGGCCACACCACCCGCGGGCCACGAAATATCGCCTATCTGTCTAATTATAGCCTCTCATATTGTTATGCAAACATGAACATAGTTTATTTATATTGTTAAAACCTATACATTTGGTAATACATTGTTCTACGATACACATTATAGTAAATTTCGGACGAATTATGATAGTATAAGGTTTTTGTTTAAACTGGATTTATTGGTAACAAATGGTTATAATTTTATTAAAACTAGTCCGTTTGGTATATAGTGTTACTATTTAAGACTACTAATAGCTCTATCTTTGGTTGAAATCTCTGACTTTTAAGTTATCAAACAGGTGAATTTGATGTAACTATCACCATAAGATTGTATAAAACGCCGCGAGATTGTAATGAGAAGTGATGGATTGTAAATAACCAGTTTTCCGGTGATTTTAAATTAATTATTTCGTATTTAAAATAACTTCAATTGCCTGAAAATTTGATGTATAACATTGAATAAAATTTAGATATATTTAAAGTGCAGTTTGAGTTATAAATTAGGTTAATTGTAATAACTGAAACATTCAAACAGCACTTTAAATATATCTAAATTTTGTTTTATGTTATACATCTCATACCATTGGGCATTGAAGTTATTTTAAATACGAAATAATTAATTTAAAATCACCGGAAAAGTTCTTTAATCAACAAAACTTGGTTGACTACTGTACCCTAAAACGGAACCCTAACCAGCTGATGTTTTGTATATTGGTAGGTTAATAGTTATATAATTTAAGAGTAACCTTGTCCTACAAATAAAACAATCCATATTTTAGGACCATCAAGTCAAAGTATGAAATCCTTTCTATCTCTGTTAGCTACCACTTTCGAGATTTTTCGAAAATAAAAATGTTGTTCGTCTTATCAAAATGTCTCACAAAAAATTAGCTTGATATTATTCACAAAAAATTTGTTCTAGGGCTCCCTAACCATCTAGAATAGATGCTGCCCGCAAGTCCGTTGTGTCAAAATTCATTTATAGAGCAGAAATACATTTTCTGGTATTAAAAGTATCCCATGTCCATTGTCGGAACTCAAAATATTTCTATGCACGAACAAAATCGGTTCAGCGGTTCGGACGTAAAGAGGTAACAGACAAACACATTCTTTTTTTTATGAATTTAAAAACTAAAATATTAGTATTAATAATAATTGAAGAAATTGTTAAATGTTAAATTAATCTGTGCAACAAACATCCTTCTTATGCTGCGACCACACAGCACAAACGTAAGTTATAAATTAAAAAGAGGACCTGATTATACGTAATATTTAAATTGTATAGTGATACTGAATCAATGAAATATTGAAATATTAAAATAATGAAATATTAAAATGTACATAAATATACCTTATTTCTATGCTGTAATAAGTCTACGTCAGCTTTCCTTCTAAACATTTTCCTGTTGTTCTTTAGTCGAAATCTAATATATTACATTTATACTCAACAAGAATTTTAAGCTAGATACTTGCTTCAATGTATTCTTTTTCCTTTTACCGTAAGCAAAAATTTTTAAGTTAATTTTTTAAGTAATTTATACTTTACTAGATGAACCGATGAACTTTGTATCACTAACGTCCTAATATATTCTTCCCTGAACTTCCACAAATGTTTTAAGACTAAAATTAGCCAAATGGGTTCAGGTCAATTGAGAGACTAACAACATTTTATTTTTTTTATTTTTTACAGTTATGTTGATAGTTTGGTCTCATAATATAATATTAATCAAAGGTATAAAAAATCTGTATTTTTCACAAACATAATATTTTTGTTAAGATACAAACTTCATATAAGTAGGTATCTAAATAACTACCAATATTCGAAATCATCACAGCACCTACGACTAAAATTATCCAACAACATTTTATTAAAGTAAAAATAAATTCAAGTATATTATATTATTATTTATTACTAGTTGACCCGGCAAACGTTGTTTTGCCATTTAAAGTATTTCTACTTCATCAGTTGATACAAAATCTTACCCCCTCTTTTGTCCCCTAAGAGGGGTGGGGGAAAAATTGTGTACACCTGATGTTAAGTTCGAAAATACAGTTAATAATATGAATTAAGTCCATTAAAGAAAAAAATTGATACAAAATCTGACCCCCTTTTTGGTCCTCTAAGAGGGGTGGGTGGGGGAGGGAAGTTCATACATCAGATGTTGAGTTGGAAGAAGACAAATATATCTACGAAAACCGTATGCAAATCGGATCAGTAGTTTTCGTGTTAAAGAAAAAAGTTTGATATAAAATCTGACACCTCTTTTGTCCCCTTAGAGGGGAGGGGGGAAATTTTTTTATACACCAGATGTTAAGTTGGAAGAAGACAAATATATCTGCGAAAACCGCTTTCAAATCGGATCAGTAGTTTTTGTGTGATAGTGGAACAAACATACAGACAGACAAACAGACAGACAGACAGACAAAAAACTAACCACATTTTTGGCTTCTATAGCGATCTAGTGACACCCCCCGCTTATTATTTTTTGAATATCTTTAATGTACAGAATTCACATTTCTACAGTTTTATTATATGTATAGATAATTAAACTTGACAAATCCAACAACATTAAACACTTATCCCGTCGAATTAGGACTACAAAAAAGGTTTTTAATCGATTTGAATCGAATATGCTGTATCTAATTTGTCAGCTCTTCTCACAATTAATTTAGTCCGATTTGGGAATGAAACACTACAAATAAAACATAAAACAACAAAAACTAATTATAGCCTAAACCTGCTAGAAATAAGATTGAAAATCGCTTGTAGATTTTTGAATCGTACAAAAAGGTGAGGTTTGATATAAAAGCATCGTGTCAAGTGAATATTTTATGTACACGTTCGCTTTTTAGGATTCCGCACTCAAAGGTTAAAAACGGGACCCTATAACTAAGTGTCTAAGCACACTAGGCCGAAGTTACGCGGCGTAAATTCAGCATGATTTCGCCTGCAATGTATTTTAAATTACCGATGACACACTATTCCGTCGCGTTCCGTCCGTATTTTGTATGCGTTTGATATTGCGGGTGTAATCATGCGGAATTTACGCCGCGTAACTTCGGCTTAGTGTGTTTAGACACTAAAAATTTGCCCTTCGTCGTTTGCTCGTTTGTCAACAGGCTGTATCTCAAGAAATACGATAGCTAATTTTTTTGTAATTCTGTTGATGCTACCGCAAAAAATACTTGCAAAATAAAAAACTTAGATGGCTTCCAAACAAAAAACGCAATACCATCTGAGGATCCCATAGTTGTAATAGCGGAGTGTACCAGAATAATGTTGGAAGACAGGATACTAGAAAAGGCGGAAGTCTTATCTGGGAACCCTGAATTCGACATGGACTGGGACATATTTGCGAAACCAATTAACTATTCGTGGGTAAATGGGGTTCCTGGTTGTGGGAAGACAACTTGGATCATTAATAACTTCAATGAGGAAACGGACGTTATAATAACAACGACGATCGAAGCAGCCGAGGATTTAAGGCGGAGGCTATTGCTGCGAACTGGAAATAAAGTAAAACATAAGGTTCGCACCATGGCCTCCGTGCTGGTAAATGGGACAAAGGAAACCTACAAAAGGATGATAGTTGACGAGGCCCTTATGAACCATTTCGGCTCAATCGTTATGGCAAATCTATTAATAGGCGCCAACGACGTTACCCTCATTGGAGATATTAACCAACTTCCATTTATTGAGCGTGAAAACCTCTTCAAACTCAATTACGCTCGTCCAAATCTGGTAACTAGCATTACCCAGGAGTTGTCTTGCACACACAGGAGCCCTATGGATGTGGCTTACGCCCTAAGCATGGTCTACAGTAACATATATTCATCAAAGGAAGAAGTGCGGTCCCTAAAGCTAAAGAAATATACAGGGGCAAGAATACCTAAAACCGATCCAAATACCCTGTATCTCGTACACACGCAGGAGGAGAAAGTAGCCCTAACGAACATTGGCTACGGATCGGGAACGGGATCTCGCGTCCTCACAATACATGAAGCTCAGGGATTAACGAGTCCTTCGGTGATTATTATACAGACCAAATCCCGAAAGCTGGATATCCATGACAGCGTGCCTCACGCAGTGGTAGCTATATCTCGACACACTAACACCTGTGTCTACTACACTGACACCGATGGGGACGCCGTGGTCAGCTTTATAAAAAGATCTTTGGAGGCGTCAACCGATTTTATAATGGAATATAACATCAAAATGGCGATCAAGGACAGAAATGACCAAGTCCTAGGCCGTATAGCGAGGCACAGTCTTCAAAGGTCGGCAAAAATTAAATGTTAAAAAAAAAAAAAAAAAATGGGGAACATGGTTCTGGTGACCCCACTAGTAGTAGCTAGTAGATTCGTCACAGAACGATATCTTCTTAAGATCCTTGAAACTCCACCCAGCTTGAGTGACCGCTCTCCACCAAGCCAATGCCACAACATCTAAAGGCAAAGGGTGCAGCACCATACCCGAAGAAATCCAAAAATGTCGAATCTACTGGCTATACTGGGACCACATACGCCCCTTCAGGGCATCAAATATTATAATATAGTGATAAATATATATATTTATTAAGTTAGGTAATATTCTATATAAATAATAATAGTATTAAGCATAATATAATATACAATAATATCAATAGTATAATAATGTATAAGTTTAAAAGGTCCAAGGCGTGATGGACTTACAGTAGATTAAGAGGAAATGTAATCTTGGTACGCGACCATATTATAACAATGAGACAAATAAAGGATATGGGCGACTAGCCCATAGACGACCCTAATTATTATAATAAAAAAAAAAAAAAAAAAAAACGCAATTTTTCGCCTTTATTTGCTAGATATCAATAAAATATGGTACGCAAACTCTTCATGCGCGAGTCCGGCTCGAACTTGGCCGCTTTTTACCGTCGTCTTTCGACACCGGTAATAGTGATCATCAATTGAAGTGATTTCTCTGAGGTCAGAGATTATTTCAAATAATATATTTGGTGGTGTGGAAAGTACTAGGATGTAGGGTACTTAGTCAAACTGTTTTCCACGGTTTCAACAGTGAAGAATATTAAAAATGTACGGAGAATCTTCACCATATAATTCATAGAAGGGAAATCTACGAGAACATTATTTTATTGGAAATTCCAGAATCTACCTTATATTCAACAATTCCTCTATCTCTTTCTGTCTTGGTCCGTGAAGTAGTTTGTTACGTTATTACGTGTGTTTAGCCATTGAAATATAAGATGATATATCATGTCATATATTATCATACATCTTTAGGTCAAATTGATTTCGATATCCGAATAAAAATTTACAATTCAACAATGCTTTTGGAATCAAGGCCAATTCATATTTCTTAATATTAAACAAACAATAAGTGTCACCTTTCTATTTTCACACTCGTTTTTATGGCATACCTAATATACCTTATTAGATTGACACGATTCTCTCTTATCGCCTGTAAATTGAGGTGGATAAGGCCTATAGTCGGGTGCAGGGTCGTCTAAACGTTTTGATATCGCATTGCGTTATTATTTATTGATTTGTTAATAAATGTACAGTTTTTGTATACGAACTATGGATATAATTCAAAATTTTCGTAAGGTATAGTTGCATAGAAAAGTGTTTGCGAAAAATATAAATTTTACATATCGTATAGTAAAAAAAAATTAGCATTTATATTCAGGAATATAATTAAAAACTTTTAAACATTTAATTGTGTATTTCATCATAATGGTCTCGTAGCACATTGTGTAGTGTGCTGATTTTACTTTTTTCTGAAGGAATGAGCCACCGAATCAGTGTATTATTGACAAAAAGGCCTTTTAAAGGACTACAAAAGAGGAGAAGTTTCTACGCTCCGCTGTTGATATTGTTATTTTATATTATAACTTGATGACGCCCGCAACTCCGTTGCGCCAAAACTCGTTTATCGCGCAGGAACCGTACAATTTTCCGGGACAAAAAGTATCGTATATCCTTTCACGAGACTCAAAGTATCTCCATGCCAAATTTAAGCAAAATCAGTTCAGCTGTTTGGGAGTGAAGAGGTAACAGACAAACCGACGAACAGACAGACGGATACACTTTCGCATTTATAGTATTAGTATGGATAATGAATATGGATATGGATTTCAGCATTCAATATTTCGTAACTCTGAATTACCTCGCTTTACATTACATCGCTTTGAAAATTTCCAAAACTTTTGTAGCTGACTGTACTCCTGAATAGAAATATTATTGGTCAGATAAGATTGTTAGAAGATCGTGAAAGCTGGGGGTCAATACTACCATTTATAAAGAGTGTTTACATAGATGATAGACCATGTTACGTCTTCTACACATGTTACTGCACAGTTTGGCCTCAGATACGATGTAAAATATGTATGTAATGATGATTGGTATACTGCGCGGATTTGCTTTAGAAATCAAAATGTGGTATTGTAATATGTATTGTATTTATATCGATGGTTTACAACACCATGGGGCAAAATATTACAAACACTACCATTACATACTTATTCCGTTTTCTTTTAGCAAACAAAAAACAATCTGCTATTTCATATGTGCAAGCATCGAAAATCGAAACAACTGATTTCCTGCAAGTAAAAAAGTAAAGTACCTAAGTATCCACTATTCCATTCCCACCACCCTCCGCCTTGTTTGCTTGCAATTGCACTATGCCTATCTACAGCTGCCAAACTGCACAGTTCTATTCATTATCGTCTGTAGCGGACATTAGGATCAGCTATATAACGCCACGACGCAATAATTAGTTGACAAAAGGTTTATTGCTAATCATAAAACTTTACAATATTTCAATATTATTGCTATAACAAACATTCTTAAGGTATAATGTAAATGACGGACATCTTTATTCTTTAGATTATTTATTTATAGTCTGTTCAGATTCGTTTATGTGAAAAAATGCACAATCTATAATAATGCTACTAATTTGAATATCTCTTATTTGCAGGTAAAATAGTATTGTTTTACTAAATAGTAATTTTAGATCTTGGATTTGATACTGTAGCAGTTTCATCCATATTTTTATGAATGAAACTAAAAATATGGAAAAGTTCTTAAAACAAAGAATACATATACACGTCGAATGCCATTTCTGACCATGACGAGTCTCATACTCAAATCTGACCAACCGTTAATGCCAATTACTCACACTTCTCGGGCGTGGTCAGCTAAATAGTCAGTTTTAACGCTCCTTTTCCACTTGAATCCTTTAATTAAACCAAATTACATTAAGGCTCACGATTTTAAAATGAGCAGAGCTATGTTGGTAACAATTAGGCCTAGCTCGCATGTCGGCGATAGCATCGCGCCGCGCAGATGCTATCGGACACGCCACCGATGTAACGAGCCCAGGAATTTTTCAGATTAACTGTACTATCCAATATTTCACACCTTGGGATATTGTGATAATTTAGGAAATTCGGCTATTGCGGTTGCGTCGGTTTTTTTGATATGATAACGAAATTGAAACATAGTCCAGTGTTTTCAATAGTGTTGTTCATTGCATAACATTTGAAAGAACTGATTTAGATAGATGTAGAGATACTTTACGAGGCAGGAAATGACATCTAGGATAGTTTTTGTCGCGAAGAAAATTAATATTAATTAGTTTCAGCACGATAAACTAATGTCTGCATAACGGAGTATATATTATAATATTATATTTCATATCTATTTTTCACACATTTGGAATTCGAAAAAAATCGCAGTAACAGAAATCAGGTGATACCTAAAAGGAAAAGATAGTTCTATGGACACTTCACACCACGTCAGTCCGGCCCCGTGCTAAGTACCTGAAGGACTTGTGTTATGGGGCAGCAGCAGTTCTAATTTATTTCGACCATGATGAGGAAAAAATTAATAAAATATTTTTTTTCATAGGAAGTAGAAATAATGGAAATTAAATGAGATACCTGTTGAACGTAATTATATCAGACGTCCATGTTTTTGACCGACTTCCAAAAAGTAGGAGGTAATACGTTCGGCTGTATGATTTTTTGCAAATAAACGTTCTGATTCTTATGCTATGATGACAAGTCATGTGAAGGAATGTAGAGCTATATTATATTAATGTGGATAACATTTGCAGTTCACGTTTTGCTGTTTCATCACCTACCACCGTATACTAGCCACAACATTGTTTCGATGGTGACGTGTGGTTCCCTGACCTACGCCACATGACACATCATCAGAACAACACTTTCCATATTCGTCGTCTTTGTTTTAGTGATGCTATCAAATCTTTGTTGTCTGGCCCAAGATTTCCTACAGGTTGACTAATTCGCATTGATTTACCATTACACGTTCTATGCTAATGTAATAAGATGTGTTTTCACTTGAATTTATTTGTTTGGCTGATGACTAGTAGGCGCTATATGTAAAGCAAGCAAACACTGCGTAAAGTGTGGTCTTCCCATTATTATTATTTATAATTATTATTGTCACCTAAGCATCAATGAAATACTACATTAATTTGACCTAAAATAAAATGTTTGTTAGGGGCTGTTTCACCACTTCCTGATAAGTGCCGGATAGGTTATCCACCACTTAAATTGGCAGATAAAATATGGGGAATCTGTCAAAAAAGTTGTGAATAGCATATCCAGCCCCTTATCAGGAAGTGGTGAAACAGGCCCTAAGTGTAAGGAAGCATAAGACATAGATGCTACGTCCTATAAACTAGAAATATTATCTTGGAGCAGCTACAAATGAGAACAATATATCGAGAACTAAATTTAATGAATGCTTAGAAGTCCCTATAGAAAAACATCATAAACCATGAAAATATGACAAAATTTGTCCAAGACCTAACATTGAAACGACCTTACCAATAGTAACTGGTAGTAACCTTGACTCGAGCGATTCGTCACCAATCCTTTCTTCGCTGAGGTCAGAAGACAATAGCTACCGGTTGCATCCTGGCCTTTTAACACCCTGCATTTGCAGCCACTGCATATTGTGCTTTGCCTCAATTAATTCAAGGATCCTTTTTAATTGCTGCGACTTTAGCTACATCAGCCTGTTTGGATCCAAGGGATTATTCTAATGTGGAATTTGGAGGCCATGATTGTTAGATTCACCCAACAATGATATTGGATTTGTTCCAACGTTAAGGGACAATGTATCTTTGTTGGCAGCTGACGAGGTCTTCGCCTTGAGAACGCTTCCTATCTGATCGCTGGTTTATTGTTAAATTGTAACTAATTAGAAGGATGCTAGCATCCTTTCTACTTCTGCAATTATCACCGGTTAGTGACGATTCGTCGTTATCTTAAGAATCATTCGCTGCGCTGTGAGTATAGTTAGAAGATTTGGCTGAAAGACTCACAGACGCACTCGGAGATATTTAATGGTTACTTTAATTTAATCAGCTTATGTTAAAATCGTTATTAAATTATCACAAAGTCATCAAGAACTGCAATATATCATCATGATTCTATGATATCTATTATTTCTGTATATATTTTCGTGTGTCTCTTTCCAATTATTCGTGAATCCATTTTAAGACATTGCTGAAGCTTAAAATAATCTTAACCTGTTTTTATAACCCATTAATATGATACGAAAATTATTGTTCTGTTGTACCATAAGCCATACCTCTTTTTTATTCCGATATTTGCTAACTGATGCAACCATATTCATAAACATCACGTCTAATAAAAGTAAATAATGCACTTCTTTTTATAAAGCTCGCGTATCAGCTAATCATTCCAACAAATACGACACAAATAAAGAAACAGGTGGACTCATATTAATAGCAATAAAAATGGACGTCGCATAAATACAGCATCGGTACAGTTTATTATAAACAGTAGATCATTTACATACTAGTCTATCGCAATCACAAGCACACATGAGCATGATTCGGATAACTTCAAAGGCTTTGTTTTGCGTGAATTTTCACAACTTGCCTTCGTTAGAGTCCCCACCGACTTTCAGTTGGTCGAATTGGTTCAAATTGGGTCTTTAATTGCGTATCATACATTTATTTATTTATACTGTGGTATCGACAGGATACGATTAAATGCAGCAATAAGTAAAGCACTATCGGAGACACATAAGTGCAATTTCAGACAACTTTAAAACGCCGAACAGTACAACACAACATCGTTCACGTGCTTGACTCAATTTCGCGTAAGTTTAAACAGCCCAATTAAGTTAAACTACTGTATGCATTTGTATTGTGGTATCGGCAGGGTCGCCGATCAAAGTCTGTAACAATAAGTAAAGCGCTATCGGCGATCGACGCGCGCGTAAATCACGAGCGCGAGCGCGAGCAGGCCGGCGCATGCGTGCTGGGGACTTATTCTTCTTCTGATAAACATTCGCTTGCTCTGTGGGGATCTTTAGAGACAAAAGGATACTTTGTAGCAATTATTTTGGTGCTTAGTTTCTCTTACTTATAATAGTGAATCGATTTGATTGAAAGTCATTAAATTTATGACAATTCGATGAATTTTCATCAAATTGTTATGAATTCAATAACCTTCAGTAAAATCGGTTCAAAAGCTATCATACCATTTAGAGACTAACGTTTAAAGAAGTAGTAAACTTACAATTTTGAAAATCCTATAATCCCATAATGTCAAGGAACTAGCACAGCAAAAACTAATAAGGATACCAATAAAAAAATATATGGTGCGCCTTAACAACAAATTAATACGCAGTATATATTTATTTCTTTAAGGTCTTTTGTTTTTGTTTGTTATGAAAAAAAAAGAATGATGAAAAGCGTGCATCCAAATGTATCGTATGTCGTCTGCGATGAGTCCCGCGATATCGTGGACAGGGCGCGTCCGCATATCGCGCGACGAGCAAATCACGAGGTGCCACTAATTGATTTTATCTATGCAGGTAAATAAACGCGAGATCGCGTTGCAGTTATTTTTAACTAATACGACTAATTAAGAAATGTCGATACTTTAAATGTGGATGGGGGGTAAACGGTAGAAGAATTTTAGATACGGTGACTATGAATTGGCTTTATATTATGTCTTGTTTTTGTGTTATAGAATTTTTTTGAGATTGCTGTAGTAGTAATTACCACCATTAAGTTATTTGTATAATTTGTAGCGATTTAACAGTAACACATCAATTAAAATTTTACTTAGTTTAAAGTCAATTGTCATGGACAACATTTTGATATGGTTGCTGTTTTGGTTAATAGTTATACTTATGAATTATGAGAAATACAATCAATCATTGTATTAATCAAATCGTATCATTACAAAAATATTTTTAACTTATATTATATCTTGAAGAAAAAAGCTACTTCTCCAAAAAATAGACGCTGTATCCTAAATCAAGATAAACCTAACCTTTTGGTACTAATTAAGTATTTAAAGATTTTTCGCAATTAACCCAAACTAAAAATATTTTATCAGTAGTTTTATATGTCTAGAATCAAAAGTTTTAGGTTGAATTTCGCAAGCGGTCTTTGCATAATATTTCATCCTTATTAGTTTTTATGTGTTTTAATAATTTATGTAAAGTAATTAAAATAGATTTAACGATTTTAAGACGTTCGGGTTCTAAATCTTATTCGGCGGTTCCTTTGAATATTCCCATTGGCAAATATTTGTTAGAATATTCTAGACTAGAGATTCTAGATATAACTGTACATAAGCTATGGAGCTATCATCACCATCATTTCAAAATTTTATGAATTCAGCTCTCTTCTTTTTGGCACCGATTGCTAAGGTAAAAAATAGAGCGTTCCAGTGTGATGACATTTTTGGCAAGAAAATTGAGTAAAAATATTAGTTATTAGATTTTGCTCATCGCTCCATCCATCAAACTTTGATCCCCTATTGAAATAACGAATGCTTAAGAAGAAGAAAATAAAATAGCTATCGATCTGCTGCTTATTTTGAGCTCTCCCGATCCCGCCTCGGTTCCTATTCAGCAGGATGCAGCAGCAGCAATGAAATTTGATACATAAAAACTGTGTCCCAGTAGAGGATTTATAGTGTGGAAATGCGCTTACAAATTTGCGAGTGATATCTATAGTTCAATATTAATCGTGGGAGGACATGAACTAATAAAACCTTATTAGCGCTACTAACGTTGATAAATGCATTAGATGATTTGAAACCTGATTTCATGGCGCGCTCGGTTAATAAGATATATTGTCCGAAATACGACTTAATAAGTAGAAAATATTATATCACTTTATCGCACTACAAGCGTTAAATCAAGAAATCCAATAAACTTGTTATATGGAGTAATAATTTAGATGTTTGATTCAGATTGGACATTTCGATGTTGGAATTATTAATGTAGAATCAAGCTATAATATCGAGAAGATAATATTGAATTTTTGAATTTATAATTTTTAGTATATTGAGTATTTGGGCCATTTCAAGCATTAGAGTTTAGCATTAGAGCAAAAATATCTAAGCCCAAGACTTATAATCTTATCGCGGCAAGCGTTTTTCTGTATTTCCAAACCAAGGGAAATCAAAAAGGGCCGAAAGTTTGAAAATTGCTGAGCATTTAGCTTTTAATGATATTATTAACCTAGAATATATTATCTAAAAAGTATAATCACAAGCACATAAAATGATTCAGAAAGCACAAACACTATAAAGTAAGAGACAGAAATAGTTAACTAAATAACAGTACGTGTATCTGGGATCGGCGCGAAGTAAGCCTAGTATTTATTTCGCGATGTCTTGTAGATAAGTGATCGGGAGCTACCGTGCGATCGTGATAAGCCGCTCCGATCATTTGTACGTTTTTTCAACACCTGACGAAATGTAAATCTAGCTTTATCTGAGCCTCTATCTGGGGCTTATTGTCCCGTTATAGATGGCGATTACATTTTTCAGTTTGGTATTTATTGGCATTTAATGTGGTAGTTAAATTACTAAATTATACGCTGACTGAATTGCTAGTTATTTAATCTCTTGTTAGTCTATTTCGTTAGTAACTTCCGACATTATGTTATATGATTGTCTAGAATTACCTTCAATTTAAATAACTCGAGTTTACATAATTTGTAAATCAAAATTACAGAATTATGTTAGAATTTGGTAATTTTTCGGCCTTGTACACGACAGTAAACGGGTCTAGATGCTCGATAACATATTTTGGATCTCACAAAATCGTTTACAAGAATCTGAACACATTAAAGGATTCCACGTTTCATTAATCACAAAATAAAACTTTTTTATTTGAGATCGATCGATATCTGGCCGAAGTATCCGATCGTCCCGCCATATTTCGCGACATTGCGCGCCAACGTGGGTTCCTATATCGTAAATCTTTGACATTTTTGTAGCAGGCCACGGAATGTTCGTATTTAATAAAAGAACGACCAACCCTTGAATGTACGAGATTTATTGATCGCTAGACTATTTTTATTAAAATATGCACATTGTTTGCAAGAATAAGGGAGTATTAGATTATTCTGTTATGTTTTACGAAATATTTTTAATATGTAGTATTGTAGTTTAAATTTCCATAAAACTATTAATAATAACAAAAAATTATCAAATTTTTGCAAATCGCGTCTGTGATTTTATCTGCGTCATAATACGTTTTACATGCAGTTGGTAAACGAGCATTTAATTTGAATATATTGCACCACATCGGGACGTCTCGATTAGCGCCAAAAAAGATTAAAAAGTAATTAAACAGACGATAAAAGTTATAAATGACAGATTCAAATTTCGAACGACCGTTCGGGTACTTATCGCCGAATTTAATTGGCGTGCTTATGAAAGTTTTTTTTTTATTCTTGAAGGAGACAAATAATCGTAACGTTCGGTTACATGTATGTATTTATTTTAGTTTTATAATCTGCTTTCAAATCTAATTAAGGCGCTTGTTTGTTTAATATATTTGGGACATTTGTTTTGAGTGCCTGAGACTTGCTGAGAAATTAATTTTGAATGTTTCATAAAACACCTACAAGATAATCAAAAACAATAAAAAAATACCTAAACTTTAAAACTGTTTAAGTACTTTTTAATTTTTTTTTATTATCATAGATATTGAAATTATTATGTAGTTTTAATATATCTCATAGGCCTGACTGCCTGAGACTTAGTTTACAAAATATCGACTAAAATGTAATGTTACGTAGATACAGTTCATGTTTTAGTAATTTATTAGTAGGAAGTGTAGTGTAATTAGTGTAACAGTGTAAGGTTTTATCTTGTTCGTGGCCCGTTTTTAGACGCACTAGATATATGAGACCAGATTAAGTGAAATAATCCTATTTCGCTTAATCTGGTCTCTTATATCTAGTCTATTAGACTACTATTTGCTTTTCCATTTTCGGATGAAAGATTAATCTGGTACGTGTTAAAGTTTTTAATTTAAATAGCAAAGGTTCTCTTTGTATCTGTTCTAAAATGAGGTAAGGTTTACATGACTTTAAATACCAGTTTATAGATAATTTTTGTGAAACTGTAATTTTGTCTATAATGATAATATGTAACGATTCTAATACCATTCTTGTTTTCTTGTCATGTTGTGTGGACTTATGTATGCGAATTGATACGTATGTATTTTTACTTTGTATAGCTATATCTAGGTCTATGGAGTTATATGTGTGACATTATACAGTGTGAAATTTTAATGGTTGTTTTCCCGCAGTAAAATGATTCTATCTTAGTAGTACAATAGACATTTTGTAGAGTTTTTTTTGTTCAAATCAAAAAAAAAATTCGGTCGGGTCCATAGTAACTCGCGCCTATCGGCATAAAGTTTTCATAGTACCTAGGTCATAAAAAATATTTTGTATTTTCAAAAAATAACATGCATGGTTCGATAGTACTACTATAGGTAAATCGTTCTGCTGCAGGAAAACAACCACTAAAATTTCACGTTGTATAGCAATGAGTCTAGGCAGTAAAGTAAATCGTCAGTACAGGTGCGCGGCGCGGCGCCGCGGGACGAACAATGCGATATCGTGGAGTTATAGCGCCGCTGCTGCCCGCGACGACATGGGAAGGTGGTAGGCTGTAGAGAGCTAGTCAAGGATCCCTCTATCTATTGAACGTGCCGAACCTCAAACTTTTGACCATAGCTTCACATTAAAAAAATAGACTGAAATGTATTTATTAACTTTTACTTGAAATAAAGTTAATTGACATCTGAAAATGTCTGAAAGATGCAGGACAGAAAGAAAATTAGGAGATCAGCCAGCATTGCTCAAATCAAACTTGGAAGTTGGAAACAACAATTTCCCAACGCGCAAATCGTACAAACTCCGTATCAAAAGCTCTAAACCACTAGTGACTTGACTATAACGGACGCGTTAAAATGGATTTTTAAATGTGTTAGTCGCGCTAAAACTCGAAAACGGCTGGACGGATTGGGCTGATTTTAGTCTTCTATAATTTTCTTCTATTTTTATCTTTTTGAATTCTTTTTCTATTTCTACTTTTGGTTCCGTATCGCATATCTCGTCCGTGCAAGACGTCGCGACCACCCGCGCCGCGACACGCTATCCGCCCGATTTACGGCGCAACCCGCAGCCCGCTCCCGATAACGGCGTCGACGATACAACTACTGTGTAATACATAACACTGGATAATATAGAGTAGATAGTCTTTAGACTAGAGCAGTGTTTTTCAACAACGGTCGCGACCCCTTAGAGGGGAAGCTTTTGTAGAGGGTTCGCCAGAAGTTGATTGCGATCGTCGAATGCGTAGGAGATGACACGCATAACAAGAGCGAACGAAATTTAGCGAACTTAGCAAAGTTTCTGGTACCTTGATGTAGCAAAAACATTGTTCTACTACATACAGTATGTTTTTTAGGTAGCCTTGAGTGAGTATAGTTAGTTTATGATAATTATAAAAGGAGGAAATAAAGGGAGGCCGATCGATCTAATCCGACTGATCGCAGGCCGACATGCTTGACCAGACGCGAGCACATAGGAAGGCACAAAACGACAAGTCAGGTCAGCCTTCGATTAGTTCTACAAAATATATGGAGACTTTGTCTGCGACTGACTGAAGCCAGCAAAACATCACATAGTCGAAGAGATAAGTGAATGAAATGGATAACTAACAATTCGAAAACTTTAAATGAAGGCTTTAGGACCCGAAAAATTATTTGAAATCTTAAAATGTGGATGCTATGTTTAGCTACATAACCCATCAACTCCCAAGCGGCACCCTGGTGCCGCAAAACCATTGAATATCTATTGTGTCTGCGATTCCTAGGATCGAGGTTATAATATATTATGTATTAGCTAAATAATGAAGCAGGTAAATTCCAAAAATTCTTCAAATTATACGGGAAAAATGAGTAATTTGAAAAATTGCTCCTATGTTGTAAAATGTTAGTTACCCACTTTTTTCACTCATGTCTTTAATTGTGAATACGTGAATTATCCATCTAATAACAATATGAATCGTTGTCATTGAATATCAGAAAACTCGGAACGTCGGCAACAAATTCGATCGAGCCAATAAAAGCAATCGTAAAAGATACAATTCAAATCAATACAACATTCGAACCGAACTCATTTTTATGAGTGGCAACACTTAGATTAATAACTGTCATGGATAAGATACTGTCAATATATTTGTAGGCTGAACACAGAAATGCGCTTGTCGTTAAAGATATGATGGCCACACACGACGATGTTCTCACGGACTCGGACGGGTGATAAGCCATGAATCTACAATACTAAGACACTTATGGTTACGCGAGCATACAGTGACCATGACCACTGGATAGGACAATGGACATCCAAAATTTCCAAAGTTCAAACGGCAAATCGAGGAACAAAACTTTACATAAAATGTTAGTATGAAATTCTATGCCTCGTTAATATGATTATATTATATCATATCTGTTTCTGTTAGAATCATTCAAGCAGCTTTCAAATATATAAAGATTGCCAAATATAGGTATACGAAGTAGAATTTATATTTTTAGGAACCAGAAGTGGGTTTGATTAAAAAAAATACAATGCAAGCCGATTAACGGCTTTTATTTAAAATTATAACAATTTAAAATAACAAAACTAAATTAATATCACTTTATAGCTAAAGAAATTACAAAAACGACTTTACACAAATTACAAAGAGCTGATTTAGTAATATTAGCAATCACAAGACAAAAATTACACAAAGAAAACAATTTAAAAGCACCAAGAAAATAACTAGGAAAGATCTCACCAAGCAGGGTAGCACCTTACGGTCCCAAGTCCACGAGCGAAATGGCCCGCAACTCACAACCGACCGGTTTATATACCCAGCGTGGTGGGATGTTGCCTTACAAAAAAAATAATAATTGACTTATCAACTAATACGGCCTATCCTGACGGTGCAACGTCCCGGTGCCAGTTCAAGTTTCTCTCGAAGGTCCAGCAACTGCGTCGTCTCCATCGAGGGGACGAGTCTCTCTCGGTTCTGCATTCTGCCTCTCGTTGCTCGTGTTGTCATCTGCTGCATCATCACATGATCCATCATCTGAAACATTATACACGTCCAGTTTATATAAAGCTGTTCATAGTTCTTAACACATCTCCTAAAACTTTTCATACTTCATTCTGACAAGGCCCTCAAACATTCATCACACTCGTAAACCAGCTATATGAAACAAAACATTCAATTTATTTCATAAAATATCGTTCTATCACACACTCCACATAAGACACCCAGATAAGAACATCGGAATTATAAATATTCATGATAGCAACACGAACGAACAACAGACAGTACGCCTCGAACACGCATGTCAGTGTTAAATCGTAAGACAGGGGCCACTATCACCCGTGCCTCACCACCCGGTCATCATCATACAAACCATCGAAAAATGCTGCACATGTTTCAGGGCACCATTCCCCTTTCCACAGTATCATATGTTGCGCCGCAGCTTGAGTCGACTTCCCGTAAGCTCCCGCCAACAGCTTCAGCTCGTATCTTCCGTTCGGTAGCACGCGTATTACGCGATACGGGCCGCGCATGCCGGAGTCCAATTTGCCAGTGGACTGCGCAACTTTGATGACAAACACCAAGTCATCGATCTGGTAAGTAGAAGGGGTCCGCCGTTGTTGATTGGCGTACTCGTCCTGGTGCCTCTGGTTCCTCCGCAACAGTTCGGTAGCTCTGTTGCGACATAGTTCGCGCCATGCCTCGCGATTTGGCGCCTGTCCTTGGACAGCTACATCGCGCACGAGCGAACGTATGAGAGGAGTAGCAGCATTGATACCTGTCAACAGATTCAGAGCAGATGTTTGTGTGGTTTTGTGCTTTGTCATATTTAGGACCAGTTGCAGCTTCCAGAGAGAACTCGACCACTCGGCTTTCTTGTGATTAGTTTCGATGCGTATCATGTTCAGCACTGTACGGACGTAGCGCTCGACCTGGCCGTTCGCATGGTGCATTTCCGGGGTTATGTAGTGCACATCTAATGACAATTCTTTGGCCAGTTTGACAAATTCGGCCGACTCGAACATTCTCCCACGATCACACACAAGTAATTGCGGAGCACCAAAAAGAGAGACCACACTAAGGAAACCGCGTTTGAGTTCATTGACGTCTTGTTTATAAATAGCACACAAAAAACAAAATTTCGAGAAAGCATCTACGATAACTAAAACAAATTTAAAACCATTCGATTCAGGCAGAGGGCCTAGCGTATCAATATGAATAGTATGGAAGGGCAAATCAGGTTTGTTCCATGACTGAATAATTTGTAAAGGAGCCCTTGGCACCCTCTTTTTAGATATACAAACTAAACAGTGAGCTATATACTTCCTAACAAACTGTCGTAAGTGAGGAAACCAGAAGTGCTTTAAAATTAAATCAGTAGTTTTCTCAGAATTAATATGACCGTGTTCATCGTGAAATATTCTCAAAAGGCTCAAACGGTGTCCTTTTGGGATAAAACATAGCAATCTAGTTTCCTCACCCACAGCAGTGTACCTGTAGTACAAAATGTCATTTTGGTTAACATAGCGTTGAGCATCTAGCTCACCATCATTTAATTTTTGCAAAAGCTGCTGCGTTTCTTTATCAGCAGCTTGAGCAATTTGGGCCCAATTACGTGGCCTTTCTATTTGATTAACACTCTTAACAGGAGGGTTTCGGCTTAAGTAATCGGCATGTGCCATCATAATGCCTTTGCGATAAACAAGTTCAAATGTGAAATCTTGCAAATACACCCACCAGCGAGCAACGCGGGGGAGCAGATCCCTCTTACGTTCTGTGGACTTTAATGCGTTGCAGTCCGTATAGATCTTAAAATTCAAACCAATTAAATATTGCCGAAAGTGTTGCAACGCTCGGACTACAGCTAGCGTCTCCAGCTCGTAAGAGTGGTATCTGCTTTCTGCTCCTTGTGTAAGTTTACTAAAGTATGCAACAACTTTCTTTTTATTCTCGCGGTCTACTTGCATTAAAACCGCGCCGTACCCTACACTACTGGCGTCAGTGTGGAGTTCCGTCGATAACTTTGGATCGAAGATCGCAAGAATCGGTTCGTTTGTGAGGGCTTTAACTATCTCGCAACGGGCATTCTCCTGAGCCTCACCCCAATGGAACTTGACATCCTTTTTAGTTAAATGAGCGATACATGCGGTCTTCGATGCATAGTTCCGGATGTACCGTCTGAAGTACCCCGCTAGACCGAGGAACTGTCGCACTTGCTTGACAGTTTCAGGGATCGGAGCATTAACTAAAGCATCTATCTTACGAGGGCTCGGCTTTACCTGACCCTGACCTACAACTCTTCCCAAGTATTCGATTTCCTCAGTTAGAAACGAACACTTGCGAAGATTTATAGAAAATCCCGCGCTCGTTAATGTTAACAATACTTCACGCAACAATCGTATGCCAGCTTCCACAGAATCACTTAAAACCAGAACATCGTCCACATAAACGATAACATTGCCCGCATCGATGTGTTTGCGTAAAGTATTATTAATTATTCTTTGGTAAACAATAGGGGAATTCGTCAGACCATAAGGCATCTTAAGGTACTCATAATGACCTTCTGGCGTGACGAATCCTGTCATGTGAATAGATGACTCATCCAAGGGGATCTGATGGAAGCCTGATGCCATGTCTAAACTACTGAAAAATTTACAACTTCCAAGCCGATCGATGCAGTCGTCTATTAAAGGCAGAGGGTACCTTTCTTTAACAGTTACTCGGTTTAAGGCTCGAAAATCGACGCACATACGATCACTTCCATCTTTCTTCTTAACTAGGATAATTGGGCTCGAATACGTTGATTCTGACTCCCTAATTATTCGCTTTTCTAATAAATCATTTATTATCTCTCGCACTTTTAATTTTTCATGATACGACAGTTTATAGGGATGATAAACGATAGGGGTTTCGTCAGTTAGTCGAATGCGCATAGTACCAGTCTTAACAGTAGTAGTCGCGGTGCCGGCAATAAAATATTCCTTAAACTCGTCAATAACAATATTTAAGTCACGTAAATAGCTCCCGGTTAAAGGCGTATTAACATCACTATGCCCAGACGTCGTTACTGACGAAATTGTTTTTAATGAATGTGTAAGGTATTGACGGTCTCGTGTACGCACGAAAATAATCCCCTCCCTGTTTAGCACATCGGTGCCGATTATAATAGGCGCATTCATACAAGATGCTGGAACAATTAAAAGATCTACCTCAACGCTTATGTCACAAAACTCTATAGTTAGCGTAACGTAAGACGTAACAATTATTTCGCTCTCACTAATTCCTTTGATACTTAAGTAAGTAGGCTTAAGACAACAAGAAAAATACTTGAGGTAGTTCGCTGAAATTAAAGACACGTCCAACGCGCCGCTATCGATAAGGACGTCTATAGCTATACCTTGCACCACTGCGGACGTAATATCACTATTTCGGTCAAGTGTACTAGGTTTACACAAATTAACTTTTCGAGGATCGGTCCGGGCTTTGGCAAAACATTTTTCCTCCGAGTGTCCTAGCTTTTTGCAGAACGCACAGGGTTTATTTTTATCGTTAGGTAATTTGTTATTTTCAGGGCAATCGAAAGCTTTGTGGCCGCGCTTGTTACATTTAAAACACGTATGACTAATCGGTTCAAACGCAGGCCGTTTATTAATTCGATTTGAGCTATTGAAATTTTTGTGTTTTAACAACTTATTCAGCGGAGGCTTACTGTGAATTGATAAAAAGGAAACTATATCCGTAGTTGCAAGGTTTGCGTTTGCCGCCGCGACACGCACCTGGGGATCAGTAATACCTCTTATAATAATCTGTACTATAAGCTCCTCACTAAGACCTTTTACTATTCGTAGACGCAAAAGAGTTCGTCGTGCATATTCCGCGTAGGTAAGGTACTTATCGGACGTAGTTTGCATGGTATCAAATAGTATAGACGCATAATCTAACCGTTTAGGACACAAGGACTTAAAGTCATTTTTGAAATTTGACCACGACCTGTCGTTTGTTGACCATTCGTTTAACCATGCTTTGGCGTCGCCTTTTAGAAAACCTGATACGCGAGACAGACACTCCTTATCGTCCCAATGATTAAGCAACATCGCACGGTCTACCTCCTCGAACCAGACTTCGATGTCATGTAGGGCCGGGTCAAAATTAGATACGTAGTAGCTTTGCGGTTTGGTCATTACGATCTTATTGAGGGCATCAACAAAATTCTTTGTCGAATCCATTTCAGAAACAGAAACAGACGTCTTAGAATTATCGTTACACACATTCAAAACGGGGGTAGTAGAAGAAAAGTTTTTGTCTTCTAAATTACTTAAACGGGTTAAAATACTACTTAAAGTTTCGTGCAAACCTTTATCTCTGCTTCGTTCTGATTCACGCGGGGATCGAATACTATCGCGACTGATACGCACAAGAGGACCCGAACGAGAACGCGATCGCGATTTTGTTTGTCTCGGGCTGCGATACCGTTTGCGAGAACGTTGATATTTTGAGCGACACGAACGTTCGTTATCACTAGGCACTGTTCTAGATGAAGACCGAGACCGCGACCGTCTCGGCGGCGTCCCACTGTCCCTAGCGCGCGGCATTGTCACAATATGCGATTGCACTAAACCAGCTCTAAACGGATTACAAAAATTAGGTCAGGATGAAGCTAGGTTCAGATCCCACTTCTGATTTTAGGAACCAGAAGTGGGTTTGATTAAAAAAAATACAATGCAAGCCGATTAACGGCTTTTATTTAAAATTATAACAATTTAAAATAACAAAACTAAATTAATATCACTTTATAGCTAAAGAAATTACAAAAACGACTTTACACAAATTACAAAGAGCTGATTTAGTAATATTAGCAATCACAAGACAAAAATTACACAAAGAAAACAATTTAAAAGCACCAAGAAAATAACTAGGAAAGATCTCACCAAGCAGGGTAGCACCTTACGGTCCCAAGTCCACGAGCGAAATGGCCCGCAACTCACAACCGACCGGTTTATATACCCAGCGTGGTGGGATGTTGCCTTACAAAAAAAATAATAATTGACTTATCAACTAATAATATATTATTTTGTACTGCATAAGAAACAACATTTTAACCACAAATTGAATGGGGAAAAGTTATAGATAAAGTTATAAGCGATTTTTTTTCACCTGTTTGCACTTCGCAATCTATGAACGCTTTTACACCACGTCAGTCTAGCCCTGTGGTAAGTACCTGAAGGACTTGTTTTACAGGTGCCAGACAACGGAAATATATCTAATACTTTAATACTATACAATTATGTTTAAGATTTTTATTATATGATACATATATTTAATACATAATATCCATGACCCAGGAACTTTGATAAACTTTTTGTTCCGTCGGCGGGATTCGAACCTGAGACCCCCGGCTTGAGCTACCAACGCACTCACCACTGAGCCACAGAGTTCGCAATAACACAACACCTTACGCTTACTTGACACACGACAGTCTTGAGACACAAAACATATTATTATAAAATATATTGAACATGCACAGTGCACACACACAAACTAATATTTTGTCTTAAGTGAGTTCGAGGATTTAGTTATAGTCTGTGTCACCCAAAGCTAACTAAAAAATCTATTAGAAGTCAATGGAAATTAAGGCGTCAACTAATGTTAATGCACCTTGCAGAAAGAAGTAGTTGTAGAGTTAGTCCTATAATTCACATCTAATATGGCTACACTACAACTAGCTACTCGCTCGTCTTTTAATTCGGTAGTTAATTTTTACTTTTATTAGAAAAAGTAATTACGTGTATATTTATTAACGATAACTTACATCCAAACAACCTTACACCCACGAGACTGATATTAAACAGTGAGTCATAAAATAAATATTTACGGCAATTAACATTAGATGATAGATTACTTTGATCTAAAGCTCAGACATTGTAGGTAAACCCTAGATTCTAGAATATGGGGTACGAAAGTGAGATAAATAATATATTAACAACATTATTTCTATACTTAATGAAAAAATTATATAAATTAGATATAACGAAAGTTGGACATAAATCTGTCATGAGTAGACTGATATGACTTCTTCTTCTTCTTATGAATTCGTCTTATGAATTTTGGATCAGTTCACGCATTCTGATGCGAGGTTAACTCTATGGATGTATTACTTCACGTCATATCAGTCCAGCCCCAAGCTACAAAGGAAATAAAATCGTTAACACTTTTATTTGTTCTAAATATGGCAAACGGTGCTATGGGGGCACGACAATGATATCGAATCAAAGACATTAAATATATTAACGTTAATAGAACCACTGACCACAGTGATTTAGTGATTGACGCAGACGCTGATATACGACACACTCTTGATCCCGTTTTTATAGATCGTAAAACACTATTTATTATTATAGTCCCAAACGCTTTCAATCATAAACAAACAATCATTAGAATAATAGAATCTGTTATGGTCTATGAATTAGATGTCCGGGCCTTATTAATCAGTATCATCGCATCTGGTGCAAAAGTGTCTTGCAAATGTTTTTTTTAACCAAAACGAAAACCGATAGATATCGTAATGTAAATAAAATGTTAATTAAAAATTTGGACAATAACAATTTCCCAAAAAACTTTTGAAATTTTACTTCCCTGAAAATAAAACTGAAATAAAAATAAAATGATAAAGGAACGAATCTCATGGATGATTCTTGTAGCCATTACCGATAAACAAAAAATCACAAATATACGAAAATGTAAATTACAAGCCTTATAATACAGCCTTATAAGTACAGGCCTTATAATGATTATTATCTAAGCTAAGCTTTCTGTGCAGTTCTACTCGCCGATGCGAGTAGATCCGCACAGAGAGCAATACTAATAGCAGCAGTAATAACAGTAAAACTTCCTACTAGTTTTTTATCATCTAAAACTGTATCAAACAAAGCGTTACCCTACCGTAAACGGATAGAGTTATAAACAGTCAAATGTTGTGCAAATTTTCTTTTCTGCGAAATGTCTTTTGCATATTTTAGGTTCCTTTTGTCATAATATTGTTTTAGTTTAGTTAACCGTTAGGTCAACGCATGATTGTTGTAAACTTTTTTTAAAGGTGTTCGCAAACTTTTCTGAGGTTGATGATTGATTCTTGCGATTTTTTCCTATTTGTAGTAACTAAACGTGGATAATCAGAAAATGAACGTATATATGAGATTTTGCGCTTTCCGTGTCTGGACTGGATCGAATTAAAATTAGTATTGGATTGAAAATATTCAGTCAGTGTGAAGTACTGCATGCTATAAAAGTGATTCTTGTAACTTGTTACAAAATATAATAACATGAGATACTATTCCGTATTGTTCAATTACTTTAAGCTATCAGTTTCAATATCACTGAGAGCAATATCAAATGAGGCAACAATGAAAACCTACACAGTACCCACGCAACCATTGTTTTTATTAATATCACCGCATAAAAAGATAAGATTACTAAATACCTTAAAGACATAACAAATTATCGTTCATTAATAAACCGTAACAGATAATAAATAATTTTGACAGCCGCTAAACGGTCTGTTTTCGCGCCATAATCCGACCTACACTAAATCTGACAGTTATCTGTCATATTCTCATGTTCAAACCGCACTTTCCAAACTATATTGTACCCTATTGCTTCCACTGTATGGTTCAATTTTAATTAATCGTTGTCTATGGCAACGGTAGCTGATCCATCATAGATAAAGGAAGGCCCGACAATTGGGTGAGTTTGATCGATCAGCAATCTTTTATCACTTCCGGTGTTTGAATTTGGAAGCTATTTGATTGTCATCATACGTCACTTTTCGTATCTTTTGCGAGTATTTCTTTTATATTCTTAAATTTTTATCTTATTATAATCATGATTATCATTTAATATTTTTCTCTTCAAATAAAATTAACTCTTCATTAATTTTGTTCCATTTCAAAGATACTATACTATGTAGATGCCTAAAAAGTATACATTGTTTTATTTTATAATTGTTTTAGAATATAAAGCCTTTAAAAATGAAAAACTCACCTGGCACCACACGTGACCTGTTTCTAAACCATTTCGGCCTGATGATGCATTGTTCTGTCTCATCTCCGTAAAACAAAACACTGTGCCCCCTGACCCTACGTCATACAGTTTCGGAGACACAGAGAACCCGACTCAAGCGGTTTGACAGCGCGAAACATTTCATAATTATTCAAACCTTGTTCCTCGTAAAATTGTCGCGACCTGCCCAGGGTTGACAAAAAACTGATTGATTTTTTGTGGTTGGGTGCTGTTACCTGTTCAGAGTGCTAATACCTGATATTAAGTTGAGTTTGTTCTTTTGGAAGCGGTAGTCAATCGTTTATGTTGTTTTTTTAGGAACTAGAGGTCACTTTGAAGTAATTATATTACGCTATTATCGAGTAGTTTTTTTATAAAACGAAGTTTGAAGCTGGAGAATTTTTTCTTAAATTAAATTAACACCAAACGTAAACCTAAATCACCGACATTGCTTATTAAATAAAATAAAAAGAAAATTTTTTTGTTAACAATAAAATACATGCTCGGATTTTAATAGAGTTTTGCACAAATATAAAGGTGATCAAGCTGAAGGATATATTGTATTAGACTTATTTATCCTAGAAAAAAATCCCAAACGTCCTATTTATTTGCTGTTTGTATGTTCATAATATAGTCACAATAGATCCTTATGGGTCGCAGTGACGTCAGGGCTACAGCGACCTGCCTTCTTAAAAAAAAAAAAAAAAATGTTCATAATAATAATATTATAATTTACAGCACTTTAAATTGTTTGAGAACACTAAAAAGTAGCATGATTCATGGTTCTATCGTATGAACCTTCGTATTACACCTAAAGCCTGTAATTTTGCAATTTACCTAATCTAATCGAACTACGTAGGCAGCACCGTTCTGACATAGTTTATAATCCTACACGTCAGTATCCTACATGCAATAGATTATCTTGCGGCTACCAAATCCTGCAATTGTCAATCATTCATCAAATTTATGCGTCAGAGGCATTTCTAACGTGAAATACATGAAACAATAGACAAATCAAATGATATAGATACAGTAGCCAAGGATACTATTGAAGGAAATATGTCATTTCTACAATATATTGTGGCGTGCATCAAGGTTTTATATTTGGTTCATTGCTTTTTTTAGTCGTTATAAATAACTTAATTTCAATCAATTATTATTTTAAAACAATTCCATAATTTTTGTTTCAATAATAATGTAGGAATGGTCTTTATTTTGTGACACACAAAAATTTTTTAAAGATATTTTTTGCAAAGAATAAAATTTAAAAGTTGTAGAGAAAATTTCACCATCCATAAGCTATTTTTATAACTTCCTACTAAATATTTACAGAGCAGCCCTATTAAAACAATGCTGTGTTTGTGTGAAATTTTAAGACAAATTGTCGAACGCCATTACCGCTGCTATGAATATTCAAGAGCTGTTTGCTCTGGTGTCGCGAGGTGAGCCGTGTGTACCATATGGGAACGAGGTGTTTCATCATCATCATCTCCAGTATTATCATAATTTGATATCTTTATTTCTTCATCTGTCACATTAGTTTATCCGTGACCATGGCTGTTGAACACAATCTGAAAAGTTGGGAATAAGAAAAGAGTACATTGGACTTCAAATCTTTGTGTATAGTACCTATAAAAATTTGTGATACTTTCATTAATTATATGTTACATAAAATTATAATAGATTTATGTAACAATATTACTATATCAGCGTTATTTTGAACCTTGCCGATACCAAAGAAATTTTAAACCGTCACAAAATATACGGATTTAGGTAAAGCATATTTTGAATAAGATTTTTAAAATATATACGTCTAAGATCCAGGCAGGTATTAGCCGGGCATATTGCACCCAGGGCATTGTATGCAAATGCAAGGGACGTGTAACATTTTAACGAAAAAAAAGCAACTCACGGTACACTACCGAATCGTCCGCTGGATGCATTTTATTTTATATTATCGCAAAAGCATAACACGAACGCTCGACAAATGCACGCCGGAATCACCCATTCTCTTGCGAAAATAAACACCAAGATCTCCAAAGATTTACCCGAATGCGTAGAAAGGGTTATGTTTTTTGAGAGGGTTATGTTTTATGTTTAATAAAATTGTAGGAAAGTAAACAAAATGTACATTGAATATTTTGAAAAATAATACTTGGGACGTGATCTACAAAAATTGTTATCGAAGCCATAAATAGTTTAGTAGTCAAATATAGTTTTTAGAATTTAGTTCTATTTGTCTGTACGTACTATGTCCAGGCTAAACTCAAAAAGTATTACATGGATATTATACAGTATGTACCAAAAATAAGTGATAATACTTTAGGGTGTTTACGTGTTCCTTGTAGAGAGTTCATTGTGAAAGTGCAGCGCTGAAAGACGAAACGGCCCGGGTCAAGCGTCACGAGTTTCCCCATACAAAAGTGAAAAAAAATTTCGTCTTTCAGCGCTGCTACTTTCACAGTGAACTCTCTACAAAGAACACGTGCACACCCTAAAGTTTTATCAGTTATCACTTATTTTTGTTACACCCTGTATTTATTATGTACTTCAAATTTTGCATGAACATTACTAAGTGGGGTTATCATATAGGCTACATACTATCACGCTATCACCTATTTTTGGTGCTGTAGACTCTACAGCACCAAAAATAGGAAGAAGAAGTGTGAAGACTCTACAGTGTAGAGTCTTCACGCAGATGACGTCGTGGGCAGCAGCTAGTGTACGTATAATTCTTTAATACGCTCTGCGCCCTAAAAGGCTTGATGGATTTTAGGTTGAGAGGTGCCTTAAGATTTGTATTTACTGAGTAGGTAAAATGTCATCATGACAAAATATCAAGATCCAGAATATGGACGTATGTTTTCATTTAATGCCCGAAGCCTTTAGCCAAGTTATAATAGCCGATTATAGCGACGAATAAAAATATTATTGTCTCTGTATATTTAATTCCATTGTCAAACACAATAATATAATCTTAATGAACGCTCATTATTTATAATTAATCAAATCGACAACTGCTTGTTTAGGAACTACGAACTTGTACAAATTAATTACAATTAATATACTATATCAATTTATTACACAAGAGGTCTACAGGTCAATAAAGGGATTAATCTCTTTAATCTAAAAGTATAAATATTGTTCTCAGAAATGTAAACAAATAGTTATTAATTTAATTACACAATTCCATGAAATTTCAAGTGTTGACAAGATTGAGTTTGTGGAGAAAGTTCTTAATGGCGAACCATTGATTAGTTTAGGTGTAGTTATTAATTAGTATACTATTAGGTGATTAGATGATCTTTGTTTATTTTATGTCTGTTCATATTTTACTATCTCATAAGTTAACTTTATTGAAATGGGCCATTAATGTATTGATAATAATTATTATTGTTACCAACACCAGTGCATAAAAAATTGGTAGACTAAATTTGATATTATATATGACTTATAATTTTGCACGCCTTAAAGGCTAATTGTAGATAAGCACCAGGACATCTTTGTAACATCTTATGTAACCTACAATTTTGCAAAAATAAATGATTTGATTTGATTTGATTTGATTTGATTTAATGATATGATTTAACGGTGCTGCAGCTAGGCATATCAAAGATATTAGAGAAGACAAATCATAATTTTGCTGTACGTTTAATAATTTTGAAAATGAGTAATTTTTTATTTCAAGCAGTACTCACATCGTCCTTTTTATAGATATGTATTACACTGCTCACATCGTCCTTTTTATAGATATGTACAGCAGATATTGCATCGTACTGTTTTCTCGAAGAAACTGAAATTTACCTCGGGCGAGACTGTAGACGCTCAGGAGTCCAAGACGTCTATCACTGACTCTCAGTCCATTAAACATTTCAACTTCAACTGTATTAACTACACTAAATAAAACTTAGCGCCATAATTGTCACTACAATGACACCTGAATTTAATTACTATTTTAGGAATTTGAAGTTCCCAATGCGGCGGGCGATGTCACGATCCCTGCGGAACGCCACACTTATTCAGTCCGGGTCACGCGCGGAACAGGTACAGGTATTTCAATATATTTTTAGTAAATATACTGGGGAGATTCATTCATGTATTAAAAAAGGTGTGGTTTATTTCTAAAGGTATTTAAGAGATAGGAATGGATAGTGGATATATTTAATTTAATGGCATTTTTACTTTTCGTAATTTTTTGATGTGATATTAAGTTTTAGAGTGCATAAAACACCCTTAACCTAAAATAAACTGAAGCTGCTTGAGACAACTACAAACACATAATATACCACCAATACCTTGAACAATTTAATTAATAATAATTAATATTAAATGTAAAACTTCATTGACTAAAATTGGATCTTTATTTTAGATAGGTGACAATTTTTTACTCAATCTGCCCCTGACAAATTCATACCCTCATCATCATATCAGCTTATATTTGTCCACTGCATGCTGGACATAGGCCTCTCTCAATGAACGCCAAGATGGACGATCACCTGCTACTCGCATCCAATATGGACCCGCAACTAAACGGCGATCCCACCTAGTTGGAGGTAATCATACCCTAGTTTACAGTTATACCAATACTGGCTTAGAAAAATCTTTTTTTATCCACTTCATAACGTCGTACTGAGTTACGACTAATCCAGTAGCAATTGACAGTACCACACTTTCACTTCATAAAAGTTGATAAGTAAATGTTTAGTATCGATCCTCCTACGGCCGGCCCACATGTTTGATGACACTTTTACGATAATAGCTCAGATAGAATAAGCTGTGCAGACGAGCGATTAAAAAACGCTTCAAGCTTTATATTAGTTACATATTGATGTGGTGTTGTGAAGTGGTAGCGTTAATAATTATGTTCGTTAACATGTAACGTTAACAATGTACTATTGATGTATGAAACATAAATAGTTCCCTATTAGAATTTGCTTTTTAATTAGATTTTGTTGAATTGATTAGGTTTAATCTTTATTTTAACTTCAAAACTCAGATATTTCAACTATTCAGCGCGTGAACGCTTTCAATATTTATAACAGGCGTTAAAAAACCGCCCGTCTGCGGTGTTCGATATGAACTCTCACCATTGTCTCGCGACACGTGAGTACTGCGCCTGCGCAGCTCCGTCACAACTAATTATATGACGGAGCATTAATTGATCTTGATGGCACATCATCATCCTCGAGCTTGTGACATTTGAAGTTACTTCACTATCCATTACTAATATTAAAATGCAATAGTGTGTCTATCTGTCTGTTACCTCTTCACGCCCAAATCACTGATCCGATTTTGCTGGGTTTGAGTCCGACTCCCGGGAAAAGACGTAGGTTATTTTTGATCCTGGAAAAATGTGCGCTTTTTGCGCGATAAATCAATTTTCGAGCAACGGAGTTGCAGTCATCAACTAGTTTGATATAAATGGGATATTTTATACTGTGAACACGAATTAAGTTGGAAAAACTCTAGTAATACTAAGACGATTGTTCTTACTATAGAACTTATTCGAAAGTAGATCTAAGCCATACTTACTATCAAAATCTTAATCAAGTACGCGTTTTCATTATCTGCAAAATTAATGATTTATTCATTAATTTTTGCAGATTATGAAAACGTTTGTTGAGCAAATAATCGAGACGTAAATTATTTCTAGAAATATGTGTATTGCATCAAATTTTGAACAAAAGGACAATCATTTTTATTTGGTTATTTTTAACGTCGAGTCTTTAATGATGTCTACCAATAGACAAAAAATTGTTATTTTTATTGGCAGTGAAGCGCTGGTACAAATCTATTTTTCGTCCGGTTGGAAATATCTCGGCATTGTAGTGTTTTAGCGACGCGCTCGCTTTACGAGCCGGTGTAAAACATTTTATGACGGACCGCTAGAGCCGAGGTCAAAGAGTATTTAAGGGCTTAGATAGATTACTTGATATCGTTTGTTCTTTTTAGCGTTATAACATAAACGGGGAAGCCAATTCAACGAGTCCAGTTGGCCAGCGATCAGTTCGATCCGACTCGTTTCGTGCATTCCATAATCCATTATGTGTGCACGAATAAAGTCGTTCTGCGATCAGTTTGATCGCATTCGATTGGTCTCCTAGTTCATGCAATTTTAAGCCGGCAACGTTTCGAATTTGAGATTGGCAAACGTAGGACACGTTAAAGTTTGTATTTTGAACTGTGGAGTTATGAACTAACTAAGTAATAACTTTGTATCACTTTTTTTTAGTCACAATATAGGCATTTTTCACAATAATAAGAAAATACAAATTGCTTATCCAAATACACAGAGCAATGGAGATGAGGCTTTTGGATGTTGTCTCAAAATTTAAAAAAAATACAATGTTACGATATTAAAAACTGCTTCTCGATGTACTATTTCCTGAACCAGCGTTAGGCCAACTCGCAGGTCAATTCTGAACACATTTGCTTTAAAATTCAAAAACTCGTGAAAATTCAGAGTAACAAGCCAGATAGGTATAAACGTCTTACGAAAAAGCTCTCAATCTATATTTGCCTCGGATTTTCTACTGACATAGAATATTTGAAATGGTCGTAGTTCAGTAAAAGCTGGCATTGTGCCGCGAATACCTATTGTTGGGTTTACGTCCGAAGCTGTGATATATGGCCACACGGCCACTTGGCCACATTGGCCACATTGCAATGGCAACACTTTGCAGAAACTATAGCAGATAAAGGATACTATCAATTTTGGAACAATGAGTAATAGTGAAAAAGTTTATATTGGTGTCAATATTGTTTTTGCCTGTCTGTCTACCTATTCCTCTTACTATTCACGTTTATGCCGCTAGGCCGATTTAGATTTCTTTTATTAAATAAGAGGGCAAATGAGCAAACGGTTCACCTGATGGGAAGCAGCTACCGTTGCCCATGGACACTCGCTACATCAGAAGAGCTACAAGTGCATTGCCGGTCTTTTAATGGGGAATTCGCTCTCTTCTTGAAGGTTTGCAAGTCGTTTAGGTCCGGAAATACTCGGCGACAGTCCGTTCCAGAGTTTTCCAGTGCGTGGCAGAAAGTTACGTAAAAAATATAAAATTTTATATAGAGATATTTAATGACCTCGGGAAGGACATACTATAGTTTTTGTCGTTGCAAACTGTACGGTTTCCATGTGAATTTCTGCGTAGCATCTAGTATAAAAATAAGGGGCCAATTTAACTAAATTTTGAAAGGGTCATGTCCCCTTGGGTCCGCATACCCACGTCACCTAGTTACCATAAACAAACCTAATTCGAGGCGTCGGCCGACATGGCTTTTACCACGCACAATATTTGCGCAGCGGTACGCGACGCGGCGCGGCGGCGGATCTCTCGCCCCGGTCGTGTTTGTGTGTGCTGATCGCATTTTTGACGGTGACGGGATTTTCGAGGCGCTTCGAACTTGAGCGGATTGTGAACGCCAACTAATGAATATCATCATGTAAATAAAGGTCACCTTTGTTCGGTCTCCCACAATCAATTACGTGAGATTCTTGCAAATCTGTCAATTCAATGAAATACATCTAAGTGTCGAGTTGCGGTCTGAATTGACCTTTCCATTATTGCTTAATTGCTTAACATATCTATACATATAATAAAACTGTAGAAATGTGAATTCTGTACATTAAAGATATTCAAAAAATAATAAGCAGGGGGTGTTACTACATCGCTATAGAAGTCAAAACTGTGGTTAGTTTTGTCTGTCTGTCTGTGTGTCTGTCTGTCTGTCTGTCTGTCTGTCTGTCTGTATGTCTGTCTGTATGTTTGTTCCACTATCACACGAAAAGTACTGATCCGATTTGAATGCGGTTTTCGCAGATATATTTGTCTTCTTCCAACTTAACATCTGGTGTATAAAAATTTTGCCCCCCACCCCTCTAAGGGGACGAAAGGGGGGTAGATTTTATATTAAACTTTTTTCTTTGACACGAAAACTACTGATCCGATTTGCTTCCGGTTTTCGCGGATATATTTGTCTTCTTCTAACCCAACATCTGGTGTATAAAAATCCCCCCCCCCCCTAAGGGGACCAAAGAGGGGGTAAGATTTTGTATTAAACTTTTTTCTTTAATGGAGTTACTTCATATTATTAACTGTTTTTTCCAACTTAACATCTGATGTATAAAATTTTCCCCCCCACCCCTCTTAGGGGACAAAAGAGGGAGTAATTTTGTATCAACTGATGAAGTAGAAATACGTTATGTATACTTATGCCAAAACAACGTTTGCCGGGTCAACTAGTTATATATAAATGAATCCATATTTAGCTCACGACATCACGCGCAAACGGCTGGACTGATTTCACTATTTCTTTTTTGATGTGTTTGTTATTGTCCGGAGAAGAAGAAAAAATTAAAAAAATTGCGCGGGAAATTAGAAAATTTAAAAATTATTATTAATTCTACTCTAACATTATAATGTAACATTATGACATATCACATAGAATTGACAGAATGCATTTCAGAATGCATTTTTTGTGCGACGGGATAGCGATGGACGTTGTCATGATGCCATACTTTTTTAGTCACTTCAACAAAATAATATGGGCGAAATTGGAAATACTTTATATGGCAAAACAAGGACAGCCGGGACAGCCAGTTGCTTATAATTGAATTCTACACCATACATTATAAAGACTATACTATAAATAAATTATACAACATTTTTAGCCTCTTCGAAACGTACTAAGGAAATATTTTTGTATTAGCCTGGTCAGTTACCACGTTATTACAGCGAAACCGCTTTGCGGAAAGTTGCTTTTTAGTTACAGTATATTGTACCAACAGTAGCAAACAAACAAACCATTAGATTTACTGTACGGTAGCTATTAATTTAAATAAAACCGCGCAAAATCCAACCCTATACCCTTCGAAATAGGTCTTAATTTATGCAAACAGTGGAAGGAAAATTTATGACTCGATAATGAATTATCGAATATTGGTATTTATTTCAAGGTGATAAGGTCGGTATTGCCTCGGCGGATGCTAATGAGGATTGACACTTTGTAATTTGAGAAGTGAAAAGATTATTCCCGCGAGTAGCTAGTGTTTTGTTACTGTGTATACTTGTTAATATGTCTGTTTGTGCAGCGTAGGAGGCGAAGAATTTCACGTCATCATCATCAGTACCAATCGAGTCTTGATATTTTAAATCCAAGAAGTTATGTTTCGTTATTCGAATTCATAAGTTTATGCCACGCGACGAGAGACGGCGCTGTAGTTATCATACATTTGACGCAGAATTGCAAAAACCTAGAACTTAATTTCGCAATTAAATGCTCAGCGTTGCGTCAGGTCTAAGGTAAACTAAACTGTAGTTAAACTAAATCTATTAATTGTTGAGAAGAAGCCCCTAAGAATATACTAACAGTCTATTAAAGTTATGAAAGATTCTAGCTAACTATACTTACTCTGGAATACTTTACCATCATCCATACCATACCATCCCAAAATTCTCGATGATCTCAATATAATTTGTGTGTCTGTCTATTCCGATGGGGAGATAGTGGGGGTGGAGCGGACGCTGAGCAAACATATCCAAAACCCGCGATATAATTTACAATGTTTATATCCGTGTAATCGTACGCCCGATCTCGGACCACAGGTGGTTGATGCACAGAGAATGCGTTTTATGGTATTGAATTAAAAAAGTAAAGAAAAGTTATGGATTTTATAGAATTTACTGTAGAAATAAGGGTTATTAAAAATCAAAAAATTCTCGCAACACAAGGCAAATTGTACGTGTAATTTGCAAGAGTTGCGAATGTACATTGGAGATATCCTTACCATCAAAATTATAATCTATCAGCGCCAGCTTGTTTCCTTTTAGTTCATTTAAAAAAATATAAAGATAATATTATAATAATAATAATTAATAAATAAAATTGTTCTATAATATTTAGTAGAGCGTTTTCATGTGATCCGGACTTTTTAATAAAAAAGTGATACCTGCTTTTTTAAAAATACAAAAGTTGAAAAGTCAGGTCTTTAAAGATTTTTAATTATTAGTTTGATGCTCTTGCTGTAATTATTAATTTTAATTTAAACTTACAAACTTTTTTTACAAACGAAAGTTTCTCCGCGCATTATCAATCCCAATAGATTGTTGTGTCTACCGCCACACTACTCTGCAGCAATTATAAAAGAAATAAAATCGTTAGCGTTACATATGAGCTGGGCACTGGGCAGGCCCAGTCAGGTTGTTCAAATATATCTTACCTCGTATTAAATAAATTAATAATTAAATATACTAATTTATGATCTGACTCCTCGTGGCAGCCTAATATTTTTCTCAGAAACATTTTCCATTAAAGTATAATGTTTTATTAACATCTTCATCCAGTTATCAATCGACTTTATTGTGAAGGAAACTGAACTGTAAATGTAAGTGATACGCGGTATTGTAAATTACTTGAAATTGTATGCGAAGTGGCAGATTTTTATTATTTTATGACCTATTAAAATAATGAAAGAGACCTGACAAGGACGAATGAGTTTATGAATCAGGAAAGTTATAAAGATAAGACATTAGTGATGCGTTAAAGAGAGTATACTATTTTATACAGGGTGTAACAAAACTAAGGGCCTTATCACACTGGTGATTAGCGAGCGATTTGAAAGCGACGCGATTGCGCAGCGCGCACGCCGCGATGACGTAGCGATTGCGCGACGTGCTCGCAGTTTGCCTTCCGCGTTTTGTACACTTAGTAGCAAAATGGATTCTGTCGAGGAAATACTACTGCTCAAACACTATCTACAATGTCACATCTCTAGACGAGTGTACAAAATGGCGTCCACGCCACGCCGCGACGACGCTGCGCTGTCGCGACGTGCACGTCGCGCAACCGCGGTGTGCTGCGTCGCTTTCAAATCGCTCGCTAATCGCCAGTGTGATAAGGCCCTTAGTGATAATACTTCAGGGTGTGTAATGTGTATGTGTTCCTTGTAGAGAGTTCAGTGTGAAAGTAGCAGCGATGATAAACGATTTTTTTGTGATTTATATGGGCAAGTGCCCCAGCGTTACAAGTTTTCCCGTACAAAAGGAAAAATTAAATGCTCTTTCAGCGCTACTACTTTTACAGTGAACTCTATACATGACACTAATACACATCCTAAAGTATTATCACTTAGTTTTGGTACACCCTGTATAATATGAATGCTGTTCGCTAGTTTTTGCACTTGAACTTGGCTTGACACGCTACCACAATATGTCTAGATAGAATTCTTCAAAAATTAAGAATAGGCCAGTAAAGAGGGTTGGGGACTATTAGAATGATGAATATTAGTAGGGAGTGGTGGGTATTATTGGAGAATTGAGGGGGCTGATCGGGGCCTATGTGGAATGGTTGGGCCGACTTGTTTCGAAGCGGCGTGGAGGCCTCTGAAAATGGATGGAGACTAGAAGGAACTGATGGAGACTTTTGGAGAGTGGTAGGGGACTATTGGGAAGTTGTGGGGGCTGATGGGGCAAACCATTAGTTGTGGAGTGCCCACTTGTTTCCAGTGGCGTGGGGGCCTCGCAAAAACGGTGGGGAATGGAAGGAACTGATGGGGACTATAATTGGGGAGTGGTGGAGGCTGATAGGGGCCAGTGGGGAGTGGCATGACAGAGGTCGCGGCGGTGAAAAATGTCGGCGATAGTGCAGATGGCGTCTCATCGTGCGTGCGGTCCGAACGGCGGCATACTGGAAAGAACCATGATAAAATTATTAAAGCTGCTATTAGATAAATAAGCTGCTATTGATAGCGATAAAATTTCGTGACCTATCTTATGCTATTAGGTGTTCTGTGAGTGAAAATACAATGTTAGTACGTTACCAAAAATGCAAAAGTAACTCTGTCTGTCGCAACTTACTATTAGCTGGCACACATATACCCCCCATGTGATATATTAACATTCAAAAATTCAAATATACTACAAGTAATTTTACAAAAAAAATATATTTTAAAGTTACCGAATGTTTATTTAACTCGTATCTAAACTTAGAATGCTTAAGTTAAGAAGATGCCTGATACAAAAAATACATATTACTACTATAATAGTTCTCTCACATGAACCGTCCAGGTGTAAAGGTTACTTAGCCTGGACAAATGCGGCTAGAACTCAGTAACAAATGTCATACAGTTCCCTTATAGGGCTCCACACATCGCGCCCTGGACAAATTGACCAAGCGGGCCCTTTTATTGGACGCCCTTGCGTGTGTCCTATCGTATTATGTTGGTAATAAGTTTTGTCGTGTCATTTGTATTGTAAAGGTGTTGTAATTGAGTATGTAATTCTTAAATGAATTTAACTTGTATTTTTTCAGCTTTAAGCGAGAAACCTAAAGTTTGAATGGATATTTTTATGAAATGACTTTAAAATAACAAGTCTTATGAGTTAAGATGTAAAATGACTGAAACTGCAGTTAATGACGATCTCTGTGGCTCAGTGGATAGCACGTTGGTAGCTTAAGCCGGGGGTCGCGGGTGCGAGTCCCGCCGACGGAACAAAAAGTTTTCAAAAGTTCCTGGGTCATGGATGTGTATTAAATTTATTTATCATATAATAAAAATCTTAAATATATGTATAGTACCTATAAAAGTATTAAATATATTTCCGTTGTCTGGTACCCGTAACACAAGTCCTTCAGGTACTTACCACGGGGCCAGATTGACGTGGTGTGAAGCGTCCATAGATACTATTATTATTATTATTATAGTTAAACCGACAATAAGTAATAATGACGAATATCACATCGTTTGTATGATATTAGTTACGTTTTAGTTCGAAATACGGTGTCAGCAAAGAATGAATACACTACGCGAACTGGTGTCAGTGAAAAAGATTTCAACGCGCACGCTTCTCTCACTATGTGGAATTAAAATGACTCTTCTATTAATTTTAAAGTACTAATTAATTATTTTTCTTGTAAGAAACTTCATGTATCCTTGTTAATGCTAAATTAATAACATAATAATACTATTTCATTAGTCCTAAATCCTTACATCCATACTTATGAATGCGAAATTGTGTCTGTCTTTTACCTCTTCACGGCCAAACCGCTGAACCGATTTTGCTGAAATTTGGTATGAAGATACTTTGTGTCCTGGGAAAGGACGTATTATGCTTTTTATTGCGGAAAAATGTATATTCCCGCACGATAAACGAATTTTGGCACTACGGAGTTGTGGGCGTCATATTATAATATAATACCTATATCAATAGGTACCTATCAATAGTGGAAAAAATGTATTAAAATTAGCTCTATTGCAATGTCAATACAGTTTATCTGACATATATAGTCAATACTAGTAACATAAATAACGTTACCGAGGAAAGTGATATTAAACTCATGTGGGTGCGACCTTAGGGCCTAACATATGGCCCTGTGCCCTGACAAATCGTCCCCCGTACGCTACACAAGTGATCGATTCGCGTTCAGATAACGCACCATCTTGGGAATCGCCATGTTGGATTTCTCACTGTCGTTCGTCATTTGTTATAAAAGTGAGAGAAAACGCTTGGGCATTAATTTGAAGTACCCAGAAAAATGGTGTGAAATCTAAATCCATTTTTTTTTTCAAAATTGGTATTGTACATTACAAAATACTTAACTAACCTAACCTACATTTTTAACGTTGAATGTATGATGATGCCTATCATCGTTTTGGAAACTACTTTGGCGAAAAAACCATTGTAAGAAAATCAAATTCGAAACGGGCCATCTTTTACCAAACAGTGTCATGACTGAAACTAAGGCGCCTGAAATCTTCGATCAAATATTTCTGTAGATGCACACTGCACAGTTCTATACATTTAAAAAAAAATTCACAAAATTTTCTGAGTCAAAGAATGTATTTATTACTACGATAACGGAAACCTTTAATCATTTTATAAGTGAGGAGGTTCTTTTCAAAACTTGACTATTCCACTTGCGACCAAAGTGGATTTTTTATTTTTTTTAAGTTGGTAACATAGAAATCTATATGCATCGAAAACAAAATCCTGACAAAACGTGATCAATCCACTAGAAAAACATATTCCAAAACGCATGATTTCGACAAAAGTAGATTATTCCTCTTCGAATTAACAATGTTCAGAATAAGGATTTTAAAATTGCAACAAAACATGATTAATCCAGAAGATATTTTTTTTATTACTAGAAATTGTAACAAAACATGTTTTTTCCTCATATTTTTCAGGTAGCTTAAAGTTTTTATGTTCTCATTGGTAATCTGCCAAGTTTTTGAACGGTTGATGTCAGGCTCGAAAGGGCAAGAACCCAGAGCCGTAAAACGTTTAAAATCCAAATCCAAAAGAATCAAAACTAGATTATTCCTATAGAACACATTAACAAAACTTGATTATTCCAATCTGCCTCGTCAAAACTTGATTATTCCATTTTAAGATTCTGGATTTATTCAATATTATAATAATGCTAAAATTTTGAAACTCATACGAAATAATCACTATTCTTGTTGTATATTATAATTCACCAACATTTTATGTTAAACACGTAACCGTGTTCTTAAAATTATATTTCGTTAAATTATACAAAGATCCAAAAAGTGGAATAGTCAAGTTTTGAAAAGAACCTCCTCAAGTATTTTGTCGTTATTATTATTATTTATGACAGTTCTTCGTTCTCACTTCGTCTTGTCTTCCCAGAAGCACTTTTTGTGGTTGGTTGAAAATACTTTTGCTGATTTATATAAACAAAACACTACATTTTCATATTTATGAATAAAATTAAGATGACTTAAGAAGTGGGAAATAAAATTAAGAACTCTATATTATTTGCACATTATCACAATAACAAAAATTGCACATAATAACTATAATTACAAAAAATTATACTGTGTACATAATATGTAAGACGGTTTTACCCTTTACATCAGTTTATTCCTGGCCAATATTCGTTTATTTAATATAATACAATATTTTTACAATGGGTAAAATAATCATTTTTATTATAATATGGTTGGCCTGTGTCCTGGGCCTATGCCCAACAGAGACATAGTATAAGCTCTTAAAAATCCATCGTTGCTTGCTGATAAGTGATAACTAATAACACAATATGACATTGATATAAAATAAACTTAGATTAATATTAGCATACCAACAATATATGCGTCCTTCACCCGGTTACAGCTATTACTCATTATTATGGAACATGATTCACATCTAATCGGGTTCATAAATAAAAGTGACAGTACAGAGGTTATATTTTAATGTATTTTGATTGATAACAGCAAAGATAACTTCCTAAGGTTAAGGTTACATTATATTCAGATATTTTGTAATAAAAAATCGGCCAAGTGCGAGTCGGACTCGCGCACGAAGGGTTCCTTACCGTTATAGAGCAAAAATAGGGCAAAAATTGTGTTTTTTGTATGAGAGCCCCTCTTAAATTTTTAAGTAAACAATATATATTTTAATGCCTTTGTGAAAATTTCAAGTCCCTACCTGTTGCCATTATTGATATCGACCAAAAAAGCCGAAAATATCACGCTTGTTGTATGGCACCCCTCCCCCCCCCTTAAATATTAATATTATTTTGTTTTTAGTATTTGTTGTTATAGCGGCAACAGATTACAGATATACATAATCTGTGAAAATCTAGTCCCGACGCAGTGACTATCTTAAAAAGATTATCATGGTAACCTCCAACCAAAATGAAATTAATCCAAATAACGCGATGGATCAGCAGCGAGCTATTCTCCCCAAAGGTTGTGTGTAGGCCGGGATTGATGCTGGCTTGTGAAACTAATCCGAGATGAGTAACCGAGGTCAGGTGAACGCGGGAACACTGTGCGATGTATTGTGTGTCTAGTTACCCGATTGTGATAGGAGGGTTATGACTTTTAAATATTTTCATTATGTATAAAGACTTAAGACCACCTTATTAACCATAGATTGATACTGTGTTTACATAATTACTAGCTATTCTGATCTGTCAATCTACTTTGGTAACGATACGTTACTTTTATTATACTACGAGGATGAATTATTACTATTAATTTATTTATGACGAGCTATTGCCCGCGGCCTCGCTCGCGTTAAGAAGTATTTTTATATACACATCAACATCTACAACTTTCATCCCCTATTTTAACCCCTTAGGGGTGGAATTGATCAAAATCCTTTCTTAGTCTGCTACGTCATAACATCTACCTGCATGCCAAATTTCAGCCCGCACCGTCCAGTGGTTTGGGCCGTGCGTTGATAGATCACCATGTCAGTCAAATGTGACCTTTGAGTTTATATAATATTTAGATATTATATGTTTTTTTTGCACTTACGGATTTTTGTCGCGGGGAACTTACGACTGCAAAATAGTTTTTATTTTTTTATTAGTTTCTTTAGTTAACATTTTGTACCCCTTCTTATATATTATAATTTTCTTAAAATTTCCATTTAGAGTTTTGTTCAGGAAAAATAAAATAAATAGTACCGATTTATCTAGACTGTAATAGTATATCGATGGTGAAATATGTTTTACTGCAAAGGTTGCTAGATAATTGATTACAAAATTACATTGTGAATTAATCTATTTACTTTGGATTGACAATAAGTGATTGTAAGCTTAATTAAACAATGCAAATCACATTAGTTAGTTGACAGATCTCATGAAGAAAACGAATACATGATGTAACAAACTTTAGGGTGTGTAAGTAGCAGCGCTGAAAGACCGATTTTTTTTTCACTTTTGTATGGGGAAACTCGTAACGCTCGGGCCCTTGCCCATACAACAGTGAAAAAAATTTTGGTCTTTCAGCGCTGCTACTTTCACAGTGAACTCTCCACAAGGAACACACACACCCTAAAGTATTATCACTTACTTTTGTTACACACTCTAGAGGGAGAAATAATTAAATATCTTTAAATAAGGAAAATAACTATAATATTATGCTTAAGAGTTACACATATACAGAAATAAAAGCTAAGCTTTTTGGTTTCCTCAATGGGCAAAGTTTTTTCAATTTCAATAATCACAATTTAATCTTTAAATTATACTTAAGAACTTCCTAATACCAAAGCAATACACCAAAATAGCTGTACAAAAACCCATGTTCCACTTGTACATGTTTTTGCTATTTCAAATATTACCATGGCTACATGGACAAACATCTCCATCACACTTATTTGGTCATCGTTGAATTTCAGTTCACCTGCTCACGAGAAACCAGCGCCTAATATAACTTCATACATTTTAATGTTACTCGAGTGTTTTTATTGGAAAGGTGAAATATTTTAATATAGTTATAATATTTAAGAATAGAATTGAGTGTAAGGTAAAGGTATTAATTTAGCTGATTTTGGTAGAGTTAAAGGTTTTATTATAAAGCTCTACATTATGTAGCATAGTGCTAATGTTAAGTTTTGGTTATTGTCATTTTGTTCCTTGATAATAATACTCCCCACACCGGTTTCGGTGACGGTGGCCGGTTTAATGTAAACGAGGCCAGGTACGCAGGAGTAATTTTATAGTGCCCAGGAGTATGCGTAGTACACAAGAGCACTCTCTATTCCTTAACTCTCATAACCCAGTGGAGCGGAAGATCGATACGAATGGCGAGAGATCAGCCGCAGGACCGACTTTTTACATGCCCATCCGACGCGTGGATCATCTTACTTGTCAGACAATCAGGTGATCAGCCTACATTGTCCTAACCAAATGATTTGATTTGATTTGATTTGAAATCGTGTCATCTGACGACACTGTGTCGTCAATAAAAGAGTTATCTGCGGTACAATAATTATTACTAGTTAGAAAATAAAGATTATTTTTAGAATTAGATCCTTCTCTTCACCATAGAGTAAACTACAAATAAGATGATCCTATTTACAGCGCAGAACATTATCGATGCGGGTACGGTAGCTGGTGTTTGTTTCCACAGGTAATGGATGTGTAAACTGGGGACCATTATGGATATGGTCCTGATATTATTGTGCCGACCGATAAGCAAAGTTAGTAAGTATAGCCGGCATTTTCATACTATTAAGCTAATTGAAATTATATTCAGAGGTAATTTTTCACTTGCACTGGGATAAAATTTTTGCCAATATTTATTTGAGATTAAATTAATATCAATTTAATTTTTCCACTTAATATAAACCTTCCCTGGACTTCTATGAGTATTATTTTTATTACAAAAATAAAATTAGTAAGAACTGAAACTCCTTAAATAAAGATTAAAAAAAAAAAAAAATTAGCCAATTCGGTTCTGCACTTATCGGGTTTTAATGAGACTAACAAAAATTAAAATTCGTATTATTTTTGGAGCTTCAGCTCTTTTTAGAGAAATTGTAGTATGAAAGGCCGTGGTGTAAATAAGATCATAATAATTTTGCCGCTATTAAAAACAAGAAATTTAAAACTGGAACAGTAAAGTCATTACTAATGGCCAAAGAAAATAATATGTATTTCCAATGGAAATGATACTGATGCCTTAAATACCGCTTGCAAAAATACATTGAAAATTTAGTTGTGCTCAATTTTTATTATGTAGAATAATAGCAGTGTGGGTCATTATTTTGCCAGCAACTTTACTTGAAGTTTGTGAAGTTAGTGCCAATTTGATACTGAGAACGCCATAATACCGAAATGAAATTTTAGAATGTGTGTATTGTATTTCCAGTCAGACAATACTATAATAATTTTCCTAGTTTTTAGTATTGGACTTACAATTGTAAATAGGTATACTCACGTAGTTATACATTGATCGTTATTATAGCCGTAATAATTTTGAAAATGAAAAAGTGTGCATGTCTGTGTGTTACCTGTTCACGCCCAAACCACTTAACTGATTTCGTTGAAATTTCGTATGGACATACTTTGTGTCGTATGGAGATACTTTGTGTCGTATGGAGATACTTTGTGTCGTATGGAGATACTTTGAGTCTCGGAAAGGACATAGGATACGTTCCCGGAAAAATGTACAGTTCCCGAGCGGTAAGTAAATTTTGGCGCAACGGAATTGCGGGCGTCATCTTGTAGTAAATTTATTTTTAATAGTAACTCTTAACTATAATATGTCAAGTTTATACTCATACCCCCTTTAGATTTGACCTCGAGTTATCAACTTACCATTTACATAAGGTCAAATAAAGTAAACTGTTAGCCCAATAAACGTGTAAAGTTGAGTACGATTTGGAGTGCTGGCAACACAAGCCATTAGGTCGGGGCTGTTTGCTCGCGGTTCAAGTCTCCGCAAATATGGGATCATGGTTCGAATTCAAAATTGGAATGTTTTTTTTTATAACTTTTAGTAGCCACCATTTTGAATACCTAATGGAAAAAAATACAGCAGCAGTCAGAGAGATTTTATAACTTTAATTTAATGTAGATTTTGACGTCTTATACAGCAATTTTTATCAAACTCTTCATTTAATTAAAATATAGTAATTATTAATTTCTCAGTAATCAGAAAAACTTGATTGACTACTGTACCCTAAAACGGAACCCTAACCAGCTGATTTTTTGTATATTGGTAGGTTAATAGTTATATGATTTAATAGTAACCTTGTCCTACAAATAAAACAATCCATATTTTAGGACCATCAAGTCAAAGTATGAAATCCTTTCTATGTCTGTTAGCTACCCTTTTCGAGATTTTTCGAAAATAAAAATGTTGTTCGTCTTATCAAAATGTAGCTACTCACAAAAAATTTGCTTGTTAGTAATCACAAAAAAAAATTTCTAGGGCTCCCTGACCATTGGTTTCCGTTTTAATAAATTTCGTAGATTTATTTAGATTTTCAATATGATAGAGAAGTAATGATAATATTATTATATTAACAAAGACTGCAGTAATAACCAAGCCTAATTTAGCCTTTTTTATATAAAATAAGGGGCAAACGAGCAAACGGGTCACCTGATGATAAGCAACTACCGTCGCCCATGGACACTCGCAACATCAGAAGAGCTGCAGGTGCGTTGGAGGCCTTTAAGATGGAATACGCTCTCTTCTTAAAATTTTGCAGGTCGTATAGGTCCGGAAATACTGCTGGTGACAGTTCGTTCGCCTTCTGCGTTTTACCAAACCACACTTAGAAAAGAGATTAAAGATTTTCGTAGTCACTGGTCATAGTAATAATCGCTGTATCAGTGTAAATTGATAAAGCTGCGTTTACACTGATACAGCGATCGGCGATCGAATACAAATGCGTGAGTAATGTTCCCCGTACGCATTTGCAGGTCGTGACAGAAATCTCACCGGCCCACATACATTTACATCTAATGCACCACGATTGTACATGCATGTCAATCGTTGCTCATCATGATCTTTATATTATTTGCTAAGCTGTCACCATGTCATCCATCTATGTCATCTATAATATATAGTTTTTCCTACTTTAAAATTTATAAATTATGCAAAAAAAGCATCTAGAGCAAGAAGAGCTATCTCAGTTAATCTTTCTTTTCTCAGCAGCCTTTACTGTGAAAGAAAAATGTGTGTTATACTAAATAATGTGTAGCCGATATCGCATACCAAAACCTCTTTATAATATTATCAAAAGAAAAGTCTTTTCATGTACCATCGAGGAAATTGATTCCTAGGCAGTTGACAGACCAACTTCATTTGGACGGGTCGAACGCCTCCGTGGTCTAGTGGTATAGAGCACGGCTCTTGACTCGGAGGTCGTGGGTTCGATTCGCGCGTTGGAAACATGTTATTTCCAAGTTTGGTTAGGACAATGCAGGCTGATCACCTGATTGTCTGACAAGTAAGATAGTCCATGCGTCGGATGGGCATGTAAAAAGTCGGTCCTGCGCCTGATCTCTCGCCAGTCGTGTCGGTCTGCCGTCCCACTGGGTTATGAGAGTAAAGGAATAGAGAGTGCTCTTGTGTACTGCGCACACACCTGGGCACTATAAAAATACTCCTGCGTGGCTGGCTTGGTTTCAATGAAACCGGCCACCGTCACCGAAACCGGTGTGGGAGCTATTATTAATATTACTAGATGTCCAGGCAAACGTTGTTTTGTCATTTAAAGTATTAATTCTACTTCATCAGTTGATACAACATCTTACTCCCCTCTTTTGTCCCTTAGAGGGGTGGGGGGGAAAATTTTATACACCGGATGTTGAGTTGGAAGAAGACAAATATAACTGCGAAAACTGTATGCAAATCGGATCAGTAGTTTTCGTGTTAAAGAAAAAGTTTGATACAAAATCTGACCCCCTCTTTTGCCCCCTAAGAGGGGTGGTGGGAAATTTTTTTATACACCAGATATTAAGTTGGAAGAAGGTTAATATATCTGCGAAAACCGCATTCAAATCGGTTCAGTAGTTTTCGTGTGATAGTGGAACAAATATACAGACAGACAGACAGACAGACAAAAAACTAACCATATTTTGGGCTTCTATAGCGATATAGTGACACCCCCCGCTTATTATTTTTTGAATATCTTTAATGTACAGAATTTTCATTTCTACAGTTTTATTATAATATGTATAGATTTGGTCGGGTCATGTAAATTCAATGTTAATTATTGTGATCTGTTGGCTGGGTTTGACATAACGCGACCAAACTACGTAGGTCCCCCACCTGTCTAGGAATCAACTTCTCTGATAGTATATGGATGAAGAATAATATTCTTTCTCACCCCAATAAAAAAGTGAAACAAATCTGAAGATTATGCTTCTGTCATCGGTATGGTTAATGGTATTATTTGCTGAGCGATTGCACTCAGTTCTGCTTCATCTGTTTCCAGGGTTGCCAGCTGTTTGTTTTATACATTGTGTGAGAAATCTAATACCTATTACTTGTTGCTTCATTTTGCGTATTGCGTGTTTCCTTTATAACTTGCTCTTTAACTCATTCCGCTAAGATTTTTTCTGCTTGCATGGTTTGATAAATGATACGAAGTATTAATTAATTTCCATTACTTATATTTTGTCAAACGCATTTTTTTTCTAATAAAATCTATCTTATAACATTTTCTGGTACTCAAAGTCTCTCCTTATAAACTTTTGTATGAATCAATTCAGTGATTTAAGCGTAAAAACACAACAACGACACACTTATGTTTATTAATTATTATAATATGAATCTGGATGCTCATACTAATTAGGCTGTTAATCTTTGCTCTCCACAGAATTTTCTTGAAAATCCTAAGAAACTTCTCTAAGGCGAAAAAAAGTAACAGATATTTTACTCAACGTAAAAATTTCATCTCATGGACCCCTCTTTTCTCAACACAAGTTTGCGAATCTACAGAAAGGTTTTTCTTCGAATATGACATTTATTTTACTGCCTAAAGATTTCCTAATAGGTACCATTTATGAGGATATTCCTAATACCCCAGTAGAAGCTCTCGTCGACCCTATTCACCCTATGTGCTATGAGTCACGACGCGCCAGGTCAAATTTCGTAAGTCAACCTCCCGTCGGCGCCCACGCGACTCCAGATACCGACTCAATGAGATTATAACAAAAGTAAATTAATCAAGTGAGTCATCCGCCATTGTTTACATTAGGCCTTACATGAAGGATTTCTAAATTGGGTTCCGTAAAGGGATTCGTGGTATAGGCCTAGGGGCTCCGCCAAAATTTTTAGCTATTGCATAGCTTTTATGGCGGGCTTTGGGCGCGGCTACCGAATAAAGAAATTCTGTAACGAAAATAACATAACAACCCTCGCCACCTCCCCTTACTTCGACCGGCACAGCGGTGCGACGTTTCCTTACTTCGGCACGGTGTTTGTGTGCGTGCGACTAGACGTATGAAAATTATAATTGCATAAGTTGATAACAAATGCTATGCGACACCTGCTTTACTGCGGCAGTGCCCGAGTGCCACACATATTTTTAAAAAATAATTTTATTGCAGCTACGTCGTATTTTTGCAGAATAACTTGTTATTAATTTTGTTATAATACTTTAATTGCTACGTCGTGCTTTTATTGCAATCTAGATGAAAATACGCGCTACAAAAAAAACTTGGATTTTTTGGATATATAGGTAAAAAAGGACTTTAGTTGTGTCCATTCTTCTGTAGCTGTAGCTGTACTGCAAACACTTGAAAGAAAAAACAAAAATCTTGAAAAACGAAGAAACAAAAATGTTGAGTGCTGTTAATATTATATTTTTTAAACTAGTTGTCCCGGTGAACTTCGTGTCATTTAAAAACCTTCCCTGGACTTTAAGGGACTAAAATTAACAGAATCGGTTCAGCAGTTATCGAGTTAAAGCGTTACTAACACAATTGGACATTCATTTTTAAATTATTTTATTTATTATTGATGTTTTAGATATTATGTACGTGAACTTCGTTGCATGCACAAAAGGACAGGCATATCGCATTTATTATAATAGTACTAGTAAGAATTCATGCGTTAATTGAAACAAAGGATACTTAAGTTGCATCTAACATTTAAGATCACATTTTAATCAAATATTATTGTAAATGCTAAACAAATAGCGATGTTTCATTGTTCGCTACACGTAGGCTTGAGATAATACGGCCTTATAATCTGAATCATATCCATAACATAATCCGATATTTCAAATGAGTACACTATAAATAATAATGCCAATAAATCCAACAATCATTTACGGTTGCCTACATAAACTGCGGACTTAACCGTCTATTATTTGTGATCATATCTGTTATTTTTAACAATAATAATCTTAATACTTCTAATGATGATTAATATTAGTTGTTAGTCCGAATCAGCAAAAAAGAATTAATGTTTTATAGTGAGAATACAATACATACATTACTAATATTATAGATGCGAAAATGCGTCGGTCTGCTCCTTTTTTACGCGTAAACTGCTAAACTGATTTAGATGAAATTTGGTATAGAAATACCTGGAATTCCAGGAAATGAATTGTCTTAGTTTTTAGCCTAGATAACTTACTATTCTCGCGCGATAAACGTATTTCAGCCGATACACTGAAACGTTGCGCGTAACATCTAATATTTACAGTTTCGTCGATTATGTATTTGATAATTAGGGCTTATGTTCAAAGTTTACGTGGTCGCACCGAACGTGGGTCTCTGAGGGAGGAGACGGTACCGCGAAGGCTGCAGTGAATGTGCAAAGGTTAAGTTCACATGTACATTTAATTCGGCTCCGACCTTAGATTGATTGAATATCATTACGACGATCTTATCAAAGTAATTTAATTATAAGACAATAGTTATTTTTGGAGGACGAAAGTGATAGCTTTATAGAGGTGTCCTGACACAGATTTTTCTTTAACATGAGTCAATATAGTCCTAAGACCAAAGTAAAGCCAAATCAGTCCTTGTTCTTATTGAGTTTTTGTATATTTTACATGGGCGGTACCTTTCGTAGATTGACAAATAATATTGAAAATTAAAGTTATAAAAGCTGAATACAATAAACCCAAAATTTTTCTGTTTTTTGCTTAGTTATCGTCATTTTCATTCGTTGTATGTGATTTCAACAGAGAAGTAAATGAATACTGAATCTTCGTTACCTCGGATTTTTTTTCTGAGAGAATGAAGTATATTTTTATTACAATAAAACTAATGTCGATTCTGGAAAGTATCCAGAATCGACATTAGTTTTAATGGAATCTATATAAATTTGAGCGTGAAGAGAGAATAGAGGAGTTATTTTACTGTAACATGCTTGAAATTGGAAATTATTAATTTCTTATTCTTACTAAGTAATATAAGACTACTAGTAACTTAACCTTACACTACCTTCAAGCGTGCTCATCAGCATATTTACACAGTGTGTTGTTCCATACCGTATGTAATGCGATATATGGCGTGTTTGTCTGTTTGTAGAGAAATCCAGGCTAATCGAAACCCGATAATTAGTATGTGGGATTATTTCGATCACGTAAACGAGAAAAATCCCGAGAAGCGTTCGTTTGTTTGTGTAATGAGAGAAATGGGCAAGCGTGTTTATAGATTGTTTGAGTTGCTTGGACTATAGTGTAGGCGCAATGCAGTAGACTAAACTATATAATATACCATACTCTCGACCGTAGAAGTTAGCATGTAAATACATAATAGTATTATTATATTATTATGTTTTGAATACTTATACAAAATATGCTCTGTGGCGCCTTGTAACAACTTAGCTATTATACAGGATGAATTTAATTGTGACTGCCTTTAAATCTAGGAGATATAATTGTTTCAATGTAATTACATATTATATTGTTTGGGTTGCCTTGAAGAAACTGTTGCAAACAAGCGGCCATATTTTCTTATAATATATATTTTATGGTTATTTATGTTATTAGCGGATGTACTCCTACAAATACGTAGTATTGTATTCTATTTTCACCACGTTTCCAGTAAAATTTTAATCAAGTTCAATAACCCAATGGAAAAATTCTTAATCGTAAAGTAAACGCATTAATGATTTCGTGTCACGTGCGGAGTGAGCAGAGCCGTGAAAAACTGCGGCGCGTGCCAATCGCCTGTGGTCTGACAGACCCGTGTCATCGCACTATAATACCTATTAATAATAAAGGTGCGATTATACTCAATATTATATTATGTAGCATGAATATAGCAGACTGTAGAGTGTATCAGTGATCTCTATTGCGCTTTTTACAAAGCGACAAGATTAGAGCGCGTGCGACGTGGCTGTTTTGTACTTCAAGTTGTGTGAACTGTGAAAATATAATCTGAAGTTATCTGTGAAGGCTTGTAATTGTATTTGTATATTTTAAGCATAATTTGCATATATTTGTAAATGTATATTTTAAGCATAATTTATAATTGTTAGGGCCTGTAAGTCACCCAAATTAAATTAAAAAAAGAAAATAAAATATTGCAGATGTGTGCATGCGGCTTATTACTTTCGAGTGTGAAAATATTCTACTGTTACATAATATAATATTATATTATTATATTTTATACTAAGATGTTAGCATAGTACTTTATGGGAGGATAATATTTTGGAGTTTCAGCTAGATATGTTAACGTATTGTTTTTCAATTCGGGATAATATGTCCCAAAAATTCAAAATTTTGGGACACACTCACGGGGAAAAACCTCGATATTTAAAACTTGTCAAAATTAAAAATATGTTCAATGTCTCGTAAATTTTTATTTAAAAAATTAAATAAGATTACTTAATTCAAGACTCCATATTATGCTTTTATATCTTGAAAAGAAAAGGTCTTGGTCAAAATGAAAATTTAAACACAGTGCGTGTGATTTATAAAGTCGTTTTTTCTTTGTTTGCAAAATCATGTAATTTTTATTCAAGAATACGTTAGATTGTGGAATCGCATACCGTCTGATGTTTATTGTCACCGGCCTGATAATATATTGTATGCGCTATGACGAGTAATATTATGCATGATCCAAGATGTTTTAAATAAAAAACAAAGAACAAAATAAATACTGGTAACTTGGCTACTTAAAATGTATAATTAATTGTATTTCTGTAGCGCACAATACCTACAGCATAATAATATAACTTTATACCTATCTATCATGAAGTTGATATATTCAAAGTTAGACAAGAAACTAAAATACAGCTAGCTGTATCTCTCATACATTTTAAGTCGCTAGTGCTAGGCAGTAGTGACTCAAAATGTTGAGAGCATACGAAAGGACAGCTGATGAAAAGCTCCAGATAATAATTAATTCGAAAAGTTATTTTAATTGGGTGGATTTTCTGTATAAAATTGCTTTGTGGCCTCAACAAAATATCATAAAAACTTCAATAGCACGATTCGCCCTAATAAGTCTACCATAGTCCATAACATTGCAACTTTGATGACCTCTGTGGCTCAGTTGGTGAGCACGGGGCCAGACTGACGTGGTGTGAAGCGACCATAGATATTATAACATTGCAACTTTATAATGGTACGGAACCCTTTTATCTGAGTCTATCTCATTACAACTAGAGTATTCATTTCTGAACTTTCTTTAAAAATATTTTCCAAAAGTACTCGTCCCAGGCCCAAACATTTCAAGCACTTAGAATATAATGAGGGACAAATTATGTGCATTTTAAACATTCTTCTGAGTTAATTACCGGGCGGGGCAGCTACTGGGTCTACTGTCAGTCTCACATTAACATAACAAAATACTGAACAACCGCTAAAGGAGACTTACATTAACAAATAGGCGAGTCTAGCGGGAGAAACCACGCTGCTGCATAATGGCGTTATGTTATAATTATTGTGAACTAGATGACGCCTGTAACTCAGTATGCGCTAAAATTCGTTTATCGCGTGGGAACCGTATATTTTACCAGATAAAAATTATCCTATGTCCTTTCCCGGGACTCAAAGTATCTCCATATCAAATTTCAGCGAATTAATCGGTTCAGCGGTTTACAGACAGAGACACTTTCACATTTATAATATTAGTAAAGCCTCAAATTAAAAATATCTAAAAGCTTACCGCTTCTTTTTTTGGCAGCAATTTATTTCCTCACTAGCGCTTTTGATTGTCTTGCGGAGTAGTCTAGTCACTTGTCGTACAAAATTTCGTCCCAGTGGGACGATTCGCTGGACGCGATAATATGTTTTCTTCCGGCAACTCATTCGACATTTGTATGGTTTATGGATCGACTCCCTAAACTTCTAGAGCGACTACCAATCGTTTCAATCTTGCACAAGTGAGCAAGATTCGTTAAACGTTCATTCAGTCAGCGCGCACGTCTCGATTTGATTACACCATTGTGCAGTGTCTTATTATAAAAACAGAAGTACGAAAGTCAATCGGTCAAAAGGAGGTATTTCTTTCCACGGGTACGTTACTTATTCTAACTAAAAGCAAAGCAAAAATTGACACGAGCAATTCCTTAGCAACGCACGCGCGTCGCCGTTCTATCTTGATTTTTTTCTTTGATCAGAACCAATAAGAACTACAAATTCATGTAAGTCAATATAATATCTATTGTATTACTGCCCTCCTGTTCATTTTATTACTTAAACTAAATTGAAAGTGTTTGTTCTGTATTCTGAGGTTTCAACGTATTCGACTGTTAGCTTATTTCTTAGCTGTTGGTGGCTTGTAAAGCTCAAAGCTCAATGAACGTAAAGCTAATACAAGTGTTAATATTATCTCGACATCGTGTTAGCGGGAGTACGTGCTCTCGAATAAAACGCTCATATATTCGGAATACGCGCTGCTGGGGTGACCATGTTTCGTGCAGTAAGGAGGACGGCAAGGATTATAGAATGCGCCGAAGTTGAATATTATTTTGTTTCAATTTTGGCAATACATAAGTTGGGAACTGTGATACATATTATTATTTACCTCTTAACGCTTTAGCGGCTGATCCGATTATTACAAAATTGGATAAGTGATATTCTTACTTAGACGCTGTTAAGCATTTGTGTACTATGTGTACCCGCAAAAAATTACGTATTGAGTTATGAGTGCAGTTATATTATATAGATCATTTAGAACAAGACTGCATTCATATTTAAAAAAAATATATAACCCATATTTTTTTTACACAAATCCTAACCAGCGACCATTTATGGTGTGGTTTGTTCAGTGCAATAATATAATATGAATAGTGCAATGCATTTACTGGCAACCTGGACAGCAACCTATTTTCATAAGCTTGGTTTTACCGGTTACTTGGCTAAGTAAACATCCCCTAAGTTTCTGGATTTGTCCTATCTATCCAACTATTTCGGCATCTGTCCTCTATCATACCCACTTATGTTCACCGCAGTGGACGCGTGCCGACACCCAAACCGCTGCACCCGCGCACGCGTCGTCGCCATCGATACGAATTCAAATCGGATTAATCCAACATGGCCGCCGACAGTTATGTTCGACAATTATTTTGAGTAAACACAACGCTTTATGGTTTCTACTTTCTGTCTTGTGCAAATCAGAACAATGTAGAGTGAATACGTAAGTTGTGTTTTTGGAAAACTTAACATAAAACTGTCAAAAGAAGTAACCATGTATAGTAACGCAGATCTTTCCCGAAGCAAAACACTGTTAACAGGGACCTATTAACTAATAATTTCTTAAAAAATATCACTAACAAGCATATTAACAAAAACTAAGACTATACGCACCTATTACAATTTTTTCAATTTTTGCCAATCTTTTTGTGTCAGAAATTTGTGTTTAAATTTAAGGCGTAGCGACTAGCGTAAGCCAAGTTTGAGTTTTCATAACTGTTGAACACCACCATATTGTGTCATATTATCTTCATTTTACTGCTTTTACCCACTTCATAAAATACATTATTATTTTTGCATGGGTAATTGCTTAATCGAATAACAATACGTTGTTAGCCAATCCATTAATTCATACTCATGTCAAGGTGGTTCGAACAATGCGGGATCATACCGTAAATACTAACCTCGCTTTAGCAATGATGTCACACTTTTGGACACTCGCAAAATTTAAATTCGTAACAGTTTGGTGCAAGTTAGAGGAGGTAATGTGAAAATACAATAATTGCGAGTATATTTCTTTACTTTAGCGATTGGATACTAGAAGATTTTGGAAGAGAGATTTATGAGTGATGATTTGATAGCACGCTTGAACGGCTAGGCTGATCGAATCCGGTCAGAGTGATCATAGAACGACCTTACCGGACTCTTTCACACACACAAAAATATGAGACCGGTCAGTTCACCTACGTAATTTTTTTAAACGGACAAAAGGCCCACCACATATCCCCACCACTGCAACTCCTGTGTCGCCAGGATCATCAGTGGTAACCAACCACGAAAACCCTTTAATATGATCCCTTCTCGGCCTTTTGGTTAAGATCGAAGTGTGTTTGGTTAAGAAGAAGTATCTGTTCGCCTACGTACTCAGTCAACCGGAAACTATAATATAATTATGGAAGCATTTTCGTAGGTGCCATGTTATTATATCTATCTCCACAAACGCCTCATCTTGTCCCTTGAACCTCAAATCGTCTTCCCTGCAAATCAATCGGCACGCGCCGTCCGTGACAGGTATATAGCGCCTGAATGTCGATCACAGTGACTTGGCCACTACCGCTACCGTCAGTGCCAGGTGGATATAGACTTGCCAAGTAGAGCTGGCCATTGCCAAGTGGATCTAGACTACATAAAGCTAGTAATATAGCCAAATAGAGCTATAAGGAAACTTGTAGTAATGCCAAATGGAGTAAAATTTATATTATAGCGTTGCCAAGTGGAGAAAGGGTACTTACCATAACTTTTTAATACCAGTTGGCATTGCCAATGTTATTTTCTCATAAACGTTTTGTGCAGGCAAGGCTCTTCGTTGAAATTAGGAAAAGCTTACATGGCGAATTAAAAAAAATATACAGGGTGTAACAAAAATAAGTGATAATACTTTAGGGTGTGTACGTGTTCCTTGTAGAGAGTTCACTGTCAAAGTAGCAGCGCTGAAAGACCAAATTTTTTTCACTTTTGTACGGGGGAACTCGTGAAGCTCGGGCCCTTGCTCATAAAAAAGTGAAAAAAAAATCGTCTTTCAGCGCTGCGACTTTCACAGTGAACTCTCTACAAGAATCACGTACACACCCTAAAGTATTAACACTTATTTTTGTTACACACTGTAATATAAGCAAATAGTATGGGCAATATGACTTGTTTCGATTTTTTTGATAGCTATTTGTTGTGACGGTTTTTTTTTTATTAGTAAGAGGGTATTTCATTGCATTTTATTTGCAGAATCTATTTTAATATCGTACGTTAACCTTTTCAAACTTGTAACATTGGATTGGAACTTTATATTTTGAAATATTATTCCCACCAAGAAACACTACGAAAATCATGCCCAGAATTAAGAAAATCCATGATATTACTCACCCAAATGAATTATTGCCTTTACAGAATAAATTCTTTTCACACCCAAACCAGTGTAAATACGGCTCGGGTCAGCGAACTGCAATTAGCCGGACTAATTTAACAAAAATATTTAACCACGAACCATTTTCGGCTAATATTGATTTAGTGTATGTCCGGAACCAATCCGAAATAGGCTGGTTTATAAGTTCGAGAGTTTTATGGTTCACGTGGGGTTATTATACTTAGATTAGTCCGCCATTTCATTGAAATATAATTAATTCTTACAACTTCATATTTTCTACTATCAACTGTATTTTTTGCATTTGGTGTAAAAATACAAATACAAAACAGAAACAGCGAAAAGACTATTGGAAAACTAAGTATTATAAATAATAAATAAAAAAATACTAATGCGAAATACTAGTCACATATTATTCTATTTGCTTGGCTCTCCCAAGCCAAGCCAAGTAGTTTCGGAGCCTATTCGTTGATAAAAATTAAACCAATTCATGTAAAATATACACTAATACCTAAATACTGTTTAGAATGCCTTAAAGCCATATCTCAGGACCAAAAGAATCCCCTATTTATTGCATCTAGATCTCAAAAAGTCCTAAGATTCCAAATTGTAGTTCTATTATGCGCTTATCTGGCGATCAGCGATTCGGGCGTGAGAATGCCGCGTATATCGCCGGACTTATCGTGATCGGGGCTTATCTCGAGATCGCTCGGACGACGCTGACCTCCGCGCAAACTGATAATGACGTGCCTTATGCACCTAGGAATACTAAGGGTGTGAGGTAGTCTAGATATAAATAATATAGTATTTTAGCAGCATTATAATAGCTCTATTTGTATAAATATTACTATAATAATTTTATGTGAATAATTAAAAAAATCTGAGTATATTGAGAAATGACGTGGCACAGAATTCGGCAAGAAGAAATGAAGTAGAATGATACTTTGAGTCCTACAAGCACCATAAAATAGTTGTTAATATGACAAAAATCACGGATAGAACAATAAAATAAGACGTAACACAATAATTTAAAATTTTATTTACAGCGATCGGCTATGTCCACATTATGCAATTTCATCTTCAATTTTCGTCATATTCTTTTTATTCAACTTTCATTTGGCATAATATTCAATAATTGAATGCGTCAAAATCCACCCGCGTTGAAAGAAAAGTGTCATAGCGAGCGCTACGATATCAACGCGCGTCACGGGCATGCCTCACGTTCGCTGTTGACTGCGCTATAACGCATGCTCTTGATGAACAAAAAAAAAGGCTCAATGTGGACAAAGCTATTGAGCCAAATGATTCTGCAACATTCTTTTTAACTGTAGCTATAGCTATAGGTTCTATAGCACCTACGATATAAACAAGTACAACGCAATAAATTACAATACCACCTTTGACCCCATCAACGATGCCCAAACAAATCTGGACCAATTATAAAAGAGATATCGAGTCGAATCGTCGATTCATCGATAACTAAAATCAATAAAATCGATTGTCTCGATTGTAAAAATCGGCGCGTTTGATCCGTCGGCACGCTTTGATCTCGAATAATGCGACCAAATTAAGTCAAAAGCGCTAAGTGTGTGTCGAATTGTGACATCTATGTTGCATAGATTGTTGAGTGGGTTGTGTTAGGAAATTCATCATCATTATCAGGCTACGTGCCTCAGCATAGGTTTTAGCTGTAACTAGATTACATAATTGTAAGAGTGATAGTGGCTGTTGTTTCATTATAGGTACACAAGTAGTACAAATACCTATAATGGAATTTCCTTTTTTATAATTAAAAAAATTTGGTCATACATACGAGAGAGGATACAAATTGGGAGAAATTAAAATGGCTAAGTAGATACTTTATTGCGATAATAATTATGAATAAGACCGATAAAATGTGTAACATTTTTATGATGATAATTAATTTATTTCTACTCAGTATTGACGCATTCTGATTTGTCGTTTTTTGGAACGAAGTTCCTTATTGCGCGTTGCGCCTTACGGGGGCTAGACGGAAAAAGCTGTAACGATACTTTTTATTAGTATTGAGATCTCTAGTATTGAGAAATAGATTCCTATTTATAACTTCGTTCCATCCGGGTGTCCCTTGACACCTCTAATTTTTTTTAAATAATTGCTTGTATTAAGTCTCTACTTACGCGGTTATGCTATAAATTCTTTTTTTTGTTACAATCTAATAAATTAGATAAATAAAATAAATCTATTGTTTTGTTATAATCGATAACCATGAAGAGCAAAACAAAAATATCATGGTAACAAATAAGCGAAGAGAGATGAGACAATAGATCCTCCCGCGAGGCGTATCACAGTAGCTTGTAGCGTTAACGAGACGCGTGTCCTGTCAGCCACGTGATACCTGACACCCCGTGCAGCGCTGGGCAGCGCTGACAACGCTTTATTGCTTTATTGCTACCTTTGAAGCATATATATATATTGGTGATGCTTGTAAAGTGAGGGTCAATTCAGACCGCAACGCGACGCGTAGATGCATTTCTTAATTTGTACTGAATTGACATCAGATTTCAATTGCGTGAGACGTCTTGCAAATCTGTTAAATCCATACAAATTTAGAAATGCAATCTATGCATCATATTTCTGATTGAACTCTTTATTTGTTAATTACATTTAAAAGTAAGTAAGTTATAAAATGTATAAAACTAGCAAGAATTTAAGGCTCGATTTATACATTTTTTGTCCACCCAATCGCGTGGTTTTGCGACAACTCCGCGAGATCACAAGCAATTCTCTGTAAATGACAGTGCGACCAAGCCGCTATTGAAATAAATCGTTACATACTATTGGTTGATGATCTGCCGGTAAGCGGCCAAACCGCTCGTTCACGCGGACGCGTATGAATCCAGTTTACCATAAAAGGGATAGTTTTAACTAATAGAAACGGGCTTTTCATTTGTATTAGTAATTGCACATAAACTTACCTGCTGTAGGGGCATAAATTACAAAATTATTAAATGTTATCTTTGCGAAATAAATCAATAATAATTGAACTAAATCAGGAGCTCGCGACCCGAGGTCAAGCTAGATATTAACGGTTAATGCTGGTGTGAACTTTGACTGGGGAAGTGCTGACGATAATTTATTGCCGTGGCAACACTGCGATTGCTGGCAAGATGCTGTGATTGCTGGCGAGATGCTTGTCCGATGCAACTGATTAACGCAAGACGCCCACGTGGATTCGGGACGATAAAAATAATTATTAATTGTTTGCAATGCTACTGGAACCTAGAGGTTATGGTACAAAATATAGTACCTATTATAATTTTTTTTATTGGAGTCCTTCTAGGCTTGATTCGATAACATTTTTTTTGCCTCGGATTCATCGCAGATACGCATTTTATTATAGGTTCTTTAGTTTGTTTGAAATAAGGTTAATTGTTAATGTGTGCGTGCGCTTGCTTACACTAAGTCATCGCTTCGCTAGCGAATACTAATGTCAAATCCCATACATTTTGTAACGTTAGCGTTAGCGTTAGCGTTAGCGTTTTGCCACTTGTCTACAGGCACAGGTATGCTAGCTTGCGATCTGTGTTAAATATTTTTCCCGGCTTTTTAACGCCTCCGTGGTCTAGTGGTATAGAGCGCGGCTCATGACTCGGAGGTCATGGGTTCGATTCCCGCGTTGGAAACATGTTATTTCCAAGTTTGGTTAGGACAATGCAGGCTGATCACCTGATTGTCCGACAAGTAAGATGATCCATGCGTCGGATGGGCATGTAAAAATTCGGTCCTGCGCCTGATCTCTCGCCGGTCGTATCGGTCTGCCGTACCACTGGGTTATGAGAGTGCTCTTGTGTACTACGCAGTGCGAACACACTTGTGCACCATAAAATTACTCCTGCGTAGCTGGCCTGATTTCAATGAAACCAGCCACCGTCACCGAAACCGGTGTGGGAACTATTATTATATTTTCCTGGCAAATTAAAAAAACTCACTCAGAAAATACACACATGATCGAGGAATATATTATGTAATACTATACTTTCAAAGTTTCTAACCCCAAAGATTCGACCTGTGCATCTGTTAGTCAATACACGTAGATTACTTTATCCATACTTTAGTCATACATAGTTTAGTTTTATAAAGCTCGTGAACTATGACCTGATCGATTTCTACGTACCGTTCACGAGTGCGGTTACAAATTGTATAGAGACATCATACGGTGATACCGAACGTTGGTAAGCGGCGTTAGTGTACGGCTGTGGGATTTGTTACTGTTTGTAAAATAAAATGTGAAATTTTAGTTTCAAATACTATTTACTATCCCAGTTACAGGTTACAGATAATAAAATAAGCGTAAGCATTGTATACTATCCAGTGATAATAATTTTGTTACATGAATTAAGTTATTTGCGAGAAAAATGATGACGTATCCGATAAATTTTTAGACTAAAATGAATTATAATGTCTGTGATAATAGATAAAAATTAACGTCTTTACAAAAAATAAAATTTTTATCTAATAAAAAGACATTTAGTCGTAACAATCTAAAAAAAAATAGAAGGTATCACTGAAATTTCAAAAAATCTTGCGATTGGAATCAATTTATTCAACCATCCTTTAGTATCAAACGAGGCCACCGTACCTCGAATGTATCGATCAGAATCTTCTACTAATAATGATCTATGATATCTCTGGGAACCTCCAAATGTTTCATACATCACACGCCCCGGTATTGACAGTTGGATGATTTATACACGTCACAGCCTCATACAACCTCATACAAGCCTCATACAACCACACACACTTGCTAACGAGTCAACTATTTCATTAGAAAGTATAAAATCAAGTGATGTGTGAAATTCGTAACGAGTTCTCATTAGGCGCACTATTCGTAAACATGCGTTCTATATGAAATACATAAAATATCGAAACTGTTCATACGTCATAAGCTATGAATAATAAAAACTAAGGAAGAGTAACTGTGTCAAAAAATTTGTTCCGATTCTACCAAAATGGTGACCCGAATACATGCATACTTTATGCAAAAAGAGACCCGAATACCTGCAAGAATTTTGTGTAATAATATATTTAAGTGACAATTGTTGTCAACGGCTTTATTTTGTCAATTGTAATATTTTATTTTATTTTATTTAATCAAGGTAAAAAAAAATAAAAATAATATTATAGTGTTTCGTAGCTATTGCCATATTATTTTAGTGTGCGAAAAGAACCAAATTCAAAACGATTGAAGTATTGGAGTTACGTTTCCTAAGTTTTTATTATTCGTAGGTCATAAGATTGGATAGCTGATAGCTCTCTACAAAAGCCTCGTCAATTCATATAATTCATATTCGATGATCTTGTTATTTGAAATTAAAACCAACTTTGACAATAGGGTCCCGTTTTTACCCTTTGGGTACGGAACCCTAAAAAGCGACTTTGTTTTATAACATGTAGTGATACAACTAGGTCATTGCAGTGTGGGCCAAAAACCCTAAAAATAATTGCAATGATCCATATTTTGATAGCTAATAAACTAGTCAGCGCACGCGCATTTGACAATGAGCACGGAAATAAATTTTTGACAATGTCGTTCTGACTCATCGACTCATCTCCGATAAGATCCCGGCCTAGGACGCGTCATGTAAGTGAACCACTAACGATGTTAGTGGACCACTCATTAGTGGTTTTAATGGTTGGGGCGCGGCCATTAATACAGATCGCGATCTCGCCTCGTCGCTTCGTTAACCCATCAGGTTATCTACACAATATACATCTTAACTATTAAAATTATCTGCAATTATGCAGATTACGTTATAGCCGCCTCACACGTTCAGATCCGTGTCGGATCTATGTCTAAATCTCGAGTTACTAACCTACTTCAAAGTTGTTTTGCTCTAAAAGTAACTAAGGTGAAATTTTTGTTTTTTCCAGATATCTGTGGTTGGGGACATCGAGAATAACCCGAGGTTTACACTTTTTTCTTAACTTTACTGTTTTCATTATAACTATATATAAATTAATTATTGGATTAAAAATAATCTGGCCTAAAAGCTTCCGTAGTCTGGTGGTTTAGAGCTCTTGACTCGAAGGTTGTAGACTCGATTTCCGCGTCGAAAAAATGTTTCTTCCAAGTCTGGTTAGAACAATGCAGGCTAATCAAGCGAAGCTGACATGATTTTAACGAAACCGTTACCAAGACTTAAAATCTGTAAAAGTACTTTAAAACCTATAAATTTTAAGAATTCGATGAACTCCAACCCACCTGTTGGTGATTTGGAGTTTTCACCTGAAAAGCACAAAGAGTTTCTAGTACAGAAGCGAAAACGTTCATTTGTAATTTAGTACCTATTTACATGAACTCTCACAATCAGACTCTGTAGTCCGCTGATTGGTGTTTGTACTATTTGTGAATGAATCCGATTCTGTGATTGACAGAGCGTGTAACAAGTATATTGGTTCGAACGTAAGCCTTCATAGATCGGTTAGTGACTAGAGGCGATACTGCGTGTACCATAAATTTGTAGTACTGCAGTGAAATAAAATACTCATCTAATTTTTTGCAGATACACAATGACGTTCTAAGACGAAGATTGTTTTTCAATATTCACTTACCATATTTTTATACGCTTTTTATTAGCTTCACCTGTATATTTGTTTGTAACATGTTTGTAACCGACTTCTTTGGGCGCGATTTTGACCCACTTTAAACGGCCAGATTTCGTTCAAACTTTGTAGATTTATCGAGGACCGATGACAATACACTAATTTGATATAATTATTCCATTTTTCAATTTGTATGTTTGTATGTTTGTTTGGAACCCTTTATATAAAAAGCGTGTTTTTAGTTTTTTTAACTATTACTTATTATTATTCTATTTTTTTTTCGTTATTTATACAGTATTTTAGAGCTATTTCCTGTGATATGACGACCTCTGTGGCTCAGTGGTGAGCGCGTCGGTAGCTCAAGCCGGAGGTCGTGGGTTCGAATCCCGCCGACTGAACAAAAAGTTTTCAATGTTCCCGCGTCTGGATATGTATTAAATATCTGTATAATATAATAAAAATCTTAAATATAATATGTATAGTATAAAAGTATTAAATATATTTCCGATTGTCTGGTACCTGTAACACAAGTCCTTTAGGTACTTAGCACGGGGCCAAACTGACTTGGTGTGAAGCGTCCATAGATTATTATTATTATTATTATTATATCTAAATTATAATTATTTATTTTCCATCAAGATACCACACAAAGATGTAATATGAGTATTTTTTCATTGGCAAATCATTAGCATTTATATGATATAGTTCATTAATCGTATTCTCCTCTTAAGGACGCTATTACAAATATCAGCAATTTTCCGGTACCCTATTAAAGAATTAGGAGTCAAACTGCGAGGATATTTTGATTTCATATGAAAGATAATATATTCATCTCCACGACTGTACCATAAAAATTCTATAGCCGCATACAAAATTTTCACATAAAATACGTTTTAACCATCACAATAATCGCAAAATATGAAAAAAATGGGGTCTGATTAGGTACCTTAATATCTAAATACACTGAACGGAGGAAAATAAATATACAAAAAAATTGTTGCTTATATAGTCCTCTATAAAGTCCGCTAAAAATGTTATATAAGAATAAACAACTTTTCCAGTTATAAGAAAAATAAGAAAATTTCTCAAATTTTTTCATACATTTTCGCCTTATCAAGAACGCGGCGAGCATCGTAACCGCCACTGTACAAGGCGCGCTAATATGAATCTTATTTAATGTCATTAACGTCGATATTCGTACTGACAGACATCCGACCTGCTAATTCTCCGGTTGGAGCATTCTTAATATGCCACATGGTAGGTATCAATTACAGTAGTCTACTGCACCATCTATACTTCTAACTTATCTATGCGGAACCACACTACCGACAAAGCCGGTTAAAGATTACGGGGTCGACCCTGGTAATCGATGCTCATTAGTGGGTCATTACGTGTTCTCACGTTACTTGAGCTTTTCTACGGAATCACGGACATCATCATCAATATTCACTATCGCCAAATCAAGCCTTTTCGTGTTAAGGGTGAGAGTCTAATTATTCACTTTGCGATATCGTATTTTTTGACATAGTCACTGTTTTATAGTTTGTTATTTGTACTTTCTACGTTTTTTATTTAGTGAAATCTGTAACAATTAATGGCTTGAAGCCTTGAACGAATTCCGAAAGCAGCTGAAAAGAGACACTAACATTTTTGGATTTTGGCAATTAAAATAGGAATTAAATAATTATTACATCCTGTGTAACACAATCAAAAATATTGTTTTTACAAATTTTAATACAATTTTTTTTTTTGATAAAAAGAGAATATTATCTTTACATCGCTAACACATCGCTAAGTAAAAGAGTTCAACGAGAGCAAAGCTAGGTTTTTAAGATTATCTTCTTCAAATATTCTTACTGTTTATTGTGCATAATAACTTGTACGTATCAAAACTAATCCTTCCAATCTAAGATGAAGCCATTTTTAACCCCCGACCAAAAAGAGGGGTGTTATAAGTTTGACGTGTCTGTCTGTCTGTCTGTCTGTCTGTCTGTCTGTCTGTGGCATCGTAGCATCCAAACGGGTGGACCGATTTTGATCTAGTTTTTTTTGTTTGAAAGCTGACATGACGGTGAGTGTTCTTAGCTATAGTTCATCATCATCAGCCTGCTCATTGCTGAAATATCACGGTATATCTGGTTCGTGATAGGACGATTAGCAACTTGCAGTCGTTTGATTGGTTTTATATTTTGCATCCTGGTTCGAGACACTTATGAATATATACACATTATTGGAAAGTTGACCTGGTGGTGCAGCATCACCTGGTAATCAATAGGATACCCAACTGCTCACCAACTTAGAGCAGAGGTTTCGTGTTTGGGCTCATTTTAATTGCGACAACCAGTAAGACGTAGATAAACAGTAAATATTTGCATGCTGCTGCTGCAGCATCACCTGGATTCTATAGGAGCCAAGCTCCGTATGAACCTAAAGTGGAGGTTTCATGTTTGGGCTCATATTGATGGCCTCATCCAAGAGGACATATTTTATAGATGGTATTCATTGGGATATGATCCAGTTGATAGGAATTATTCTGCACAAGTTTAAAAAGCATAAAATAAAATTAAATTAAGAAATTTAAAAAAACCCCCGCCAAAAAACTTTAAAAAGTAATGAAATAACATTTCCTGACTTTAAGTTTAAATCATTCCTAAGAGTAAAGTAATATTTTAGTCCATAATTGTTGTCAAGGTCTGTCGGGGGACCGCTAATGTAGATGTTTGATTTCACATAACAATATAAATTAAGGGTCTGTTCACAGCGACCCGAATCGAGAGAATCAGCGACTATTATGGCGATACAAAATGCAAAAGTCGCTGTTGTGGTAGTTTACTTAGCGGTCCCCCGACACACCTTGACAACAATTATGGACTAAAATATTACTTTACTCTTAGGAATGATTTAAACTTAAAGTCAGGAAATGTTATTTCATTACTTTTTAAAGTTTTTTGGCGGGGGTTTTTTTAAATTTCTTAATTTAATTTTATTTATAATTATGAATAACCGCAACACCTGCGCACGCCCCTATCATAAACAATAATTATTGTGACAGACGAAACTGCATAAATCACGTTTAGAAACTTCGCAAAGTCATTCTGAACAAAAAAACTCATCCTCTTTGGTCTAAACAAACAAAAAAAAAACTGTTCCATATTCAAATTTGGCGTCACAACGCACCCTACATCTCAATGGCAGTCATTATCACTGCGCCACAAAAACCTGCGCCCGCGCACCGTTCCGAGAAGGTTAACCCTTTGTCTTTTGGGTTAGAGTTGTATACAGGGTGTTAGAAGTACTTTGACGTTTATAATTTTACGAAAATAATGTTAAATTGATTTAGTTTTTTTTTTAGTTTTTCGACTTCTCTTCATAAAAAAATTAACATATTTTATGATATTAATGTTCAGCATTGTTACAATTTGTTTGGACAGTATTCACATTATTTATTAAAAAAAGTGTTTTAGGCAATTTACAAGCAATGGTACATTTTTATAAAAATACTGACCCGGCAAATGTTGTTTTGCCATATAAATTATTTCTAGATTCGATATTAAAAGTCGATAAAAACTATTCTCAGGCCTAACGAATGTACATACAAAATTTTATTAAAATAGGTTGAGCTGTTTTGGAGTTCGCGCACAAACTCGACTGTGACACGAGAAACAGAAATTAATATAGGTACATACTATTGCAAAGTACGTCTACCCCTAGCATTTTAAATAAATTTAAATCATAATTTACACAACATTTTTAATGCGACTAGAATAATTCTGAAGCAACCTGTATAACTAATTCCGAGACGCGCCCCTGCTGATTGGAACAAAAAACAATAATGAGTCGTAAATAATATAGTAATATAATGTATAATAACGTCTGTTTGTCACCGCTCGTGAGAATCGGCCGTAACTGTTACTATTGTAATAGTAATACTCCTCAGGGATTAGAGATTTTGCGGTATTTTGTGAATGGATCAGAATACCGTAAATAAATTCCGGGATTTCTCGAACGACAAATTGAAGCAGATTATGATGTGAAGTGTCTTGAATTATTCAGGTTAAATTTTATTCTATTGCATTTAAATTTCAGAGCAAACTTTTTTATTTTAAAAATAATAAAAATTATTTTATCATACTAAGGCATATTGTTGTATAAATTCATAGATCAAATATTATGGCCAAATGAAAATTAGAAAATCTTGCGATGACTATCTTTTATGACTTTAGTGGCACAAGATACAGGTGCTGTTGCCTCAAAATAGTAGTAATTATTGGTCAATTAAATTACTGAATTAAGTTTATAATTATAGATATTGGGGCCATCGCAAATGCGCGGCCATAACGCCTTTTGGGGCCACTATTATTGTACAAAAACATAAAATAGGCAACATTACGTACACAACTATATACGGGTGACTTTTGCGTTATGGTATAATAACTATATCTTAATGCTGTTGATCTAAGCTCCTTCGGTATTTGTTTAAAACTAGCTCTATTCTACTTTTTTAAGTAGAATAGAACTAGATCCTTACTATAGGTTAGTTTCTGAAAGTTGTGTCTGAAAAAATAAGAGAGACATGAGTTTAAGAACTTATTCAGAAATAATAGCTTATACTCCTAAATAAATAACTAAATGACTAAGTCACTAATTATACTACTCGAAAAAACTCTATTATGGAACAAAAATCTAAGATGCTAACGGTTGGATAATTTTCTCCTGGAACATGATATATATTACAGCAGCTGGAATCGACATTGACTCAGCACCTGTAACAATAATTAAAAAAAACATAATATTATTATATACGGTCGAATTAAGAAACCTCCTCCTTTTTCGAAGTCGGTTTAAAAAACAATAAAATCTTAATGGCATTTATAAGAAGACATTCTGCTATAAATTTTGTTATTAAACTGGAAAACTTCACCATAAAGTTCCTATCTGTTCTTCCGATCCGACCAACTAAACGGATCAACTAGTATTAGATCTAAAAATAGCATGTCACTAAGTCAAATATCGATCACAAACTTAAGAGTAACACAAGCAATAATAAAACAAATGATTTCGTAAGTTCATAAAACGTTATTAACTCTGCCATATTTGTGTTGGACTGATTTCTGTCCAAAACCGAAGTGCGGTTCGATTCCGGGTTCGGTCAATAATTGCCTGAAATTGTGTTGCCATCAGCATTATTATCATAACGGTCATCACAGTTGATGATTTCATCATAATTAACGCAATCATCAGTGTATTATGTATAAATTAAAGCAAACGTATCAGAATAAAGGCAGACTATTAAGAGGATACACCAAGGGCTAGAGAAATTTAATATCTCTTGATGTCTCCCTTACCTCAAGCCTCCATCGCAGAGCGCGATAGAGACAACTGCAGAAAATCAACGATTCGTTGTCCCCTGATTTCTTCTCCAAAACTTAACCGATTTAAGTACTTTTTTCATTTAAAAATTAAAACAAGGCTTCAGCTGTGATCCTATGTTTTTTTGTATTATCTAGCCTTTGTTTTCTGGATGTTTGAACACAGCGGAAAATCTGGCCATTTTTTTGGGTTTTTGAACATTCATATCTTTTTTAATAATTAAATTATGAAAAAAAAGAAAACATGGGGACACGTTAATAGTGGCCATAGATATTCAGGAAAAAAATTATAACTCTACCGGCATTATCCAGGGAGGAAACAGGGGACAACGTTTGTATGGAAAAATAGCTCTAGTGTATCCTCTTAACTAGACTCGAGTGTGTATCATTTTACTCCTATCATCTAGCATCTTATCATCTGTCAAAGGCATCCCCTACATTCTACATACAATATTTAGTACTAGATGACGCCCCCATCTATGTTGCGCCGGATTTCGTTTCGACAAAGGTATACTGTCGACGAACTCTGTGGCTCAGTGGATAGCACGTTGGTAGCTTAAGCCGGAGGTCGCGGGTTCGAATCCCGCCGACGGAACAAAAAGTTTTCAAAGTTCCTGGGTCATGGATGTGTATTAAATATATTATTTATCATCTAATAAAATTCTTAAATATAATATGTATAGTATAAAAGTATTAAATATATTTCCGTTGTCTGGTACCTGTAACACAAGTCCTTCAGGTACTTAGCATGGGGCCAACTGAAGTGATGTGAAGCGTCCGTAGATATTATTATTATTATTAATGTATACTGTATCCTTACTCTTTTCTTGGATGTATCTCCATACCAAATTTCATCAAAATCGGTTCAGCGGCTTAAGCATGAAGAGATAACAGACAGATAGACCGATACACTTTAATAATACAATATTGGTATGTATGGTCAACCAGTAGCAACCTTGTTATCATCATGCTACCTGATGTATATTATTATAAAAAGTGAGGTAACCTCTACATTAAGAAAACTAGTTAGCTTATTACCGAAAAAAACTTTATTCGTCAAAAATAGTTTAAAGTTAATTGACTATAACACGATTAAGTCGATTAAACTATATCTTTATTGTCAAGGTTAAAAATAAGGCAATTTAGATCTAACAACTAAATTGAAGTTCTAAATACTAAACTGTCATTAAACGAGCAAAAAAATAAAAAATCGGCCAAGTGCGAGTTGGACTCTCGCATGAAGGGTTCCGTACCATTATAGAGCAAAATTAGACCAAAAATTGTGTTTTTTGTATGGGAGCCCCCCTTAATTTTTTATTTTATTTTAATATTATTATTAAATATTAAAGTATAAGCATATCTAAGGATTTTGTGGAAAATTCAAGTGAGAGTGATATAGAGCAAAAAAGGCTAAAAAAAATCACATTTGTTGTAGTTATGGGAGCTCCTTTAAATATTTATTTTATTTTGTTTTTAGTATTTGTTGCTATAGCGGCAACAGATATACACAATCTGTGAAAATTTCAGCTCTCTAGCTATTACCGTTCTTGAGTTACAGCCTGGAGACAGACAGACGGACAGACATCGAAGTCTTAATAATTGGGTCCCGTTTTTACCCTTTGGGTACGGAACCCTAATGATGTTCCATATTTAAAAATCAAGATGGCGTCTCATTAACGCGGGAAAACCAGGCACGAGGCAAATTGATTTTGCCGCTCAATCAGACGGGACAAAAACTCGCATCATTTTTGGCGCGAACCTTTTTTGTAATTAGAACAAATTGTTCGCTTATGATTGGCGTCGAAATAGGTTTGACGTCCGCTTTGTGATATAGGGTGTTATAAAACGTTTTGTACCTTTTTAGTTAGATGGTATCTTAAAAATTAAATTAACTTCAGGTGGTAATAAAACCGTGGACCAAAGACGAATGACGATTATTTTAAAAGAATAACGTTAAAATATTATGATCGTCGTAAATAAAATTATATTTAAAACTTATACATCACATTACTACGTTTAAATTTTAATAATAATATTAGAAGTATCGCGCGGCTCCGTCTGCATAAAGACTGTATCCTGCAGCTGTAATCGCACATATTTTTCCCGCTATAAAAATATCTTTCGTCCTTTCCCGTGGTCAAACTCTATACAACGTGAAATTTTAGTGGTTGTTTTCCCGCAGCAGGACGATTTACCTATTGTAGTACTATCGAACCATGCATGTTATTTTTTGAAAATACAAAATATTTTGTATGACGTACTATGGAAACTTTATGCCGATAGGCGCGAGTTACTATGGACCCGACCAAATTTTTTTTTGATTTGAACAAAAAAAACTTTACAAATCTATTGTACTACTAAGACAGAATCATTTTACTGCGGGAAAACAACCACAAAATTTCACACTGTATATTTTGTTAGTAGTATACACTCGTATAATAAAGTAGATTGTTCCATCTTCTTACACAATTAGTATAGATTTGAAAAACTAACTTTTTACACAATATTCTAGCTAGCATAACATAAATACTTCAAGTTACTTTATGTAAAAAAGGCTAGTAAGAATATTTTTTTCTTTTCAGTATCATTCCCATCAAATCTACTTCACCTTAAGTAAACATCACGTCCATTCATGAGAGTTTATACGTAGTATTGAATAGGCAATAAACAAAAATATGTAAGAGCAATATCACCATGACTGTCTGCCGGCCCACTGAGTTGACCCCCGGGTTCAATACGGTGTAAACTCGTGTTTTCATAACTTTAGGTGTGACGTACAATAAAACATACTAATGTTGGACGATTTTCTTCATAATTTCGTCAGAGCGGATTCGATGGTTTAGATATCAGAGTAAAAAATGGGATTTTTATACGTAAGTAGCGTTTTTGTCTTATGCTACATGCAATATGTACTTGTAATTCCTAGCTTTGTTTATGGAACTTTAGATTTCAATTCTGTGATAAAAATGGTACCGACCCATCTCACTCTCATCATAAAATCTTCATCCCCAATTTTGCGCTCACTCTCGTACCTATTTATATGGTGGGTTAGCAATGTCGATATACTCCAAATGCCGTAATTCTGATAAGTAAAATTAATGTTAGTACATGAGCATTCAAACCCGTGGTTGTCAATCCGTTTGATATGTGTAAACTGTGGCTACATCCTTATACCCCTTACACACCCAAAAATATAACAAAAATATTTTTCTAAGCAGAATTACTTTTTTTAAATGTAAGCATAATCCTCATTCCAGTGTGCGTCAATCAATCCGCCATTAATATGGTTAGCACCACCTTTTCCCGTGTGAGCTCTCCACCATCACTTAGAGTGTCATGATAAAATTATTAAGAGATTGTACCATTGTTTATCTGTCGTCGGGTTTCACACGACCACTCAAAAATCATCGATTAGCGGATGATTTTGGCTGATATGACGTGTTGTTGTAACAGTACATAATATTATCATCGGGTTGTATGTGTGACGTACAGTTTCCTACTTTCGTAGAACCTTTCTACTGACTCTACCTATAATGAACTATTTTTCTCCCATAATAAGTTCTTTATGCACCTGTAAGATAGAGTGTTGCTGGGGTAGTAAAACATGAATAATCAAAAAATGCGCGGTATGTCGAAGAAGTAAACCTGCATAGGAAGGTACTACAGTAGCTGCATAAATTTCGATGAAAATAATCTATATGAAGCGTACAAAATGTCATTAAAATTCATGTAGTTAGTGCCGAGAAAAGGTTGAAAATGTTACAAAATTTCTCCTTACTATCGCGTCAACAAAAGATATTTATTTATTAGAAAACAAACAACTTAGCAACAATAAACAGTATGAAAGTAGCACTGAGCCAAGGAAGTTAAAAGTAAAGTATAAGATTCTCTATTTCCGTGGTGTGTCTTTTTATCTTTTCTAATGATAAGCAGTTTTAAAAACAATTGCTTTTATGTTCAATTTCAATTCTAAACTAACGTTAATGCTGATGCTGCGTCTACCAGGCACCCGTGCTTAACCCGCGACCGCAGGGCGGAGGAGCGCCACGACAAATGTTTAAAATAGATTACATTTTTACTTCCGCGCTGAACGGTGACACCGCAAAGAGATTAGGTGTACTGCGACTGAGGTTGTTTGATACTTGCACGAATTAGTTATTATTGTTGACTAATTAATAACATGAACGTATGAGTTGCTTCGGAACTGTTGGAAACTTGTATACACTTCAGGTAGGAGGTTTTTAATAGCATAAAACAAAAATATTTCAAAATCTACGGTAATAAAAAATAACAATATAAATTATAAACAAATGTCAAAATAATATGGTGAGTAAAATCTGAATGACAGAGGCCACACTTTTAGAGATTTATTGTTTTTTGCAATGCCTCTTCCACTTTTCACCAACTTCAAAATCGTTTTAATAGTTTGTGAACTAAAAACAATATCTCTATCTCAGTTACCATGAATAGTATCCTGGTCAAAAATTCATAAAAAGAAGGAAAAGTAGACCATCGTATCGGCGCGTCGTAAGAATAACTTTCATTATAACTCATTGCGAAGATGTGTGCTTGCAATTGCTGATTGTTTTTTTTTTCTGCCAGTACTCCCGTAGTGCAACTCGTTGTCTCATTATAATATTTTGACAGTTTAGTATTACAAGTATCAAGACTAGCTAAATATGTAAAATATAATTCATTTGTATGTAATATCGTTGTACCCACAGACTAGTTACACAAATACACTGCGGTCACGTAAACGGTAACTCAACTTTCTCATTTAGCTCATCATTATCTTACTTTGTTTATGCTTGACTGTGGTATGTTTTTCTTATTTAATTTTCTCTGATAGGTCACGAGCAGCGGAGATAATTTTACTATTAATCGCGATTACAAAGATGGGCATTTTTCCAAAGCAAATCTATTAATCACGATTTGACACTGTTTCTTTTACATTGCATAATAAGTTAATCTTCTAAAAGTCTTTTTCTTCTTAAATTGATGTGAAATAGTCTACTAGACTACGAATTTAGACTATTTAATTCTATAACATTGTCTCCGCATAACAAGGTAATTTACAATTCAAATAAACAATAAAGAACACAATCCTGGCCATTAACAAAAAACTTAGACGCCATGTTTAACGTTCCAATCCAAATTCAAAATTCGAAATCGTATCGCGTCCTGACGTTTCCTCTACGTGCGGTTTCCGCGCGCGAGCGCACTGCGCATCCCTAATCGCTTTTATTTTTTTTATTTTTTCTTGTCGAGGCAAAGGATATATTTTTTCTATGTCGTCTATGTTATGTATCCTGTGGCTGATTGATATGGAGATATGGCAAAGAAAAGCTTTGTATTCTACGCGCGTGGTTTCGCATTGATCGTAATATTGTTTGAAAAATATCTTACAATAGCAACTATAATATTTAAGATCTTATGTACATTATGCAGATTTAGTTTAGGACAAAGTTTTTGCTTATGACAAACTTTGTAAAAACTAAATCTGCATCTCTGCAATTTGCATAATATTACCTAGAAATTTTCATATGTCAAACCATTTTTCAGAAGCAATAATAATTATTAAAATTTTGGATTTTCGAAATTGGATGTGAATTTCAATTTAACGTGAAATGTTGCTAAATAAAAAGAGGTACTGATAAAAAATTTGAACTTATTTGGCGTCGATAGCTTAAAAACTATAGGAATAAATTTTACATCATGTGCTTCACAACGCCAGCTCTATCGATTTGGTACCTAAAAATGCTATCTCATGTCTACTCTGTTATCCAACTGCTCTATGGTCTATTTAATATGTATCAAGTTCGTGATGACTTCATTGTACGAAGCCTGATGCGTTTGAGCTGTAAATTATTTTAATGTGTAGCTCTTTTATGCTTGTTGAGTAAGCTTCTATTATTACATAATAAATTGTTGCTTGGTTGTATTGTTTTAATATAGTTTATATATATTTTAATAATGGTTTGATTATCTAATATCTATTACAAAAATGGTTTTTAAATTTAGTTAGTCTCGCTTAAACTCGAGAACTATTGATTTGATTTGATTTTCTCGAAATATTCCTGAAAATCCAGTGAAGATTTATATTATTGAAACTTAGGAGTATTAATAAAATATTAGTGACTTTATTACCAAAAATACTCGTTGACTTAAACTATTTATTTTAGATCTTTGCTGACAAAAATGTGTTGAAATATACAAGTTTAACAAGGTTTAAAATAGGCCAGGAATAAAAAATAAGTAAATTTTGGTCTAATTAAAATTTTACAGTGAAGATTACTATTGGTCATAAGTCCCGTCTAACCGTAATCCAAAGATTAAAAACTAGATGTCTCACTCGGTACAATTAATGAGAGAATAATGCGCGATGTTATCGTCCCCGTAATGTATATCCCGCTTGTCGTTATTAATAACCGTAGATTAGACTACAATATTGTGTTACTGAGGTATCCATGAGAGATATAAATAATCTTACTGTAGCAATTAAACAAGGCATAGCGTATTCCTGTTTTTTATTCTGTACCTTTTTGGTTTAATGTTTGAAATATATTGATTGAAAAAATAACGCAAAGTTAGTTTTACTCGTAAAGTAAGAACTTTTTTACTTAATTTGGGACGTTGCGTGTACGTAAAATGTAAAAAAAAATAATCAAAGGCCGTCACAGACTTAGCTATAATATATATTAATATATATTATAGCTAATATACTAGCTGTCCCGGCAAACGTTGTTTTGCCATATAAAGTATTTCTACTTCATCAGTTGATACAAAATCTGACCCCCTTTTTGGTCCCCTTAGAGGGGTGGGGGAGGGGAATTTTATACACCAGATGTTAAGTTGGAAGCAGACAAAATATATATCTGCGAAAACCGTATGCAAATCGGAAAAGTAGTTTTCGTATTATATACAAAAGTTTGATACAAATTCTGACCCCTCTTTTGTCCCCTTAGAGGGGTGGGGGGAATTTTTTTTATACACCAGATGCTTAGTTGGAAGAAGAAAAATATATCTGCGAAAACCGCATTCAAATCGGATCAGTAGTTTTCGTGTGATGCTGGAACAAACATACAGACAGACAGACAGACAGACAAAAAACTAACCACAGTTTTGGCTTCTATAGCGATGTAGTAACACCCCCTGCTTATTATTTTTTGAATATCTTTAATGTACAGAATTTTCATTTCTACAGTTTTATTATATGTATAGATATTTTCTATACAATTTTCGCGTGACCACACACTCAGCTATAATATATATTTCTGGTCTCAGTGTGTTTAGTACGGTATATTAATATATAATATTATAACTAAGTCTGTGACAGCCTTAATCCTGTCTTTGATTTCAATTTTACTTAAAATGCATTTCAATAATGATTTATAAATATAACCATAATATTTTTTACCTCCTTCAACTCTAAAGGCGTTTAACTAACTCTAAATAAATATTCAAAGTAACCGCGGTTACACATCACATAATTGTACGTAATGTACTAATTTTAATTCTCCGTGGCGAGTCGTTGGCACGCCGCGCGCGTCGCCGCCGTGCCTCCAATACTGAACGTTATGATCTATATACGAGGTATACACGAGCGCGGTGTGCCCATCGAATAACAATACGTCAGTGTGCCCACAGATTTTAATCGCAGAGTATCCTATTAGGGAGCACCGTAAGTTTTCTATTTGGAGTCGCATTAGCAATTGAAAACGTGTCTACTGCATTGCTTACGATATAGGAAACAGTGTTTTAGATAGGTTTTAGACGTATAAAGTTTATCATAATTTGATCATGAAGTTGATTATTATATAAAAGGGAATGAAATTATTTCGAAGAATTGTAGAAAATATGATATTCATAAAATTTATATTTAACATTTGAGTTGTTTTCAGCTAATTCGGGTGAACTTTCTATACAAATTATCATTAACATAAAACCACTCTGAGACAAAAGATAAATACCCTCTGTTGCCTACATACTCTTTGGCAATATTCTGAAAATAATTCAAATGTGACATTAGCTACGAGATACCATCTACGGGATTTCCGGCGCCCTCCCCCCCCCACAATTGAGGAGGGGAGGGGATTGCTAATTTCACAAGAGGTTAGATCACGCTACAAATATTTATCTATTGTTTGTAAATTTTATGAAACGATGGAATTTTACATGTTCTACAGGGTTTGCACATGTTGGATTTCATTTTTAGCCGATTTCCAAAAAGGAGGAGTGATTGACTGTGGCTATTTTTCTACTTAATTTATTACAAATTTATCAACTTTCTTATGAAATTAACCTTTTTGTAAGAGTAAAGCTTTTTACAAACATTTTAATATCTAAAATGATACAATTATGTAATTTTTTTTATCTAATTTTCAACGAGTAGGAAATTTGAAAATAATTAGATACAAACCATACTTCTCGTTTTTTTACTAGTATAACCCATCATACATAATGTGGTCCAACTTTAGTAGGCCAGGATCGCTATACCCTGTGTAAATAGTGGACAAGTAGACCTATCTCCGTTACAAATCGATCGCATGCCAGTCATCGGTTTGTCAATGAACTGGCATTACTATGCTGGCGGAGATCGTTCTGTGAAATGATTTAACTTGTGTTTACCTCATTAGCACAAAAAAGAGAATCACGGCTTTCGAGTATATACTGACGTACAATACTTAGATACCTTTTTTTGCTAATAAATACTTTGATTTGATTTTATTTGCGCTCCTATATAAGACTTCAACGCGTAAGGGTATAGAAAAGTCAGTAAAAATGTAAACTTCGGATAAAGATATGACATATTATAATAATAATAAAATATAATTGTTTTATAACTTTAGAATAAAATGTAGATATATTATAATAATTTCCCAGCGTCGAATTTTCTAATTGGAATTCTCTAACTTCTAAGAATAATTAAAATTATTCATTAATTAAAAAAATAAAAAAAAAATAAAAATTTCTTTATTTCAGACAATTACAGTCCAATAATGCATGTTTAGGGGCTATAATATTTTATATTAGAATATAAATTAGAGAAAATATTAATTGATTTGTGCCTTCTTTTCAATCGCTTAAAATACATCGTGTTAATTATAAAGCGATCATGTTAGTATTTTTTATTATTAACCAAATATTGGCCGTGACTTTGTATAAGAAAAAAAATCTGAAAATCGTAAATTGTATTGCAATTCATAATAGATTGTTTTCTTCTGTGTGCTCTACTTTTTATTGACTTCAAATGTAAGAATAATCTGCTTAGTAGTTTTATAACTTATCCGATGCAAAACATAAAATTCCCGTTTATAACATAAACAACGCCTTTAGGAAATAAACATAATATTTATTTTTCCTTCGCATGTCCAATAGTTTTAATAATTTTAGCTACGTGACGTCCCTATTTATAGGACGTCAGTGGCTTAGATACAAATGAACTATTTAGTATTGGCGGCGCCCGCGTCGTGCGCCGATCTCAAAGTATAGTTAGTTGCATTTGATGTCGATCGATCCCTTCTTAGAAACGTGTCATGGAGTCACAGTTTAGACAATGAGTTTAGTACATTATCGCAAAGATGGAGTAGTGTAGAGGCGACGATGTGACTCGTTATACCTATGGATGATTATTTTATATCTATTATTATAGTAACTACCTAGAAAATATTATAAAAGTACCTATACAAGGTGTAACAAAAATAAGTGCCAATACTATAGAAAGGACACATACACCCCCTTAGGGTGTATGTGTCCTTTCTATAAAATTTACTGTAGGTATAGGTAATACTTTTACAGTAAATTTTATACAAGGCTAAAATAGCACATTTATTTTGCGTCCAAGCATTATGAATGTGCCCATGCAAAAGAAAAAAAAATAACTACTCATTCAGCACGAATTCTATAATATATGTTTCGACTCAAACCCACCCTAAAGTATTATCACTTATACTTTTGTTACAACCTGTATCATATTACTTTGGTGCTATAACCACAATAACCATTTGCAATTGAACTTAAGTATTTAAATATGTATGATATTATATAAATGTAATCATTATTGTAGTCGCTAATGACCTTGGCTGTTGAAAAGTGACTTAAAAAAAATAGTCAAACTTTCAAACTTTAGTTTTGACATTATATTAACAGCTGTTATTGCTGATTTAATTAGGTATTTTATAATGTCAGCATACCTATCGGAGGTTAATTTCTATAACTCCAATGTGGCACAAAGGTCGTTTTTCTTCAAATAAAAAAAGAACTTGAAATGTAACAATTAGCAATCGTATTTTTATATACCTACCAAAATCTCCCTAATCTTTTCATTATTTCTTGTCTCTGAGAGACTTACCGCATTTATCCATGAACCTACTACACTACAAACTAATTGATCTACAATAGTATTATGGATCATCGTGGGCGCCGGCGAGGCGTGATCGTTTGTGTGAACTAGTGCTATGGGTTACGTAATTAAAAATGTAACCTTCAAAAATAATTATTTGTAAGTACTATATTATTCCGCTTGGATTTAATCTCAATGTAGACAAAGCTCAATATGCATGGGTATAATGCTACCAATTTTAATGTCATTTAATCGGCAAATAGATCTCGGTCATAAGGGGAAGATTTTAATTTTGTCTTGACGTTGAAGAGTACTCTTTTTGAATATAGAGCTTACAATAATTATACATTTCTATTTACCATCGAAAAAAATCAGCAAGACAGTACTTCGGTCCGGACAAACGCTTTCAACTCTACAAGGCGCAGGTTTGGCCTCATATTATTATGTAATATTGTTCTCATCTCTGGACAGGGGCACCAAAATACCAACTGCTCTCTTTGGATTGTACCAGGGCTGCTCGAATTATTGATCGCCATAGTGTTTCAAACAACTTGGACCCCTTGGAATTACTCCGAGATGTAGCTTTACTCTGCATCCTCTATCGGTTTTATCACGGGTAGTGCTCTGAGGAATTGTTCGGAATCATGCCTCATGCAACTTTTCGCCATCTTCCTACGCGAAAAACATACTATACTCATCACCTTGATGAGTGGCAGTCTTCAACCGTGCGTTTTTTGCGTAACTTTCTGCCACGAAACGGACCTATACGATCTGCAAAGCTTCAAGAAGAGAGCGTATTCCCTATTAAAAGACCGGCAACGCACGCTGCAGGTGCAGCTCTTCTGATGTTGCGAGTCTCCATGGGCGAAGGTAGTTGCTTACCATTCCCGTTTGCTCGTATGCCCACTTATTTTATAAAAAAAAAATATAGGCAGTGGGATATAATATGGTTGGATTAAGTCAAATAAATGTAAATTTAGAACTGATGACTGTGTTTGACATAATGTGGCCAAATCACGTAGATTTTCCGTCTGTCTATGAATCAACTTCTCTGAATTGAACAACACTTTTGAATTGAAAAAGAAATGATTATGACTTTGATATAAATTATTGACACGATGTTCCCAATGATAGCCACAAGTCCCACCCACAAAGCAATTAGAATCAAAAAGTCAATAGGTTATTAATTTTCACCCAAAATTATTGTGGACCGCTACAAAGTCAACTTTCTTAACATACAAAGAACATCATAAAATAATTCACACGTCAAACGATTTCCTGTGAAATGTATTTATTATTTATTAATAGAGATGTAGAGATTTCAGATTATCAGAATCACGTTTTGAATAAGTGGATGACAGTGGAAAATTACAATAATAAGTGGCGTACCAATTAGAGTCTTAATACTGAATCCGCTCTTGAAATTTTCACAGCGGTATATATTAAAAATAATTGCTAAGAACTGAAATCTCGCTTGGTAGACTTGTCTTACAAGGCTTCTACTTATGTTATAAATAAATCTGTCTTAAAAAATAATACAAAAGTTTAAAGTCAACTAAAATAATTGTACATATTATTTACTTTTGCCTGTTATGCCTGACCTCTAGATGTCATGGTGTTGGTTAAAAAAAATGTGGATCCAGTCCAAATCAGGTATTATAATTAAGCAACAAATAATGTATCAACAATATTAATTTATTCTGATTTTTAGTATTTTTGACATAAGTCTATCTATTCACTAGACGCTAAAACCCCCTGCTTATTATTTTTTGAATATCGCTCTTTTCATTGGGTAACGTCTAAACAACACCAATCAACAAATCTGCTTAGTTTTTGTTCCCGTGAAAAAAAAAAACTTAAAATTGGCATTAGTAGAACCCTGAGTGTAATATTATGAGCTTGCGTACTAGACACTTTTGCACACAAAAATAGCTACAAACGATTTTTTGTCGATAGCTGACAGTAGGTACCTAGTAGACACAAAATTAATAACAAAATTATACCAAATACGGTAGGAAAAAATGAAATATATCGTTTTCAAGAAATTAGATATCTCAGTCACGAAATCCATTACAGTTCTAACATTTTTGTGTTGACCTTACGTGGCTAAATTTAATTTGGGAATATTTTGTTATAATTGATTATGCTACAAGCAGATACAATGAAATATTATTTATTTTATTGCTACAGCGCTTACAACCTCTAAATTAAACAAATCCATACAAATAAAAAGTTTGGGACAGTCAGCAAAAAAGTTTGATTATAATAAAATGTTTATTTTATTAATGTACTATCAGAGAAAATGATTCCTAGGCAGATGGGGGACCTACTTAGTTTGGTCGCGTTACGTCAAACCCAGCCGACAGATCACAATTAACATTGAATTTACATGACCCGACCAAATGACGTATCTTTAAAATGATAACGTTTGTCAATTAGCTCAAATAAAGTAATTCTTTTCGCATCAAGTCTTACAATAAACAAAAATCTTATAATTAAATAGACAATGGAATTTTCATTTCCAAAGGCTCTTGTGCCTTTGGAAATGAAAATTCAATTCCACCATCCCGGGGTGCAATGGGTTGCACCCCGATAGAGGCCTCTTTAGTGGAAACGAAATTCTTGAGGCTGGCATACACTTACGCCGCAAGGTAAAAAGAGATGTTACTTCCTCCACCAAATATTTTATTGAAGAAGAGGATACAAAAATAGTTTATTCAATGTCCTCTAAATGTAAAATAAGATGGAGGGAGAGTAAAATATTATGTATATTCTCCCTCCGTGTTATTTTATCCGTCACGTAATACCGTCTTACTATACATTTGGAGGACATTAAATCCATAATATTGCTAATAATATAAATGCAAAAGTGTGTCACTCTGTCTGTTTGTCTATTTGTCTGTCTGTTATATCTTCACGCCCAAACCGCTGAACGGATTTTGCTTGTCCCGGAAAAGGATATAGGATACTTTTTGTCCCGGAAAATGTACGATGATAAACGAATTTGGCAGAACGGAGTTGCGGGTGTAATGTAGTCGGTAATTTTTCCATAAATTGTTTAATCTGCTGACGCTACTGAAGTCGTGACTGTGAGTCGTGAGCGCGGGTCGGGGACGGATGTGAGTGATGATGATGATCTAATTACACCGTGATGTACAAGGTGATGTTTGTATTACACGTAACAGCGTTTGTTCCAAAATAAATAATAAATAATCTTATACGTGAAAACATGTCAATGGTTCTCTTCTAATATTACTAGATATTATGTATAACTATAAAATTGTTTGTTTTCCTAATAAAATAAAAATAAAATAAAATAATATTAAACTTGTATTGGTTGTTTCATAGTGCTTAAATATGAAATAATAGCTATGTAATAAAGTTTTGACAAAGGAAAACAAAGAAAAGTGGATATTCATCAAATATGATATATTTCTGTTGTTTTATTAAGGTATAGGTAAAGGTAATAAAAATATCATTTACAGTATTATCCAAGATACATAATATCATAGGGAAGCTTTATACAAAAGGATGTTAAGTAAACTTTTTTTTATAGGTCAAAGGATTACCTATTCGTTATAATATTATTTTAGAATAGCCTCTTCTCGCCAGTGTGATAATTATATGGTCAACATAGCATGTAAAATAACCTACAGCAGGTTTATATATAACAGTAAATAAGACTTTACAATGTAGGTAGGTGAGTAACATAATTGTTTATTTGTTTCGTTAATTAGGTCCTAAAAGCTTTGGACAATATTGTGAATCTATATTGATATTATAAAGCTGAAAAGTTTGTTTAAATGCGATAATCTTACGAAATTCTGGGCGGATTTTTAAGTAATTTGGCATAGAGATACTTTGAGTCCTGAGAAAGGAAATATGATAAATTTTATTTAGACGCAGCTGTTTGCGGGTGTCATCTACTTAATATTATAGAGCTGATCAGTTTGTATGCACTAATGTCACAAAACTACTGGGCCGTTTTTTGTGTTTGGCATATAAAATAACAACTAGGTGGGATGACGATCTCCGTTTAGTCGCGGGTCCATGTTGGATGCGAGTAGCAGGAGATCGGTCATCTTGGCGTTCATTGAGAGAGGCCTATGTCCAGCAGTGGACGAACATAGGCTGATATGATGATGATGATATAAAATAATATAGACCATGGGGATAATTTTTTGCGGGACAATGTAGTTCCGGTGAAATTTCTTCTTAGGTGATAATAGTTCACACAATAGAAGCCATTATAAAGCTAGTAGTTAATAGTTTCATTGTAATATCTAACTATTAACATATCATAATACGCAATCTAACAAGTTTTCCTCCAGATCTTGTGTGATAGCCTAATTACTAATAACATTATGCACATAGTATGCCAGTTCATGTATGAGATATACAATTACATACGAAGGTCGCAGCTGGCTCACGACCGAAGATGTTACGATTGTTAGTTTGTTGTATAACTTATAAATAAATATTTTGTATTACTTGAGGAATGTTTAATCATATATTTCTGTATTTTATACTAAACTTACAATTTCTGCTTGTAGCTTTACTTGAACAGCTACAGCGATTTAGATGGAATTAGGTATATTAAATGATATTGAGACGAAAGGCCATAAAATTTTTAATGCGCCGTATTTAACTGTTTATTATGTAAAATTCTGCCTCTATGTCTCTTTGAAATTTACTTAGTTTACTTTGCTTTATAAAACGATTTAAGTCTAACCAAACTAACCATTATTTTCCTTTCCTGGGCCTTAAAGTATAAATATCCATTTTATCAAACCCTTTTAAATCGTCGCAGCGGATTAATTTAGCCTACCAAATAAAACCTTATTTGAATTACCACGTGGCTAACGATAGATAGGTACGTAACTTGTAGGTCTTGCTCAAGAGAAAAAAAAATTCTTTATTAATTTAAACGAAATCAAAACACAACCTGGATTAAATTCCTAATGACAACCCGCCCACCGGCTCTTCAGTTTGGGCTTAGACCAGTTAAAACTATTTGGGCTTCGATGACCACTCCACAAACAAAATATTCCACGGGTCAATACGCAGATGTAGAAAACGTGGATGTGCATGTGTGCTGGGGGTTGAATTTTGTGGGGAGGAAAATAATTGTTTTGCTGTATCAAAGCTTTGAAAGATTGTCAAGTTTTGGATTGATTTAACTATTGAAAAGTTTCACCTTTGTATAATATTAAAGCATTACTTAGATGTACTATCAGAGAAGTTGATTCCTAGGCAGATGGGGGCCTACGTAGTTTGGTCGCGTTATGTCAAACCCAGCCGACAGATTACAATCAACATTGAATTGACGTGATCCGACCAAATGACGTTGGTCTGTCAACATCAATTATCTTCTCGATGGTACATCAATTTTTAGGATAGTTCCTTAGACATCTGCAGGTATGAACCAAAAATAATTAAAATGTAATCCACATTGCTGTTATAGTGTTAGTAAAAGTGTGTCTGTCTATCTATCTGCCATTTTTCAACAAGATTCTCAAACTATTTTCGTGTGGAAATACTTGTCGTGGAATTTCAAGTAAAATAGTCTCAGCAGCAACTTACGTAGTTACGTAATAATACGTTACAATAATACGCTTTTAATACGTTACAACAACATCTGTTCAACATTGTGCATTGAAATATTAATCAAAGTATCAATGATTCAAACAATACTATCCTGTTAATTTGCCACATCCACCAATAAAACATTCGTCATATTCGGTAACGCGTAGGCTATGTTGTGTTAGAAAGCGGGCCGTGTAACACCGGAATCCGAACGATAAACATTCAGATCTGGCTCTCCGACTATTTGTACTCCGAGAGCTCGCGGGCTCCCGCACTATTTGTACTCCAAGAGCTCGCTGGCTCCCGCACTATTTGTTCTGCCCTTAATTATCTCACGAGTTCCAAGTAATTGACAGGTGACGATTCAATCACAAATTGAACAACAAAGCCAAAGAGCCCTTGAAATATCTGTCATTTTTATTTTTTATTTATTTTTTATAATTGAAATATAATTTATTCAGGTGGTATGTAGAGTTTAGGTATGGCAAAAGTTATTTTTGTCAGAATGAAAAGCCTCAAAGTAAACTTGCTCGATCTAGCGAGGAGTTTTCACTTTAGACATTGCAAATACTAAGTACTTCTGTAAAACCTTCAATTTTCAGGCAAAATTCGATAACGTGATTGAGGATTGTACGCTATATTTTGGTCCGCTACAACCATTATATTTTGGGTACGAAAAATAGATGTTAGGTGATTCTCAAAACTATCATGTAAGCATACAAAATGTCAACAAAATCTTTCCAGCCGTTTCGGAGTAGCTTGGTAACAAACATAGTATCTTGAAAAATAACCATCGAATTCCATCGTTAAAATAAGGCTAAGAAAATGAAGAAGTTTTCAAAAAATCTTTATTCAATTTAGTCACCAAAGCTTTAAGATTTTAAAGTGTTTTTATTTAGCTCATCGAAAATAAATGCAAGCTTTCCTCAAAGCTTTTTAGACTATCAAATTGCTAGAGCTTTAGATAAGTTTCATTCAAATGAAGTACATTGTTGTAGCATATCTGAGCTTTGGTGATGCTCATTGTTCTGCGGGAAAAATGTAGACAATAGATGAGAGCACGCTGACCGCCGACGGGCCCTGGACTATATAGGCTAGGAGCTGGAGGATGTTTTAAATATACTTTTAGATACCTTAGAACATTATTTGACGACATCTGTGGCTCAGTTGGTGGGCTGTTGGTAGCTCAAGCCGGGGGTGGCGGGTTCGAATCCCGCCGACGGAACAAAAAGTTTTCAAAGTTCCTGGGTCATTAAATATGTGTATCATATAACAAAAACCTTGAATATATGTATAGTATAAAAGTTTTAAATATATTTCCGTTGTCTGGTACCCGTAACACAAGCCCTTCAGGTACTTACCACGGGGCCAGACTGACGTGGTGTGAAGCGTCCATAGATATTATATATTTTACTTTGATTATTTCGTGTGTATAATTAACGTAATCTGAACCAACATGATTTTAGTAGGGAGATAATAATATACTTTACGTCCCTGGTAAATTATAAGATAACACGGAAAACAAAAGACAAAAAATCAAAATATGTAAGTCGGCGCAACAAGAAGCAAGAAAAAATTTTATATGTACCTTCTAATAATTCATGGAAATTAAAATACCTTTCTTGGAAAAATCGTTTATTTACAGAAATTATTAGCTCATATTTTGTCATAATGATTTGGGATCACGCATTTTAAAACAATTGCATAACTCTTAGGACTGAACTCACTTTAAACTCGACTCCTAGACTACATCTCATTCAAAGCTACCCTACCTTTCACATCACCCTTACATCAACTACATAACGGTCAATTTCCTATAAACTCCAGGTAATATAACTATGAACAACGCATTGTTGCCGGCTGTGACTGCGCATATTCTCGCCGTTCATCATCGCCATGAATATTCCTGTAATAAATTAATTGTACCCCTGACCCCGAGTGTTATGTATTGATAGGGTAATTACTACCCAGATAAATTAAGTAGCGTGGTTATGTCATACGCTTAACGCGTAGTACAATGGTTTAAAAACGGTAACCGAACAGAGCGAAACATCCTAAAAATTAAAAAAAAACTGTGGTTTCGTGTAATCCATACTAATATCATCAAATAAGTCCGTTTGTTTGTTACCTTTTCACGCCCAAGCCGCTGAACCAATTTTGCTGAAATTTGGTATGAAAATACTATGTGTTTCGAGAAAAGAAAGAGGATACTTTTTATCCTATAAAAATATGCAGTTACTGTGCGATAAACGAATTTTAGTGCAAATTGCGATGGAGTTGCGGTTGTCGTCTAATGTCAAATAATAAGTCCGCCATTTTGTTTATTTTTAAATATTATAACCATTGTCACACTGACATTAAATACGAATCTAACGACATCATATTTAAATATATACACTCGAAAACATAACACTCCTTCTAGTACAGTCAGAAAAAATAACTCTACCTGCAGAGTTTATCTTTTAGTCCTTTACTTTGTTCCATACGCGTACGCACCTTTAGCAGCGAATTTTATAGTTCCGTGTTATGTCCGAATGTAATCTATTTTGTCCATAATGTGTATCGTTTGGTCGAACGTTAAAGTAACTGCTAGGCGCTTAACCGCGGTTTTATAGTGTAGTAGTTATCTTAACTAGTCGCGTTCTAGATAACCTATCTGTGCGAAAGGCTTTAAGGAATAGATTTTACAAGTTTTTTGGACCATAGAGAAAATTGATTCCTTGGCAGTTGACGGTCCTACGTCTTTTGGTCGGCTTATGTCAATACAATGTTAGCTGTGATCGGTCTGATAGGTTTGACTTAACGCGACCAAATTATTTAGGTCCGCCAACTGCCTAGGAATTAACTTCTCTGATAGTACAATTTTAAAATTCTTATCAGGGCTTGTTAAATGTGAATAATATGCCCTTTTATCGAATTGATAAAATCACTGCATTTTACGACAATTTCTGACACGCATCCATTCTTAATATTAGTGTCATTAATGTTAAAGTTAGGATATATTAGTGACTAGATGTTGCCCGCAACTCTTTTGCGCCAAAATACGTTTATCACGCGGAAACCGTACATTTTGTACATTTTCCCCCAACTAAAACTATTCTATGTCCTTTCGCGTCTTTCAAGGTACCTCCATACCAAATTTCAGCTGAATAGTTTCAGCTATTTAAGGGTAAAGAAGTAACAGACAGTCTGACAGATAAACACACTGATGAATCCCTTTTATCGATCTTATAAAATTTAATAGGCCTGTGTCTTTAGGACTTAAATGTTAAAGTTTAAAAATTAATAAAACTTAAGAGATAGCTTAGAGTTAGGATGCGGTTGGTGAAACGGGCATTAGTCCTTTAATTTAACAATATATTTTATTTCCCATAGCGGTACGTGCATCCCGGTTCGCGCGTTTGACCCGCTACATCAGCTAGTGACCGCCCGCGAACAACCTACCGTTTATTCACTAATAATGCGGGAAACTACAATCGGGTATGCGGAAGGCTGTTTTAGGGGAATCCTGATAATGTATGAGTATTTTTAACATAGAAATTGATCCAACGGTAGATGGAGGACGGCGTATTTTCGGGTGTTATCAAGTTAACGAATACTTACTGCTGTACTGAGAGACATTTAATCATGATTAACCTTCAATTTTATGAAGAGTTTAACAGATAATGTATGGAGTTTATGTCGAAATTTTCATTTAATTACATCAAAGTAATTAATGTTTGTCTATGAGTAATGAGTATGGCGGTTAGGTTGGTGTGATAAAATCTGAAAAATATTCCGCCTAGAATTGACATTAATCGACCATGGTCCGCCATCTGCCTACTAATTTTATCTAGTACCTACATTGTGCATAAAATACAAGAGTCAAGACAGACAATACGTTTCACAACTTCCTGATAAGTGATAAGTTCCGGATAGGCTATCCACCACATAGCTTGACAGATAGAGTAAGGGGAATCTGTTTAAAAGTTGCAAATAGCCTATCCGGCACTTTATCAGTAAGTGGTGAAACAGCTGGCCCTTAAAGGAGCCCGAAATCTTTCGATTAATCAACAGAAGAGCGCCATCTATCAGTGATGCTTGACGACTTATCGGGTATTTCTCAATATTTTATTCCTGTTGAAGATGCGCGGGTCGCGCGTTTGACCTGCAGGTTGTGCGGTGACCGCTCACAAGTTAATAGCATTATTACATAATAATGTACTAAATTTAGTAGACCAGTCTTAGTGATATTTTAAAAATACGACTAGAAATATCATTAAAAGAAATAAACATTATGATTAACATACTATGATAAAGGATTAGGCTTTAGCGCGATAGTATAATGAGTTAAATTAGATTGTAATATAATAATCTAATTTAACTTCAAAATTATGTGAACAAAATGGAGGTTGTTGTAAAGGGCGGTATCTATAGCTTTTTGCAGTTACATTGCTCAATCACGTGTACAAAATTAACACTGTCTCCTAAGCACACAGTTTCCTAACTTACATAAGCATTGTAATTTCACTAATTAACATGACAATAACTCACAGTGAAGTGCTAAGCAAACCTAGTATTAAGTTATTCAAGATGTATTTTAATTTGAGTGCGCACTTATTAGGAACTCAATTAACCAATCGCTTTTTAGGGTTCCGTAATCGAATGTTAAAATTCTTACTATTAAAACTCTACTATATATTTCTTCGTCTGTCCATCTGTCACTACCTAGGCTATATCTACAACCGCGATTACTATGATTTTTGCCTACTTTTGTTCGATATCATTATTGTTTTCCTAGTCTACGGTACGAAACCCTTCATGACCGAGTTCAACTCGCACTTGGCCGATTTTGTTAATGTTTGTAACAGTCACAAGTGTGTCGCAATAACATTATCGTATTAAAACATAATTAATTCTTTTGTATATAGTTTTAACTTATCCACTTGTGTAGCTTAACAATTTTGTTATTGTAGAAACTTTGCAGCATCTTAGGAGGCGTCATCTGTCCCGATGGATTGTTAGAATAAAAGAAGAGAGAACGTTGCGTACACACTCGGGCACTATAAAATTGCTTTGACTCTGCTTGCCTGGTTGTTACGGCCACCTGATTGTGGCATTTTATACCGTAAACTCTTTGCAGTTCAAACGCTAGTTTAAAGTTCACCCGGTACAAGTTTATGCAACAAAACCGTCCAATATAGATGCACATACACGGCACACTTACCTTATCTATTTATAAATTGCCGTAACGAAATCAGATACACGTCGTTTAGGGCACACAAAATGTTAAACAAGATGTCTATCGGTACTTAATGTCATAATTGTTGCCTCATATACATGCCCTAGTCCTGTTTGAAATGCATGTTTTAGTTGCATGTTTTAATTTTACCTAGATTAGGTAGTCATATTCTATTAAACTAATAACAATAATATTTCAAATGTGAAAGTTTATGAGTATATTTGTTACCACAAGCATAAATGATTGAATTGATCTCATTCTTCTTTCCTTATAGTCCTTGTAGTAACTACGAAGTCCAAAAATAGAGGGGTAGGTCTAACTGCTCTCAAAGCCTCAGCTGTTAGTATCTTGGTTAAAAATTAAAAGGCACTTAACTAGTGTTTCTTCTTCATTACACAATGGTATTATTGAGTTGTTAATACTCCAAGAACACAGAAATCATATTTCATTAACGATTGTTTTTAATTATTGTTATTTTCTTAAGGTATGATGATCTCATAAGGTTCGGGAACATTAGTCTGGCGTTCCCGGATGTGAACAAACAGTCACTTTTAATTTCGCCGATAGCATCGATCACTCGACCTTTGGACGAGTAAGCGCGACCTCTGTAGGGCTATGAAAACAGCGGCAGGCTAAGCATGGTTACAAATAAATGCGATAGAAGTAATTGTGGAGGGACTAAATGACAGAACAAGAAGAGACAGAATTCTGCCGTAGAAAAGAAACTCTTTGTATAAAAAGTAAGATGCTAGAGCACACTAAATATTAAAGAGAAAGGCGGGAAAATTTAGGGAGAAATAAGCAATAAAATTAAATATTTCTCCCCTTTTTTGACAATATCACGATTTCTTTTTTTTTGTAGACTCTCCTATTTTTCGTAGACTCTTCTTTACAAAGACAGAAACTTTCTGGAATTGATTTCATCATCAACATTATCATCACTAGTATCACTATCACCGTCTACGGTTGAACGCAGCTGATTTATCAAAGAAATACTATAATTGGTATAACCAGTGGCGCTGAAACCCTGTGTCGCACTGTTAAAGTTTTCTTAGTATATTGGTATATTATATTAAACGTTAGTTGAAATCAATCTAGTTGGCACAAAAATCTGGTAGATATCCGCTGTGTTAGTGACCACACGTGTAATCGGACATCTAGAAACAATATCAATACGGGCTATGGGAGGACCGCCCCGCCCCACAACAATAAATATTTAATTAAACATAATATTCTCTTGTTGTTATCTTCATCATCATCAGCCCTAACTGGATCAACCGAGTAATTGGAACTTGAATAAATATGAAAGTACTATTACTGATACTGATCATAAATGTATGAGATTTGACATCGTGTCGCAAAGTTTTTATTTCTGACTTCGCTGAAAAAAGGTCAAATGTAACTTGCATTTAATTACCTAATTACATAGTTCGTTGTATTACTAGAATATGTTTTATATCCAGCTACTGTATGTGATAAAGTACATGTTTATTGTACGCTTTGAATTGAATGTAAAAAAATATTGTCTTTTTTCCGATTGCTTGAGGCGTTTTGTCGATTCATTAGCTTTATTGGATAACTTTTCGACGTCAACGTCAAGATTATGTCCAGCCACAAAGCCTTAGGGCCTGTTTCACCACTTGCTGATAAGTGCCGGATAGGCTATCCACAACTTTTTTGCCTGTTTCTCCATACTCTATCAGACTTCTGTCAAGTTAAGTGGTGGATAGCCTATCCGGCACTTATCAGAAAGTGGTGAAACAGGCCCTTAGAATCAAAAGTTATCGATGTTGATATTAACATACAGACAAACATACGAACTCCCACGTCCGACGTCCGGGTACAATCTAATCTCGACCGCAACACTGATTTGCGAAAATAAAACGAGCGCGGATTACAGACGGCGCCGCGGTAATAGCGTAGGTAGGGATGCACCTTGTTATCGATATCGATAATGGCTACAATAAAGGTACTTTACAATCACATTCATATCAGTTTTGTTTGTCTAATTATATTAACTCTTGTTGCATATGCAGTATTTGTTGTTGAATCAAATGAAATCACATCATAACTGTTTATCTAATTTGCAATTACAGCACGTTTATCCAATATCCATTTCTTTCTCTTATTTATCGTTAAAAACACTAATTTGATAAGTGTTTAGATAATAGATATCAAATAGTGATGGTGACTTATGAGCGTAAATAGTGACAGACGACAATATCTTAGGCTATAAGTGTCACATAGCGGCTGTAACTTCTGCCTGGATTATTTTGCTATGTCGGATAAAACTTCTGATTCAACATTTGAAGACATTGTAAACATTCACAAAAACATTCTGAACCTGTATCGTTTTTCCTCTATTCGGGGATGATACTCTAATGCGAAGGAGTCACAATAGATCCTTATGGATCGCAGTGACGTCAGGGCTACAGCGACCTGCCTTCTTTAAAAAAAAAAATCGTTTTTCCTCAGTTTGAATTTATCGACATAAACTGCACATCACTAGTTTGTCGAGCAATTCCGCAAATATAATTTGTCTACTTGCCTAAACTGAATTATTTTTATAATTTAATGGCGCGGTAATTGGAGGTCGGCTTCTGTGCGGACCGCGGCGGGATTGCTCGTATCATGGCTCTTAAGGGGAAGCCTGGGGCTTGCAAAAATATAACATCCATACTAACATTATAATAATATAATGTTCGAAAATATGACTTTGTCTGTTACTTCTTCTCAATAAAACGACTGAACCAATTCAGACGAAATTCTGGTAAGGAAGGTACATTAGAAAGTTATTGTTGCGGGAAAATTTTGTGTTCCCGCGCGACAATTGAATTAACTTGTAACGAAGTAACGAGTGCTATATTATAGTTTTATTAATATATTTTATATAACACAATATTATTATTTTGTTGTAAACATGAGCATAACAAGAGTTTACGCTACGCTGCTACAAACAAGATGTGAAAAGAAAGAAAACAGTGCTTTTCTTTGATTTCCAAAAATATGATTAACATAAAGGCTTTTTTTATAAGTAATCAAAATGTCGTATTTATTTTTTATTTTCTATTAAAATACAGTAAATTTATAAATGAGTGGTAGTATAGACTCCAGAAGTTTCCCCTTAACAGAGTGATTACTACAATGAAGCCGGCTCGTGATCTCAATCCTGTGTGTTTGTTTTGTTGTGTGCTGATGAATCACTGCCGAGTGGTGATACCAGCTCGTTATAGTCTATACTTACTTACTAATGTTCCCATCTATCTGCCTGTTTGCCACTTCTTTACGTTTAAAACACTGAACCAATTGAGATGAAATTTCATACGGAAGTACTATCGGAGACGTTAATAAATCGGACCAAGTTAAGTCGACTTCTGTGGCTCAGTTGGTGGGCTGTTGGTAGCTCAAGCCGGGGGTCGCGGGTTCGAATCCCGCCGAAGGAACAAAAAGTTTTCAAAGTTCCTGGGTCATGGATGTGTATTAAATATGTGCATCATATAATAAAAATCTTAATTATACTATATTATATAATTATAGTATAAAAGTATTAAATATATTTCAGTTCTCTGGTACCCGTACCACAAGTCCTTCAGGTACTTACCACGGGGCCAGACTGACGTGGTGTCCGTCCATAGATATTATTAATTAATTATTACAAAAAAAATCATAGGCAAATGGTGGATACTACCATACGGATTCGGTCGTATTATATCAAGCTTACCTGGTAGATCACGATTAATATTGAGTTGACATAAAACGACCAAATAACGTGGGTCTGTCATCTGTCTATGAATAGATTTCATCGATGGTACTTCATTTGAATCCGGGGAAAATAATATTATATTCGCTTTTAATTTCACAAGCAACACTTCTTCACTTATAAAATTGTATTTACGCTTAGTCTGAACTAACTATAGGTTTAGGTACTGTCTTTTTTGTCACGTGACTTTCCCAAAGCATCCTAAATATGTTTAACCCCCGACAAAAAACAGGGATGTTATAAGTTTGACGTGTCTGTCTGTCTGTTTGTATGTGTGTGTGTCTGTTCGCAGCATCGTAACATGCAAACGTGTGGACCGATTTTGATTATTTTTTTTTAAGCTGACATTATCGAAAGTATTATTAGCTATAGTTCATCATCACCAGCCTGCTCAGTACTGAAAACTGTGGCTTTACTCAACTTATTTTTGAATCGGAGGTTGCTTTTGACTTCCTTGATTTTACGCTATTAGTATTCTTCTTTCTGAAACGATAGAAAGATATTAAGGTATATTTGATCATATGTTGGTAGAATTAGCACTTAACCTACAAAACACTTGCATTCTACAATCAATTCGCAAACCTCTAACCTCGTGAACCGATTGTGAAGCACCAGATTTGTTACGATCGAGCACGCCACTGAGGTAAAAGCTCCATAGATGTAGTGTAGACATAGGAGGCTATCTATGGTATTAGGCCTGCAAAATTAATAATCAAACTCTTAAAAACAAAAACATTCTGTTATGTTAAGCCGTAACAACTTTACGATTAAAAAACAACAAAAGTGTGTTCCTTTGATGCATCTAATGTGACTTAGAACAATAATATTAATGTAGTTTTATTACTATGGTCTGTTTATATGTGACAAGCAGTTACGATTTTAGAATTTACCAAAAAATTACCATTTGGTTTAGGCTTAGGTTCATTCGATTCAATTCAACAAAGTCAGGTCCTTATAAGATAAACAATTCAACATTATATTTTATAGATACGGCAAATAAAAAAAAATTCGAATAAGTTACTATACTTCATTAGATTTGTTGAGGAGTTTTTAAGCCTAGAACACATTTTAAAGGGATATTGAAGGCTTCACTTGATAAATAATCTTTTTCTTTAGGTGCATTGGGTGCAATTTAGATGGGAAGAACCGTCGAACTTGCGACACTGTAATCACCGACTAAGCTGGAATTGGCTGGCTCCCACGCCATCTCTATCTACACCAAATCTATGGGAAGTCACAACAAATTACGCCGAACGATATTGTCTGTCAATGGACGAGTAATTACACTTTGATTTATAATAACCAATTATTTATTGTCTGTGCCCATTCGTGTTCTAATTGTTACGGGTATAATCGATTTGTGTATCGATTTTTTATTCGTAATGGACCACCCGATGTGTGTGTCGTAATCGGTGGATCCTTTTACTTTTGCTGGAGGCTATTAAAGTTTATATGCAAAATAACACTATCGATTGCATGGATTTTGTAATTCAGAGCAATTCCGAAATTATTTTTAATTGGTGAATTCGTATTTAATTTAGTTTTTTTCTCTTTGGAGCTTCTGTGGATGACTAAAGGCATAAAAATGATTGTGAAAGAATGGAGAACCTAAATTAATCCATACTATAATATTATAAATGCTAGAGTATGCGCTGAACCGCTTTTGCTGAAATTTTACATGGAGATAGTACTTTGAGTCCCGAGAAAGGACATAAAATCCTTTTTATCCCGGAAAACGTACGGTTCCCGTACAATAAACGAATCTTGGCGCAACGGAGTTGCGGGCATCAGTAATTATCTAGTGAAATATGAAAATAATTGTCTTTTTTATAAGCTCAATAAAATCAAATATTTTATTTAAAAATATAAAATAAAACATAATATTATGGTTCACAGTAACGGAACGCGCAGCTGCTAGAGCTGACCAAAAAGTACAATGAAAAAGAGTTCGACGCGAGCGAGGCACCATAATATACAGTTTTGAAAAGTAGTGCATCTAGTGTAACAAAATCATTTTATATTATGAGTAATATACAACATGACTGGTGAGACAGTACCGATACTTAAGGAGAGTACTCTCTACTCGATTCTCATTATGATTATGTAATAAAATTAGGTACTTAATTTTTTTCCGAATTTCCCAAAAATAAATGAATCATGGATACTAAGTAAATTACGCGGCTAGGCAAGTAGGCATACTATGCGTCCGGTGCAGAGGTCTGCGCTACCAAAGAAACACCACACAACTACCCTTCCCGCGCACGGTGTCCATGCGTTGGGTAAATAATTATTTAACTTTAAGCTACGTTTACTCAGTGATCAATTGATATTATTTTTTATATTATTTTTTTTTCAACTAATATAATAGCCAAATATCACGTCCTCGAGTATTGAACATGTCTCACCAGTCACGCAGTATTCTGATTTAGTAGAAATTTTTATTTTATACTAGCTGTCCCAGCGAACTCCGTGTCACTTTAAAACCTTGCCTTCAAGGATTATTTTAAAACTAAAATTAGCAGAATTGTCCAGCCGTTATCGAGTTATAGCGTTACTAACACAATTAAATCAGAATATATATTTCTAAATATAAAATGATTCATCAATCATAAGCCTATCACCATCCCCTGCTGTACGTAGGCGTTTCCTTAATGAGTGCCAGCCATCTCAATCTTGGGCAGCCCTCATCCATCCGCTGCCCGCCATTTTTTTTCAAATCATGGGACCATTGAGCTGCAGAGAGTTCTACGCTACATGTTTGGCCAATAGAAAATATTTGACTAAACTATAATCATGCAAAGAAAGAAGGGCAGATATTATGTCGGCAAAAATATATCATAACTACTAAGAAATAAAATACAATACTATCCACATTTATATCACATAATAACTCTTAGGTTACAATATTGTATTTAGCATTGCTATCACTACATATCACTTTTACTCTGTCATAAAAATATCCATTTCTCGTTGATGAGTGAACGTGTAAGCGATAATTTTGCACAAGTAATAGAGACATAGAGATAGGCCAATGGACAAAATTCACTAACATCGGACATTGCCTTATGTTTAAATAGTGATCTCACAAACCATATAGGCCGTATCAGAAATCGATTTGATGATTTTTCTCGGACAAGCAATGGGCGTAGTTTCAAGCTGTGCGAACAAACATACAACGTTACAATTATGTTAGTCTAATTTATTACAATTGTAATGTTGTAATATTAAACAACTCGGTCACTTTCAAAGATTTCAGCTATTAACTTTCTTTACTTTGGCAGTATTGCGGGAACGAACGGGTCGACCGGAAAATATGCCGTGTCAAAATGTTTATCCCGAGTGTTAAAAGTTTAAGGGCCTGTTTCACCACTTCCTGATAAAGTACCGGATAGGCTATCTACAACTTTTTGACAGATTCTCTATACTCTATCTGTCAAGTTAAGTGGTGGATAGCCTATCTGGCAATTATCAGCAAGTGGTGAAACAGGTCCTAAGTATTTCCTATCCAGCAGTTAGTTTCAGTGATATGAGCACGGCACAGATATAGGTACACACTTCATAATGTTACAGTTTTTTGCTCCCAACGTTTCGATTACTTTCCAGATGCAGCGGTCACGGGTAGACCGAGATGACAGACATCCTTCTTGCTAAACTTGCTTAAAACTACCCGAAAGTTTGGGTGATCACGGCCGTTGTAAAAGCCGAAACTTCTAAAATAAGAACAGTGCTTCGTGACAAGGACCGCGAGTGCTCAAAGCTATGATTTTTGCGTAAACCTAACAAAATTCAATTCGATTCTGATTTGTTTGTTTGTCTGGCTGTCTGTTACGTCTTCACGCTGAGCTTGAACCGATTATGCTGAAACTTAGAATGGAGTTACTTTAAGTCCGGGTAAAAGAAATAGGATACTCTATAAATTGTATTATCATCTCTGCAAAATGTACAGTTCCCGCCAGATAAACGAATTTTGATGCAACGGAGTTACGGGCATCAACTAGTTATAAATAAGAAAGTATATCTGCTTATACGTCTGACTGTTACCTGCTTAAACTTATTACCTTAGCGATTACCTAGTTTACACCAAGATTAGCCATAATACTATTATAGTAGAGAATCTTAGTGCATTCCCTATCAGCTACTCTACTCATACACATATAGATTTATGGCGGAGCTGCAATATGTATTGAAATCCGATGACCTGGAGATCCTAGGTCCTAGGTCATACGCCATTAAAGAATATTTCACAAGCCCATACAATGGCCGAACGTCGGGGACTAATAACAGGCTCCGTACACAATTAACGTATAAGCCGCGTGTAGAGCTGGGAAGGAGTAGAGAGGGCGTTGAAATAGATTAAAATAATATATAGTTTTATATGTCTATGGAGCACATTTCAGAGGTCAAGATCCACTTCGGGTCGCTGAGCCAGCGGAGTTAGTTAGTTATAGCTTTATGGAAGATACACGCAGACCATACTTGTATATTACTGAAAGGGTTTATTTTCATGGTTAAGAATAAAAAAAAGAAAGTCTATCGTTGTTGTACAATTACACGTAAATTGATTGGAGCGAGTAAATTTAACACCGAAAACTGTATCACAAAACACTTCCATTCTGTGTGGCGGTTGGTCGAGAAGTGTCCTGAGTCCTTCGCTCTGACTCTGGGCGAACATCCCTCTATCTATCATTATTTATCTATACACTACAACGATCTGACATTTCACTTTTATCGTTCTTCGCTAAGCTTTCCGGTTGAAGTGAAAATCTTTTTGTAAATCGTTACTACAGTATGACGCCAATAAATTCGAGAGCGGCCGAACCAATAACAGGAGAGCGATTTAAAGATTATTTTTTGCATAATTTTGTAACGGGTGATTGAATCTTTACAAAAATTTGGCTAGTATTAGGAGGAAATTCGGAAATAATAATATTAGGAGAAAAGTGATACAAAGTTCACTGGGTCATCTAGTGTTGTATAAAATACGAATTAAAAATAATTTCAGGCCCTCTTTACTATATTTATAACTTAAAGTTAAGAATTCCTCTATTGAAGAAGGCGATGATGATTATATGAAGTCATTTGAATATCATATTAACATATTTTATTTTGAGGTCACAATTTTAATACATGTCTATTTTTCACGTAACACAAAAGAGAGGCTTGCGACGTTACACATTATGTCATAAATAATCAAATTATAGCCGTATCTATCCACCCATACTCTACGCGCCGACCTACGGTACTATTTTGACGTGTATGCGAAAATTTACACCGCAATAAATAGTTGAATACCGCCGGACCAGAATAACGCTAATAATTTCATTGGTGCATGTGAGGAATTGCCGGGAATTGTATTAGGCGGCTGCGAAGAGGCACTTAAATGTATACTGAGTGCTATAATACTACAGAAGAGAAGAGCCAAAAATGGTTCCACGAAATGTAAACCTAGGAGTGCATTTTGTGGAACTTACGTACCTACTTTCAGTTGGGTTATCTAACTCGGGTATATTATCATACACTTTTTGTAGCTGCGTGTAATTTATGTCAGTAACTGAAGCTATAGTGAAAGTCAAAGCATGTAAAATGTATGTGAACTCCTTTTTATACATTTCGATCATAATGTGAAGAAAAACAACTCAACCGAAATATAATAGCCCATCTGTCTCTGTGTTTGCTATCATTGCCACTCCCTATTTTGATCTAGTTTTTCGATTTGAAGCCGATGTGATTGAAAGCGTTTACAAATTTCATCGTCCGCTCAGCCTTCAATTTCCTACTACTTTTTATGATTGTGTAGAGATAACATAACTTTCGCATTTATAATATTAGTACATATTAGCATACAGTGTAGTATTAATTCAGTATTTAGCGTCGATCGTGTGGGATAGCGACAAATGGTCGGCGTTGTTTTTTCGGCCGGAACGTGACTGGGGCGTCTGTTTTATGTTAATGCGATTTGTACCGGCCTGGGGGCTTCTTTATTCGCTGGGCTCTGTCCTGTCATCATCATTATCAACTTGCCTCTTGTCTTAGATTCGATTCCAGCGTTGGAAGATTAAGGTTAGTTCCCGAACCGGTGGTAGGCAACGTAGACCTCTGACGTTCAAAAAGTGTATCATGATACCTATTTTGAATAAAAAGATATTTCATTTCATTTCATTTCATTTCATTTCATTTCATTTCATTTCATTTCATTTCATTTCATTTCATTTCATTTCATTTCATTTCATTTCATTTCATTTCATTTCATTTCAAGATATTTCATTTCATTTCATTTCATTAAGGGTGAAAAGCCAAACGAGCGTAATTTATGAGTTGTGAGTCGCAGAATTTCGACTGGCAGAAATTTTGCTGCATTTAGTTTCATACAAAAGTCGTGCTTGAATCAAATGAGCGTAATTTTGTGAGTACTGATTTGTATGAAAAGATATTTACGCGACCGAAATTCTGCGACTCACAACTCACAAATTACGCTCATTTGGCTTCACCCTAAGACGTTTGCTTAGAGTATTGCTGGCCAGTTAGATGCGCGCCATCTTTTTTTTCGTCTGACAAGAACTAATAAATTATATTTCATGCGTTGGATGGCCATATAGTCGGTCCTAACGAATTATGAAACCAGCCACCGTCACCAAAACCGGATTATTTTCGTCATCTTCATCATGACAATGAAAATTTTGTAGTTGTCTTTCGAAACAGTTTATAATTTCTGCGAATTTCAACATTTCCCTGTAACGAGAGGAAAATACTTAGAATTCGGTGAATTCAACATACTTGTTTTTTAAACTATGCTGTTTTGGTTTTTAACACATTTTTTTCTCTTAAGTAAAGAACACGCTATGTCATTTGGCATCCTATTGCGACTTTTTGATCGTATTCTTTTTACTGACTTCCAAAGAAGTTAAATATTAATTTATTTTTTAAATTGAAGAAGCTACACATGTACTAAGTTTTAATCAAACAAATAATTTCTCAATCGTCCTCGATCAATATACCGTAATTACGTGGTCGTGAGGCGTACGATTGTTTATTAGATTTACGCGTGCAGGCAAATCGCACTCGTGAGATGATTTCATTATTATCATGTAAGCTTTTTATGAATAATATAATCTTGACCTCTTAGGGTCAGTGTATACTCCACGTGACGAGGTGGTCCATTTTTAAAACCACTACAAATTGGACCAGGTAAGTACGTCCTAATGTGTATCTTGTTGTGTACTAAATAAAGTTTTGAACGCCTCCGTGGTCCAGTGGCTTAGGACGCGGCTCTTGACTCGGTCGTGGGTTCGATTTCTGCATTTGAATCATGTTATTCCCAAGTTTGGTTAGGACAATGCAGGCTGATCGATCACCTGATTATCTGATTTAAGTAAGATGATCCATGCGTCGGAAGGCATGTAAAAAGTAGGTCCTGCGCCTGATCTCTCGCCAGTGGTGTCGGCCTTCCATCCCACTGGGTTATGAGAGAATAGAGAGTGCTCTTGTGTACTGCGCACACACTTGGGCACTATAAAATACTCCTGCGTAACTGGCCTGGTTTCAATAAAACCGGCCACCGTCACCGAAACCAGTGTGGGAGTTATTATATAGTTTTGAATAGAAAATTGGTATACTATTCGATTGATATACTACTGGAGAGTGCATCACATGACATTTTCTCATCAGGTGCAATATGAATTGGCTCTTAAAAATTAAACAGATTTAAAAAATGCAGTTTCGCGATTCAATATAGGATGATTTTGAACTGTAATATTAGTACGAATGCACTTTTATATATTTTTATATCCAGCATTGCCAAGTCGCGCCTCGAAGTGATCAGTTCAAACCCAAGTTCTTAGTTACCATTAAAAAAAACACGGTTTAATTTGAGATTTTGCAAACAGACTTAAAAATTCTTGTAAAACTCGAGAGTTGCTTGGCTACTTGTCAATTTTCACATTCGAATTATAGAAATTATACACAAGTGTACACACGAAATAATTAAGCAATCAACGAAATTTCGTCAAACCGATGATACAGTTATTCACGAAATCGAAAACGGCGCCGCAACAAATTATACACAACAATAATTGTATAAGCCTATCGTCGTGCAACTTTCAACTCTATTACAATGTAATAAGAGGTAGTCAGAATTGAAGATAAGTAACAGTTTCTCATATTCGCAAACAAGATAATTATTATTTTAAACGGTTTAAATATTTAAACTTGGAACGGAACGCTCTTTCCGTGTTCGCGACTATGTTTGTTTTTTTCAGACACGCAATGTTTTTTTTATTATGCCAGAATCATGTAAAAATAATAACGGTTCAAGTTTTTTTTCGTCTTAACATTTCTGGTACATGGGATACAATTTTGAAAAACCTTCCCCTCGCTCTAAGAGTAAGCGTCTAAAAACAGTCGAGAAAAAGATTTTAATCATGATATTATAAAAAATTTCAGTTAGGCGTCAACATGCAGTTTAAAATAATTTTAAAAAATATATCTTTAAACTTTTTTACTTTTTACGAACAGAAACTATGTTACCACTAATAAAAATGTAGGTATTATGATCTTATAAATTTTGTCTTTGTCTATCAAAATTTTATAATTACAACCAAAGTTGTGCAAACTCCTTCAGTTATAATTAAAGTGTGACAAGATAATTTGAATTTAAAAACTGTTTCGTATAATTAATAAGTATCTGAATCGCACTCAAATATTTATCAAGAGCGCTTTTGATAATACTTACATTTAAAGGTATGCGCATACTTTTAAAATATTACATTGAACAATCATATTGTTAACTAAAATAAAAAATTATTACAATCTGTATATCTTTCTGTTAATCTTTAATCTTGCATCTGTGATTGAAAAAAATATTAAAATATACAATGTTATGATGTGTATGATTATATTATACAGACTGTATAGTCTATAGTATAGCCGCAGGCCCTAGCAGCTATAGGTCAAGATTTTAACCTTTTTTGAATATTTTAGTAGTTTTGTAAATTATTTTTTCGTATTGTTGGTAATAATTGTTTCGTAAAATTTTACACTTACCTATTTCGATCTCTACCAAGACATTTGAAGCATGTTTAATTTTTGCACTTCTCAAAAATACTTTTTGCACTTCTCAAAAACAATTTGTGCACTTCTCAAAAATACTTTTTGCAATTTTCAAAGTCTGCGCCTAACCTAACGTGTGGGCTCATCGTAGGTTTTATAATGACTTTCTCAGCGCGGCCTCAAGGTGTGAGTGCAGTAGGCGGGTCCTTGGCTTAATTGCACCTTGACGCAACTAATACAATTAACAGATGAATATTCAATTCATAATTAGATTATACCAGATGACGCCTGGAACTCCATTGCGCCAAAATTCGTTTATGGCGTGGGAATAATCTTTCCGGGATAGAAAGTATCCTATGTCCATTCTCGGAACTCAAAATATCTCCATGCCCAGCAAAATCGGTACAGTGGTTTGGGCGTGAAGACTAGGTAACAGATAGACATACAGACAGTCAGATAAACAGACCAACAGACAGACATACTTTCGCATTTATCATATTAGTAAGTATGGAAGGATGGATATTTCATATTGGTATTATTACTTTAAAAACTTTCGGGAGAAAACTGCGTGTATTTGCAGGGGTCGGGCTTAGAAAAAATAGTTTTTGTTACAATCTGTAATAATTTTGTAATAACGGAAAAGACGTTAAGCTTGAATCGATTAAGCAATCAGGGAGAAGGTGGTCCTAAAATACAAAGTTTTTGCCCACAAAATTGTACAATTCTAGGTAGATTTTCAGTTCAAAAAAGTTATATTAAGCAAACCAGTAAAGTTGTTTGTAAAGCAAAGTCGTTTATTCGGTAATAACGAGTACCGTAGTGATATTTTTTACGTAATTTTAAACGCTAAGGGCCTGTTTCGCCACTTTTTGATAAGTTCCGGATAAGCTATCTACCACTTATTTTGACAGATAAATTATGGAGAATCTGTCAAAAAAGTTGTCGATAGTCTATCCGGCACATTATCAGTAGGTGGTGAAACAGGCCCTTAGTCTGAAGTGTATTGTTTAATGGCATAAAATATAGTATGAAAAAAATTATCAATAAAAAAGATAAGATTGTGTATTGTCCTGATTAGTATAATTCCTTTATTTCGTGACGAGTCACTTTAAATTTAAACAAAATATAGTAATTTATAAAGATGAATAAAATATTACTACATACTCATATTTCTTCATTATACACATTATATTTTACCTCCTGATATGTTACAAATAGATGAGATCATACAATATTTAATAGACTGCTGTAGGCTCTATGTTGGTGTGGCGCGATCACTTATCTTCATAATAATTATTGTTCAACTTATTGAGTCACGACACAGGAACAGATGCCCTGATATCCGCTAAAATATAATTGAATTAAAGACATCACTACATTTTACATTTAAATATAACTTGAATCCTGGGAAAATACGTAAGATAGCTCTTATCATAAAAAATGCAATTTTTAAAACGCGTTGAACTCTTTTTTATGGTACTACCAGAGACTGTTGATTATTCAATATTCATAGGCATATAATTACGGACCTACCTTTTTTTTTAAATGAAATAAGGTGGCAAACGAGCAAACGGGTCACCTGATGGAAAGCAACTTTCGTCGCAGCATTAGAAGAGCTGCAGGTGCGTTACCGGCCTTTTAAGAGGGAATAGGGTAATAGGGAGGGTAGGGATGGGAAGGAAAGGATTAGGGAAGGGTAGGGAAGGAAATAGGGTAGTGGATTGGGCCTCCGGTAAACTCACTCACTCGGCGAAACACAGCGCAAGCGCTGTTTCACGCCGGTTTTCTGTGAGAACGTGGTATTTCTCCGGTGGAGCCGGCCCATTCGTGCCGAAACATGGCTCTCCTACGTATACGTGTACACAATTTTGGTGGCGTTTTGTCAATACCAGCTAACAGATAACGGCTTATCTTAAGTTGACACTATCCGACCAAATGACGTAGGTCCGTCAACTGCCTATGAATCAATTCCTTCGATGGTACTTTGGTCAGGCGTTCTATGAACCATATTTTTTAAACCTATAAAAAGGGGGGCCAGACGAGTGAACCGATTTTGATCTTGCTTTTTTTAAAGATAATAATTTAATTGCTCTCCATGATACTCTTATTCTAAGCAATAGTTCATCATCATCAGCCCACTCAATGCTGGAAGATTTCGATTTATCTATTTTATAAAAAAGTTTGCAAAATCTAATTTACGCATTTGGATCTTTGAACTATTGTTTTAATCTACTGCTCTCGAAAGCTGCCTAACAAATGAATACCTCAGTCGGATTCAACATTTGTTTGATTACGAACGGCAAAGTCGAATGGTAATGAGATCGTGATTCTAATTTATGTGTTCTGAAGATTCATCTCGTGCGGGCTTGTGAATCGGGGGACCTGTGAATGGGGCACCAATGAATAGGGGCATTTATTAGGGAACTAGCAAATGGTGGAAATATTGAAATGGATTAAAAGTAAAAACAATTCAAATTAATTAAAAAAGCGCGTTGCATTCTGTAAGTGCTGGCAGAAGAGAAAATAAAACTGAGGAAGCAGGCATTTACGTTACACAGCTCTCCTACGCTGCGCCGGCAGTCTATTCTCTCTTATGATTTTTTGTTTATTTATCTTGATGCTAGTTTAACATAATATTTTAAAATATCCCAAAAGTGTGCAACGACACTCAATATTAAAAAAAAATAAGCTAATTTCACTTTTATACACTATATATTACACACATGGTGTAACAAAAATAAGTGATAATACTTTAGGGTGTGTACGTGTTCCTTGTAGAGAGTTCACTGTGAAAGTAGCAGCGCTGAAAGGCAAACATTTTTTTTCACTTTTGTATGGGGAAACTCGTGACGCTCGGGCCCTTGCCCATACAAAAGTGAAAAACTTTTTTCATCTTTCAGCGCTGCTATTTTCACAGTGAACTCTCTACCAGGAACACGTATACACCGTAAAGTATTATCACTTATTTTTGTTACATATACTGTATAAGTGTCTACTATATAGATGAACGTCTGATTTGTAGAAATAAAAATTACTTAAATCGATATTGTAAAGTAATGATAAACCCATAAAAATAGTTTCCGTGCTTGTAACCTATTACACTCCTTAATTTGAAAGCACCGTTACTATGAGGGAAGGTGCCACCACTTAATGACTTCTAACATTGTCGTATTTATTCCACAATTTTACTCAGCCAGTTGCTACATAAGCTGCAACTCTAACTTAAAGAAATAAAGCTGATATTAGCCTAGCGCGTTCTAAGCGCATACGCGACAAAGTTGCTAGAGAAGGACTGAGTGCAAACAATAATGTATGATGTCGGTGAGCTTTATTACGATATTATAAGGTCGGTTATTGTAAAGCTGTGTGCAAATAAGCCTAGGTGTTTGAACAATCTCGTCAACGTCAGAAAAGAAATATAGTGACCATGGCAGGAACATCTTCGCTATTATTTGCATTTAACTTTGTTTAATATTTACGTACCTTCGTGACTCTGTTTCGATAATTTCCTGAATATAATTCTTCATGAACATTGAGCGTACATAATATTTGGACTTTAGAATTTTAAGTGCTGTCACCGTATGAATTAAATAACACGAAACTATCAAATCATTTTGGCGCCATATTTTCGTTATCACGAGTTTTGAAGTAACATCTTGTTAATAGCGTTTTGCACTTTTCAGGTGTACAAAATGATTAAATTTGCTTCAAGAGCCAAGACACGTGATGGCGTGACCTCATCAAAGGCCTCATCGTAGGAGAGGAAGTATCTATCGCGCGGCGAAAAAGACATACATTTTAAAAGTAGGCACTTCAGTTTTCGATAGCTCTTCTGCCAGCACTCCCAAATAAAAGCCGTTGTTTTTTTTTTACAAAAAGAATCATAGCAAATCTTTTATTAAAAAAACGAGAAAAATTACGTCTGTAACGTTAGAATTGATACGAATTTACAAAACTTTATGGACAGGCTTTGTGAGACTTATTAAAATATTTAGAACTGCATGGAAAGTCCAATTTCAATGGAATTTCAATGGAAAATCCAAGACTTTGGTACATTGTTATTATCAATTAGATCTTTTAGCCACGCAGCTTACCAAACGCATGAATTTATCTACCTAACGTCTAGACTAAGTCTGTTTGTCCTCTCCATAAAAGCCAATCTTCACATCTTCGCGTCGCTATGTAGCAGCTTTTTATTTGACCGTAATGAAATGTTCGCAGGGATGCGCGGTGCAGTCACAAATTGATCTCTATCCATACACGAAGAGGAAAGATTTGCATGGACACCCCGCTTGGCTAATGGAGAAAGGTTTGTGAGTATTTTCTGATTTCTTTTATGTTTAAAAAAATGTTATCTCTAGAAGCAGTTTATGTAAATATTGACCACGTGTTAGAAGCCACATTTTTAATGATACTACCTTTTTCACATCTAGTATGGGACAACTTTACTTAAGAAATTGATGAAATTTGTAGTTGAATTTAGTTTAATCCAGAACTTTAACCATAGTAGGCATTAAAAGTAAATAGTTTCTGTATTATGATATATTTTATATGACAACAAAATTGATTCAAAGAGATTTCGTTTTACTTTGTTTTCGTCGTGTATTTATTTATTTGTTATTTTTATCCTGTTATCCAACCGGCAGCAGGCTAATGATATACTTAATATTTCCAAAAATGTTCTTTTCTGACAATTTTTAAAATGAAACATTTTTTCATTTTATTCTCATCAATTTTAACATAATGTTAAAAAAAAACACTCACATAAAGGCGTGTCCACATAGTCCAACCACCACGCGTGGGTGTGGCGCATCCACGACCCCAGCTCCCATTGAGTGCAGATAGTATTGTCATGGGAAAACGCCGCATATCCGGCCGAACCGCGACCCCCCGGAATACTGCACCTAGATTATCTGGCTACGGTATTCCGGGGTATGTTTTGTTATTTGAAAGCGAAGGTTGTATGAACTTTTCGAGACCAGTTCGAAAATTCGCGGACTCTGGAATACCGTACCTAGATTATCTAGCTGCGGTATTCCGGGGTATGCTTGTTAATATTTTGAAGTGAAGGTTTTATACACTTTTTCGAGAAGAGTTTAAAAATTCTAGACCCCCTAGGAACTTAGATTATCTAGCGGTTGCGGAATAATTATGCAGTATACCGGGGTATATTTTGTTATTTGGAAGTGATGGAGTCGTGCATTTTTAAGGGGGGTAAAAAAGTGGCCTGTTTGAAAATTCGTAAGATGGATGGAGAGTCAAGTAAGAGATAGTAATTTTCTGATGGTTGATACCTGCCCTGTTGTTTTGTCACTCTGTCCTGTACCACTGACACGCACCTCGTTGTTTTTGTTACTATTTTAAAACCTTGAAGCGTCTAAGCTAAAACCACTACTAAATAATAATTTAATAATGCTATAGTAGTGTTTTCATTTTTGATAAAGTCAACTCAGTTTAAGAATTTATTAAAAGTGTTTTATTTGCATGGCAAGTTTTATTCTGGCGACTAAATTCCGCGGAATTCTCGGGAATTCTCCGGTGCCAATTCCCTCGCGTGCGGCGAAATTGAGGCTTCCATTTCGTTCTGTTCCGCGGCAGTGTAAATTGAGTCTTATTCTAGGCTGGCCATCACGTATATGTCATTCCCAGGGATCCGATCGATTTAATACAAAGGGGTAACATTGTATGATTATCGCGTATTAAAAACGCATCATCACCTCGTTTGGTACCGGTGCTCACACCATAATACTTTGATTTCTTTATGGAAGAGTGCGTTTCGTAATCATCAAAATCGGAAACCTGGTTGACCGTTTGAAGTACCTACCTAACAATTTAGTTCTAAAAATATACAGTGTGTAACAAAAACAAGTGATAATGTACTTTAGGGTGTGTACGTGTTCCTTGTAGAGAGTTCACTGTTAAAGTAGCAGCGCTGGAAGACCAAAATTTGTTTTTACTTTTGTATGGGCAAGGGCCCGAGCATCACGAGCTTCCCCATACAAAAGTGAAAAAAAAAAATTGATCTTTCAGCGCTGCTACTTTCACAGTGAACTCTCTAAAAGGAATACGTACACACCCTAAAGTATTATCAATTATTTTTGTAACACCCTGTATTGTACTCTTGACTGCAGCTCATGCTCTCTCACAATTTCCACAGAAAGGTAAAATATCAAAAGCTAGATGACGCCCGCAACTCTGTTGCGTCAAAACTCGTTTATCGCACGAGAACCGTAGATATTGTCTGAGATAAAAATTATCCTATGTCTTTTCCCGGGACTAAACGTATCTCCATAGAAAATTGCAGCAAAATTGGTTCAGTGGTTTAAGCGTGAAGAGATAACAGACAGACACACTTTCTTATTTACAATATTAGTATGGATAACTCAGTACTTACATTACGCTGCAGCAAAAGGAGTTTTCGGACTAATCATATTCGATAGCTCATAATCATGATGCCGAAACTATCTATCGTAATTTGAATCAGTACGCCGAGGAGAGAGATGATGATGATGATGCTCGGCGGATGCGGCTGGCGTGAAGCGATTACTCAGAGATAAGCAGATGGTAGTAACACTGCCGAGCGGCGACAATTTGTTAATGCACATTAATGTACTGTTAAATATCGATCCTTGTTAGGCCATGTGCACACATATAATAATATATACTGTGGCCGGTGGTGGGAAGCACCACCGGCCACAGTCACCGGTTTCGGTGACTGTGGCCGGTTTCACTGGAACCAGTCCAGGTACGCAGGAGTAATTTTATAGTGCCCAGGTGTGTGCGCAGTACACAAGAGCACTCTCTGTTCATTTACTCTCATAACCCAAAGGGACGGAAGAATAGATAGACACGACTGACGAGAGATCAGGCGCAGGACCGACTTTTTACATGCCCATCCGACGCATGGATCTTGTCAGACAATCAGGTGATCAGCCTGAAATGTCCTAACCAAACTTGGAAACAATATGTTTCCAACGCGGGAATCGAACCCACGACCTCCGAGTCAAGAGCGACGCTCTAGACCACTGGATCACGGAGGCATTACACGGCACACATATACCCTCTGTATTATCTTTACTATAATACTAAATAATACAGAGGAAAAGTTTGTATAAAAATAAAAAGCTGCCTTTGATGAAATTCTAGCGTTTCTATAATTATCTCTAATTTATAACAGCTGATTTAAACGTATTTATCATACACTGAACTTAAAAACATACTACAACTACTGGGTATGATCCACATACAAAAACTGTAGATATTAATTCCAAAGAAAATGAATCAATTTATTAAGCCATTTTACTAAAGTTAGAATGTTGTGTGGTTTTAATTACGAGTGTTAAAATTAATCAAGGACAACCATACAGTTTTCTTATAGGTTCCATTAGATACTGTGAACTCCAAATCGACCTTAGAAAGTGTCTCGTGTACACTCAGCCTATATCAGAATCATTAAAACTATTAAACGTATCTAGGATTAATAAAATGGCGTTAATGTCAGTCGCAGACGCACAAATCCAGATCGTATCACTAGTGTTGCCGATCCTCTAATGGCGGCCATTCCCACTAATATCAATAATAATAATTATTACTTAGCACATTATTATTTATTACTATTTGATTTATTACTTTATAAGGTAGTAAAATTGTGATATATCATGTTGAAAACTAATATTATGAAAGTGTTTTCAGGGTCCAATATTTTTTTAATGACAAACGTTAAAATTTGTTTGTTTTCAAGACCTGCGGATTCCTAAAACAAACAAATTAATTAATAAAAGGCAGACAATAATAATATAAAACAATGCAACAAAATAACAAAATTCTTAGTTGTGGTATGCTTAATCAACATAAATGCAAAAGTTACGCTTTTCAACAGAATGAACAATAAATTAAGTTACGATAAAAACTCTATTTTTAATAAGATTTACGATATATCGAGCACAAAATAATTGCAAATACTAATTTAGTACAAGTTATTTAATAATTAGTACACATGCGATGCAGGTGCGTTTAGTTATTAAAGTAAGGGAGCCCAGAATTGGTGTAGTCAAGCGTCATGAATACGTAGTAAATTTTGTTATGTGAGGTTATCTAATAGAGACAAAAACTGGGAGTCTTTTTTGGTAGTGCGATTAGCTCCAGTCTTTTCAATTGCAGCCAGCTGAGTCCAACAAAAAATATCTATAGCTTAGTTTTGATAACATGTAAAAACTTTCTGAATTACAGACCCGATAACATTCAGACGATCAAAAATATATTATTTAGCCGCTACTCATAAATCAGATTCATATATTCCTATAAATACAGAATTTTTATTCTGTATGGTGGTCCATAATTATGGAAATCATATTGCATAATCTTACTAAAACAACTAGCAAAATCCTCGCTTGGGCTCCCTACAATAATATTTGTGAAATTAAACGCAAAAGCATTGATAAGAATACCTAATTAGATTTCAATGTATAGCAATAAACTTGGAAGATAATTTTGCACGGTAATATTCATAATTCTGCTTTAGTACACCTTTTACTGAGTAGTAAATGTGAGTTATAGATAATTATTACTTATTACTTAATATTTTACACTTCACTAGTGTTACCCTGTTTTTATGTTATTAGCACTATGTAATTACTGTTAAAAGCTGTATATTTAGCGTAATAGCTCATTTGAGGACATACTGACAGCTCTCATCATGTTTTATTTAATTACAGTGCCACGATTCTTCCATTAAATTTCCACTTTAATGTTTTAAGCCCCAAGCGGTCACCGGCCACCGCGATAACAATAGAAATCTATTGTGTCTCGTTTTTCCAAGATCGAGGGATACGTTTTCGATTAAGTCCAGATCATTAAAAGGATACTAAAGTGAAAGAAAATCAAACGATTCTGACTTTTTAGGTTGGATCACGAAATCAGTTAAGCTAAGGACCCTGGTCCCTGGGTACTCACTACTCAATCGCTTCTGATAGAGTTACGACACATGGGTTTGACGTCATCGAATCTATCGAAATTCGAAAGCATTTTGACTAAATGCCAATATGCCGTATGTAATTTTTCTCAGCGTTTTTTCCTAGCTATTATTAATAATAAGAAAAATAAAACGCAAATAAAAAATTTATACAAAGTTAAACCAACACCGACGCTTGCTTTAGACAAATGATATAAAATTCAATTTAAATAGGGTTTCTCAAATTGATGGCGTTTACCACAGTACATGCACTTTGTGTTCACATGTTTACGATAACTCCAAGTTATCAGTTAAGCTCAGGCGAAATTTGTCACAGCCTCAAATGCTTGTTCAAGGGATGATATAAATAATTTAAGAAAGAATTTAAACATTTTACAGAAAGGTTAATGTGAACGATATTATGTTTTATCTATGACTCTTTGTTTTTTAAGCTCAACAAATTACATCGAAGCTAGAATTCAAATTATTTATTAGGCATAATAATATTATGTACAATAATATACAATAGTAAAAAAGCTAGGTAGTGTACATCTTGTCGTCTAATCCCATGCTAAATAAAAACTTGTGTTATGGCAATCAGACAACGAATGCACTCTGAACAATTTTATCCTAATCTATATTATTTACACATTCACACACATAATCACAACTACAGTTTGTCACTTAAAGTCTCTTTCGGTGACGTGATGCGCGCTACATTCGGGAGCCTCCCCCGAAGAATCAAATCGGTTCAACTTTACGCAACGCTAATGCTATGCTATCCCACACATTTTTTATTTTTAAATAAAATAAATGAATGCAAGATAACTATGGCCTAGGCACTAGGAGCACGTGGATAGCTTAGATTATTTAATAGATATGTCCACATTATGCAATTTCATCTTGAATTTTCGTCATCTTCTTTTTATTTAACTTTAGTTTGGCATAATCAATAATTGAATGCGTCAAAATCCACTCGCGTTGATAGAAAAGTGTCATAGCGAGCGCTACGATTTCAACGCGCGTCACGGGCATGCCTCATGTTCGCTGTTGACTGCGCTATGACGCATGCCCTTGACGAACAGAAAAAGGCACAATGTGGACAAAGCCAATAATGGTTGCTTATAAAAGAGTAAAGAAACAAGGAACGTCACCGATTTATCCAGAAGTCACGAGCCTAATAGGTTATATTTTCTTCACACTGCTTTTCTACGATACTTTTACCTTTCACATTAGACGCGATTCATAAATACTCTAACCTTTAGCGGGATAGCAAATTTGAGCGCCATATTTATTCAGTAATAGCTTGTCCACTCCTCCGATATGGTAGGTACTGGGGTTCGAAACCCTGAATGGGATGTCCCATTCACCGGTGTATGTTTATTTCTTTATTGTGGTCCAAGTTTGAGGCTGAAATATGTAAGCAATTTGCCTTTGAGCAACATTGAAGTCGTAGTGGAAACGAATAGGACCTTTCCGTCTTTAAAGTAAATAGTATTGTTTTGCTGAAAATGAATATTAATCTAACTACATACTTATATAAAATATAATTTCTTCGCCTTATTCGGAAATAGTCAACATAGCGTGTTCTGCACATTTTTTTGTTATTTAAATTCCTATGAGCTTTACTCACCTTTTATATTTTGCAAAATCCTCACTTAAATTGAAACATGCTTTTCATAGCATGCTCTCTAAAAAAGAACAGATTTTCAACTTCAGAGGCTCTTAGAATGAGACCTTGATAGTAGTACCTTGTCCTTGTTATCAAAGCTCATTTGAACCTGCAAAAACTTAGTACCTTGATTGTTTTCCCTTTAAAAGATTGACGTGGTGTGAACCGTCTAAACCTGTATTGACAGTTTTCACACCGCACCGTGACGGGCGATGCAATTCATTTTACGCGTGTCCATCACACGTCATCACACAATTGGCTTATTGTGAAAACATTAGCAATATGTAATAGCAATTGTAAATAATACGAGGATACTGAATAGAAGTGGGGAGGAAATATTTTGTAATTAATATTTTTGTTATCACTTAACAGGCTAAATAAAGATGTAAAGTTCTAAGGTTCTTATCGAAATGTGTTTATTTAATCAATAACGTGGTTGTACGGCTAAATTTTTGGCGTCAGTTAATCATAAACTCTAGAGAATGGGAAAATCATAATATAATATATTTTATTCAAAAAGTAAATTTCTAACAACTGCTTCAAATATTTTAATGTTAGCTAAGTTTTTATTAGGTAACTCAAAGTCCCTCACAGGATATAGCACATATCATGTTTTTTTTACAAATCACATTCATTCATTCATTCATTCATTCATCACAACAATTTCAAATATTTTCTGTTAGTCATATTACTAAGTTTTCATTAATGTCCTACTCATCTGCCAAGTGTCACAAATGAGTTTTCGTGAGTCTCAGCTATTAGATTGACATAAGGTTAATCTGTTACAAACCGTGATTCAAATATCTTTTAATTAGTTACTAGTAACTATTAGTTAGTTTTTATTACATCAAAGTCACTTAAAGTATACAATATCTCATCTGCCAAGTGTCACAAATTAGTTTTCGTCAGTCCCGGTTATAAGATTGACACAAGGTAAATATAATATGTATTAACAAACTCTAATAAAAATATTTTTAACATAGTCACTTGTGAAGTTGTGACTTTTTCTTACTTTTCATTAACTCAGTCACTCAAAGGACACATCTCATCTGCCAAGTGTCACAAATGAGTTTTAGTCCCGGTTATTAGAGTGACACAAGGTCGGGTGTCGGTGCGTCTCCCACGGCCCGGCGACCCCGGGTTCACGTCCAGCCCGAATCAGCGGATCAATCGCGAAACAATCACAGGTGGCTACGATGTATTGGTCTAGACTCACTGCATGCACTTAAATGAGACCTGACGGTATATACACTACGACTACCAGACGATATTATACGGTCGAATTGAGAAACCTCATCCGTTTTTGAAAACGATTAAAAATATTTTGCTTGTGCAGTAAGTAAAATACCTTTAAAAAATCCGGGCTGATGACTATATTCTGTCATAGAAGGTGATCTATTCGTTAGATTGGCATTGGCGTCCAAATTGACATTTTGCACGATTGGCGAAAGATACTGCAAACAAGTCAGACAATGTGTTGCTCTTTATCTTTCGTTATACCTAAATAAAGCAGTTAGCTTAAAAATTAAAAGCTTTAAGCTCAGGTTGATATCTTTATTCCCATAATAAATAATGTAAAAATGTAACTGTCTATTTATTACCTTTACACAATTAAATCGCTAAGTCGATAGATCGAATTTTGCGATATAATATTAAGGAATGGAGACACTCTGAATTCAAGGAAGAATGTACGGCACCTCTACGATAATAGTTTTTTTTTGCAAACGTAATTTTTAGAAACATCTTGTAAAGCATAAATAGTTTTGGAGCCTGTAATAAATATTAGCGCTTTATCTATAATATTGTATATCGCTGTATTCATATGTGTTGCGCATTCTATATCTGCATAATAATTATACGTAGATATTGGCTGTGTGGAAATCGCGTCTAAAAACAATATATTGTTAAGTTGGGTTTTACTTAACCAGGTTTTGTAGTGTACTGGATTCTCACGTTTTGATTACACCAAAAAGTTTATACGCAAATTGATATAACATGGAGGTCTTTTTATAGCTAAGAGATTGTTGATGTTTCATAATATTATGATGTCAGATGTTCCATGCGGCTTTGCCCTCGTAAATATGGAATTCTACGGGAACCATTATTTATTTAGTAGTAATTTAAATTAGATTATTTATTAGTAATTTAAACCAAGTCTTCTTTATATTAATATTTTAGTTTAAATAATAGATTGTGAGATGTGAGCAAAGGCACAGAATATATAAAATTAGTGGTAATAATCACAAAGAAACATCTTCCGACCGATCGCGATCGGTGTGGTATCCAAAGCCGTTCTTCACAATTTCCTTTGTTCCTTGTTTGTTCCTTTACAGTCATAATAATCTTGATTCCAGAAGAACCTTAAAACTACCAGGAATACATGTGTGTTTCTGACGTCTCGAATCGATCCCATACTATTGATTGGTTCCAAAATGTACATCAGTGCGTTGACGAATACGTCGGAATAAAGCATCAAATTCAAGATGTCTTGAGCTCTGGGCTACTGGATCATATTTCCAAACTTACTCATAATATAAAACTACCAAGAACTCATAAGTCAAAAGGAAGACATGACATAATTAATGCTAATCATTAATCTTAACAATCCGATTCTATTCTCGTACGTGATAATTAATAATGTAATATCCTGATAACCTTTCAATACTCCAATATACCCAAGCGTTTTTGTAACAACACAAAAACAAATCGAAATCTAATAAACAGAATCAATCAATCGAAATGAGTTAATATAAAACTAGTCTGTAAAGTACATTTGCAATTTTTTGTGGTTCCGTACACAACGGAGTTTTCAAAATAAGACGATTTTTGTAAAATCTATAAATCATATTAAAATGTTTAAAGTTTGATCTTTTGTATTAAAGTGATTCGCCATGATTATCCAGAAAATATTTTAAATACGATATAATGTATCTGTATACAGCATGACTGGTGAGACAATACCGATATTTAAGGAGAGTATTCAGTACTCGATTCTCATTATAATTATGTAATAAAATTAGGTACTTAATTTTTGACCAAATTTCCCTTTAAACAAATGAATCATGGACACTTAGTAAATACTATGCGGCTGGCGCGGCGGTATGCTCCCCCCCCGCCGCGCTCTACTACTCCCGCGCGCGGTGTCCATGCGTTGGGTAAATAATTATTTCACTTTAAGCTACATTTACTCTGTGATCAATTGATATTATTTTTTTATAATATTTTTTTTCAACTAATATAATAGCCAAATATCACGTCCTCGAGTATTGAACATGTCTCACCAGTCATGCTGTATTCCCTGCCTTTCTGTTTGCCTGCTACTTTTAAGTTTTGCTCTTAAGCCAGTGAAACGACTTTGAAGAATATAATTGAGATAATTTAAACTGGCCAAATCCATACTAACTGCCTCATTTAATTTCAGTTATGTAATGAATGTATTTTGTCTCTGAGTGCGATAAAAAGCAGTATTAGCCAATTATCCCTATTTTTTAAGATTTTTAAAATTTTTCGTGGAGATAATTTAAACTGCGCAATACCTATTAACATTCCTCTGGCCAAGGGAACCCTATTAAGGTGATGACACGGGCAGAGCGAATCAATATAGTGCGACCCTCATGACCTACACAACTTCTTGCACTTTTTGTGTCCATCTGTATTGACGACTGCAAACAAATGTGATGTTTTCCTCGTGATTTGGTTATGCTCGATTATTTATCATCACAATCAGCTATTCCTAAAATTTTAATTGCACCAGTCTGGGTTCAATAATGATACGAAGAATTCAGTATAGGTAGGTTTAAGGTTTAAAACAGGGCTACGAGAGATTTTATAGTGACATAATTTGTGCGCAGTACACTAGCCCCTCTAGCATACGCCAACGAGAAGTTTGATTCTTTTCATCTCTATTGACCCTAACATGACATACATTTTGTGTCGTGTAGATCTGTCATCAAAATCTATCGACATAATGTCAAAAATGATTTTGACATTATGTCGTTATCGAACTACACACAAGAGTGAGATATCTCGAGATTTTCTTGTTTGCGCATCTTAGGTCGGATCACCTACTCTACATTTTTACTCTCATAATCCAGTAGCATAGATGTGTTCGACAGATCAGGCGCAGGACCGATTTTTGCATGCCCATCCGGCTCGCGGGTCATTGATTAGTTTCTTGTCCGCGTGCAATTCTATACCAGAAGTTTGAAACAACATTATTTTGAGCGGGGTTCTAAGTTTCTAAACCACGAACTCTGAATCAAAAATCACATTCTAATCTATTAAGCATTAACAACTCCTGCTATAGATAATCGCCTCAATATAGATCAGGGTTTCACACTGGGCGATCGAAATCTAACAAACCTGACAAAGTCAGATCACAATCCCTTCAAAACACCATCATCATTAGAACGATTCTGACACCATTTATGATCTTTAAAATGTATTTATATAAATTGTTCGTAATAATTATGACCCCAAAAGTCAGGGCCGATACAAAAACTCATCATATTTTTAAATTATAACACGAGGTGTCGGAATTGCCTCAGTTAGACGGTAAAGATCATGACAGGGCGAGCGTCAATCAGATCATTGGGGTGGCCATGCTTCTACTAACCGGCGGGACTATCCTAACAGCGGTTTAGGTTTATTATGGAAGATCAACAACTTACCGGGCTACCTTATCGTGCATTATAAACAAAACTGGATATATGTACTATGTAGATTTAAAGGTAAAATAGGACAATTCTGAAGATTTTTTTTCATTTAACCAGTATATTAATATAATCTGAGAATCAAATCGCTAAGCTTATCATGAAATCTACTGTTCGAAGAAATTTCCACACGCATTTGTAATAATTTAACTCAACATTTCTTATTAATAATTGTTATCAATCCCATAATGGTAATGCACGTCCTATTGGTTTTAAAAATTGTCGGCGTCAATTTCCATTCCAGATAAGGATCTCTAATAAATAGCTACTTAAGTAAATAAAAATTGACATCGTAAAGTGAACGTATCTAAACAGTCCGATAGCGTTATCTGGGGAATGATGGTCACCCGAGCCAGTGGTGCATTAACGTCAGGACATTAAGATTAAGGACACATCTAGCTTTACCGGAGATCGTGTTTTTATGCTATATATTTTCAATCGCTTTGATGAGTGGATGCGGTATTTTGTACTAAGGGTATGCTCAGAATATACAATAACGCGCGTTTTCATAACGTGCGTTTACAACCACATACATTTTTTCAGCCCGTACTCATGCCAACGTGTTGTGTCATCTAAACACAATATCCTAAGGCTACTTTTTTACCAGAGAATTACTGGACCGATTTTTATGTTATTCGGTACAGATAAAGTGTAGACCACGTGGAAAAACAGGCCACTTTTTGAGGGAAAAACTCCGAAATTCATTACTCTCATTGGTTAAGGTCAAAATATAATTATCCAATCGACAACGCTGTTGAAATATGTTGAATATTTCTTAATTTCATATAGTGAAGATAAAGGAAGTAAAATTTTCCCTAATCGTAACTCGACTAAGTTAAATAGACGGATAGCCTATGTCTTAATGTTCTAACTGACTTCTAGAGGACGTTAAACAGACAGGTATAAATTAACGCCTATCGCTTCAGGCACATTCCTAGCAGACGTTTTGCGTATAACCTCATAAATCATAATCAAAGATAGAAGTATCAGTATGAAGCAGAGATTTAGGGTTATAAAATAAGCACTAATAAATTGAAGCTGCGAGATGCGAAAAAGCTACTATTAACTTATTAGATTTTGAATAAATTATTAGATTTCAACATGGTAAAACGTTGTATGCTGGCAACGCACCTGCAGCACTTCTGATCCTGCGAGTGTCCATGGGCGACGGTGGTTGCTTCCTGAAGCGACCCGTTTGCTCGTTTGCCCCCTTGTTTGATAAAAAAAATCTAGCTCTGTAGAATTTTAACGTATAAACTTCTTTAGCGGCGTTGCTTTTTTCAGAATGGTTATATTAAAAAATGTCAAACACGAGTATTATGTTTTACTATATAACTTGATAAAAAATCGTTAGACATGAATAGTAGACACGCCACAGCTGAGAAAAGGAAGTAGTAATCTCCTTCCCTTCTATCGCGCGGCGATAGAAGGGAAGGAGATGCTGGCTTTTGCCAGCACTCCCGTGGTGTGCAACCCTTTGTTTTTTTTTTGTGTGCGTTAAGGGACAATTAAGACCACAACACGACGCGTTTTGCATTTCTAAATTTGTGCTAAATTGACAGATTTTAATTGCGTGAGACGTCATGCAAATCTGTCAAATCCATACAAATTTAGAAATCTACGCGTCGCTTTGCGGTCAGAATTAAGCCTAAATCGTCAGTGTGCTAAAACATAAAATAGCACATCCAAACTTCGCGGCTCAACCAGCTCACGTCACCTTGACATTTCCCGATCGGTATGAAATAATTTGACATAATACCTCAGCAGTCATTACCGAGATGCGCAATACTTTGCTTAATCCACTGTTTTTGCTTGAACTAGTATTATTTTAATGGCGTTAGATTTGAACAAACAGTAGCGCAATTTTGAGCGTGAATCGAAAATCATAATAGTAGAACAAGGTTTGAAACTCACAGATAAACTTGTGTCTCTGTTGTGTCAGTATGTCAAAAAGCGTATTATGGAAAGAAAAGTGTGTCTGTGTTTAGATATTGAGACAAGTGACTACAGTAGACATGGAAATAAGGGTTAATGCCAACCGCAACGTGACGCGTAGATGCATTTCTATTATAATATATTTTGTACTGAATTGACAGATTTCAATAGCGTGAGACTTCTTGTAAATCTGTCAAATCCATATAAATTTATAAATGCATCCACGCGTCGCGTTTCGGTAATTGACCCCAATAAGTAATTGATGATACTGATGAAGTATAAATTGAAAAAAAAAAACAGCAGTAAACGAGTCAGAAGATGATGAATAATTGTGGCTAAGAAAACTTTCGATCGTGTCAACTTCCAAACTAAAATAGTGAATTAAAATCAGCCCGCCCATATTTTAGATACTACGATATTATGTACAAACAGACACGTCAAACTCATAATACCCCGCTGTTTTCATCAGGAGTAAAAAAAAATAGTTATATAATGGTGATAAGAGTAAGATTTGGGGAAGCATCCTAGATTCTACCAAACAGTTCCCATACTTTCAAATCCAAAAGCGCGACCTCTGCAAAGGTAACGATCAAGCGATAGTGATCCAGATTAATGATAACGCTGGTGTAATTTATCAAAATCACATCTGAGGTTAGTTCGTGTCAGATATGCTTATTATAATGTTTTTCCTTATTAGATTTCTTGTTACATTATCGCAAGCTAACAGTCGTAACGTCCTTGCTATAAAATTAGATGACTGTTTGATGCTATACTTTATTGTCATTCTCTCACTGCAGTATCCACAACTAAGATCGTTGGTTCCCTCCACTCCAGAGAGTACAGGTTCGATTTTGAAGGAGAGATATTTACTAATGAGACATCTCAATTAATCACAGTCACCCTTCTTCCTTATCTTCCGACCAATTTCTCCTTCGTGGTATACTTAATACCTCGATCGTGGGGATCGCAGACACTATAGATATTCAATTATTATACGGCACCCGGGTGCCGCTTGGAAGTTGATCGGTTAAATTATTTTCTGTTACTTGTCAAACTTGGATTAGTAATGCAATTTTTGTTGCCCTAGCTAAGTGCTTATGACAGTAGCTGAAGTCATTGTTTAGCAGTAAAATGTACGGAGACCCCCTATTATAGTTCGATGTACCAAACTACGTATTGTGACAATTATTAAGAATGGTATCATCTCATCACCGTACAAAACTGTCAAAGCAAATCATAAAATATCGATACTACCCACGACTAAACGTCATATCTATATCGATTTAAATATCGAATCAAATCCTATTTCGCTTTTATAAACCGCTTAACTAAATTTGGAACGATTTATAAACGAGATCCGAAGTCATGCTAGATTTAAGTAATAATATATCGACAGTTGTGATAATATAATATGGAATTTACATCAAAGGTCATATGAGGCTGATATAAAGTACTATAAATGGCCTGATTTAGATAAAACATCGTCTCTGCGTTGATTATTTCGGAGATGTTGTTGTGGATAGATAAGTTAACAAGAACATCGAATTTGTTTTAGATCTGTACAAGTTTTATTAGAGAAATGCTTTTATGTTTGAGATGGTAGCACTTTTATCTCACGTTCCGATGTTCAAAAATGTTTTTTTTTCAGAAATTGGGCCTTCCACTTAGAAACTTGGCCAATTACTTTTCTTCTGCTCATTACGAATGAGTTATATCAAGTAGTAATAATAAATATTAATAGTAATCATAGAGACAAGCCGGATCAGGCGTAGAACAGACTTCTTATATGCTTATCCGACTCATGGATCATCTTCCTGGTAAGACAATGAGGAGATAAGCTTGCATTGCAATTGTAAAAAATGTTGGAAATTATATTTTTCCAAAGCTAGGAAGTTTCAAAACATTTTTCTAATTTAATAGACCACGTAGGTGATACATTCAATATCGGTGTAAAAATAGTGGATAATAATCTAGAAAGATGCATATTATTTTGCATTCGGTAAGGTCCTTTTGTCCCCATAGCAAAGCTGTTTCCTGGGACCCCAAGTAGGGGTCAGTTAGCCATGAATCGTGCTGGTCACAGTGAGGACCACCCATTCACAGACTATAGCACGCATGTGAATTGAGTGAGATTGTGTGGATAAGACTTTGTGTGAGAATGAAAGATCTATCTTGGCTTTGTATGAATATAGATTCTATCTACAGTCTGGGGTAAATTCAAAATAAAAATTTAAAACGATTATAATTAGAAAGACTAAATCGAAACCTAGTACGCCAATTAGCTATTAACCGAAAAAAACACCAATAGAGAGCTCAGTAATTGTTTGAAAGTGTCATAGTCTATAAATTTTCAAAATATAAAAATATTACATTATTTTTTTGATTAACAGGTATTAATGGAATTAGTAGAATCAACGTTTGTATACCAGCAGTTCTATTTAACGTGAGAAAATACTAATCACTGATAACTCAGATTCGTAAACATTCACAGAACAGGCCTACTTCGATTTGTCAAGTCATTCCTATAGAAGTACAATTTCATTTCCATGTCCACACAACATCAACGAGTATGTTATTATTGTAATTGGATTACGCGACTTTTTGTCATCGCATGCGGCCATTGTCCAACTGTAGCGACTAGCACCGGAACGAACTAATAACATTGTGACTCAATATTTCATAGCCGATTAAAACCCTTTATCTGCCCCACATGAGATTTGCTAAAATTTGAACATTTAGCTGGACCCGCTATTTATATCTTGCGTAATTTGCAGATGCCCTCATTTTAGACACTACAATGTTTTTAGTGTCCCCATTTTAAGACACTAAAAATAATAAGTATTTAGTGTCTTAAATGGGGGCTTATTGAATTATTATACTCTATATTTCATTTCACTTCCCTTTAATTGAAAGCATGAAAGTTTTTATGTCAGAAAATATACTAATATATCACGCGAGCCTCGTACAAAAGCTGATACGCGTATTATGCAGTACTTATACCTACACTTTTGATGTTAAATAAAAGTTACCTATGGACCACTCGAGCAAACGTACGACAACATGTTATTATGTTGCTACGAGGCTCAAACTTACGTGCAAATTGTGACGAAGCGCATTTTTCACAAGTTTTAGCTAGTAAGACCTAGTGCCCGTTGTACCTCGCTGCGGTTCGCCGTAATATGCGCGTACCTTAATGCTATCATAAATTATCGTAAAAGGCGTAATTATGGGCAATGGTGAATAAAATCGATTATGAGCTATTACAAGTGGGTTATCGGTCCGAAAACACGCCGGCTGCGGCGGCTCAAATTACAGATCACAATGTACGGTGACCACGGGATTTGGTTACGTGGTATAGTCTTTTAATGTCTTAATTAAGTTTACGGGCATTCAACGAGAATCAAGAGCAACGTAACCAGGCAGGCTCCTACTTTATTCTGGTATTCGTTTTGTTGTGCTCTATATTATCACTGATCATTTTAGTTGTGCTAATAACCTACTGACAGAAAATTTTTAGAGACAAGATGACAGATAATATTATAATTATGTAGTTTATCAACCAGAAACCTTACCAGTGCTCCGAAAGAAATCAATTCTGTGATAATTATACTAAGTCTGATAGTGAATGAAGTATCTCTATTAATATTATATTATTAGATTAAAAGAATTGCATTCATCGTGAAATAAATAATTTGATCATAAAATATTATTATCTATCGTAAAAAAAATATTACGAAATCTACGAAGTACTTACTAAAAATTGTTTCAATTCATTTTCGCCTATTTCACCTGATTGCCCCTTCATAATATATTTGCAATAATTATATCAATACTTTGTTGATTTTAGACTGAAGTCTCAAATAAAGGCAAACCCTGGTCACCCTACGCCCAAGTGTTACCAAAACTTATAATATGTACAATCACGAGATCGAGTTTTGATAGTGTTTATGAACTAATTTCGCGCCGCTCGGCTCTTTGACCGGCTACTCGGAAGCCGAAATCTGTTATCATAATATAAATTATTCCGTTTCGATTTTTTTGGCACAGAATTCATGGCGAGTACATATTTCATATTATGCTTGTACTGTACAAAACTCAAATTTTCAACATTTTTATTTTGACACAGAAATTATGATTAGCCCTTTAAAGTTGTAAAAACCTAGGTTTTCATATTTAATTGCTTATAAATAAATAAATAAATAAATATCTTTATTTCACAGAAAACTTACACGCTAATCTTACACAAAACACTGGTCTCCACACTAGGATTCCCTGTGTCGTGGAGACCAGTCTCTTCCATCATGAACATATTAGCAATATACAAATATTTATATTAACCAGCTAAGGACATATTACTATATTACATTGAACTAATTGTACCTAAATCTAGGTACCTACAGTTTTGACTTCGACAAAATGATTTTCGGAGACTTACAGAACGCATTTAGTTTTTAGAAAATTAAATCTCACAAAAATTTGCATACCATTTTGTGATTTTATTATATTTTGAGACTCCATCTAAACTGTAATTAAAAAATTTGTTTATTCAAGCAGATTCGACCATGGTAAGATACTTAAGTCTCGAAAAAACTGTTTTAACCGTATATATACTTATCGTAAACTATCGCAATAAAATGTTACAGGGCTGGGACTTTCATTGCGCGCATCTGGCGGAATAAATTTCCACGTCTCAATATACCATATCGTAAAAATATGTCATATTATTCGCTCGTCGGCCCTAAAACAATATCGATGTTATAAATTCAGTCGGCCCATCACTACGTTATAAATCACTAGTGACGAGCATCGATCACTCGGTCCATTCGATTTATGAACCGAATAACAATATCGATTTAGCGTGATACAAATCTTAACGTGGTTGAAGATCTATTGTTTTACCATCATCATCAAGTTGTTGATATCCCGTGAATGATTTTCCGTTTGTTTTAGAAAGTTTGTTATCTATTTAAAATTATTAGCATTTAATAGACTAGAATAAAACTAGACAACAAACTGATTATTATCTGAATTCTGAATATCTTAATCTGAGATGATTCATGCGTCAAAGAGGCACATAAAAGTCGATTTGCCTAACTTCTAGCTGGTCATGTCAGTATCCAAACTACAGATAATAGCTCCCACACCGGTTTCGGTGACGGTGGCCGGTTTCATTGAAACCAGGCCAGCTACGCAGGAGTAATTTTATAGTGCCGAAGTGTGTGCGCAGTACACAAGAGCACTCTCTATTCCTTTACTCTCATAACCCAGTGGGACGGCAGACCGACACGACCGGTGAGAGATCAGGCGCAGGACCGACTTTTTACATGCCCATCCGACGCATGGATCATCTTACTTGTCAGACAATCAGGTGATCAGCCTGCATTGTCCTAACCAAACTTGGAAATAACATGTTTCCAACGCGGGAATCGAACCCACGACCTCCGAGTCAAGAGCCGCGCTCTGTACCACTAGACCACGGAGGCGTCAAATAATGCGCACACACATTAAGCACTATAAAAATGGTCACAAACAACGATTGCAAAATTGGTCGAAGTTATTCTTGTAACTAGTAGGGTTATAGCTACCATATTTAAATAAGTTAAAAACCATGTTTACATCGAAATGAATGATGAATGCCCTAAATGAAAGTCAAAAGGTTATAAATAACGAGGTGCTTAGTTGCGACAGTAAAAACCATAGCAGGCATTGTCGGGCGCCCACGCGGCTCCAGATAAATTATTAATAGTGAATTTATAATGATCCAGAGTACAGATAACGTAAATTAGAACAGAGAGTTGAGGATATGTTTGTACCTATTTTGGTATGAAATTATTATGCATCTCGAGAAAACTATGATTATGAATGACTAGATGCTACCCGTTCCTGTGCTTGCGAAGAAATCTGGCTCTTGCTGGAAACGTCTGTTTTTCTGTGATAATTGTTATCCAATTAAGGAAGCATGGGATTTAAAATATCCCCACTTAAATCAGTTTAATTTCACGATTACATATACATATATCGTTAACATTAAAAAACTTGGTTTATGGCTTCCATAACTATCGTCGGAATCCAGAATTCTAATTTCAAAATCCAAACTCTCCTCTATTGAAGAATAACCCTTTTGCTGGTGTCAATACAAATGAATGAAATGAAATGAAATATATTTATTGCAAGAATGTAGTGCATATCATAGGTCTTAAAAAGTAGCTGCTTATGATGATAATACTCCCCACACCGGTTTTGGTGACGGTGGCCGGTTTTATTGAAACCGACCAGGTACGCAGAAGAAATTTTATAGTGCCCAGGTGTGTGCGCAGTACACAAGAGCATTCTCTATTTCTTTACTCTCATAGCCCAGTGGGACGGAAGACCGACACGACTGGTGAGAGATCAGGCGCACGACCGACTTTTTACATGCCCATCCGACGCATGGATCATCTTATTTGTCAGACAATCTGGTAATCATCCTGCATTGTTCTAACCAAACTTGGAAATAACATGTTTCTAACGCGGCAACCAAACCCATGACCTCCGAGTCAAGAGCGACGCTCTAGACGGACGGATGGATGGATGAAAAATTGACGGACTTGCTGCGTTGCCTATTCTAAGGGCCTATTTCACCACATCCTGATAAGTGCCAGATAGGCTATCCACAACTTTTTTACAGATTCTCCATACTCTTTCTGTCAAGTTTAGTGGTGGATAGCCTATCCGGCACTTATCAGGAAGTGGTGAAACAGGCCCTAAATCTGAAAAGTTTTTTCGCCTCGTCGTTGTAATCTGAAATGTAATTTGAAAAGACCCTTACAGTATTCACCCCATCATGTTTTTTCGATAACTAAACCAGTTCACAGCTTTATTAAATCAATAACTAACATTTAATCTATGATCTCGTCTGGCTGACTGAGTCACACTCACTGGCAACAATGGTGTCTAGTATTTGCATAATTCGACACGACCAGTCAAACAATATAGGCTTTATTGAGACTTTACGACTGCTGTACCGATATTGATTATGCTCAAAGCTTAGAGTTTTTGATTTCCTGATCCCTTTCTGATCAATAATTTTGTATAGTAAACACTGTAAGTCTTACTTCTGTAGAATTGTTGCATATTTTTTATTGTACAAAAGTATTGTTTTTCGACAAACATAAAATATGTACTTAGTAACTTGTTGTACTTTTAGAATTGATTTTAGATAGTGATCGATGGACGACTATTATAATATTGTTTAAAACGCAAAAATTATAAGTTAAAATATGCCGACTTACTACACATTACCAAACATTGCAAAAAGGGGTGATTTACGAACCTTTATGGCATATGGCCATCTTGATTTTTTTCAAAATTTCCGAGCACGATAAAAGTGGTATATTTGGATAGAGGACACTTATACAAACAAAAAATGTTAAATAACATGGCATCCTAAAGTGTCACGCTTCCGAGATATTTGGAAGTAAAGATCGCCATTTGTGTCCTTTGGATTCATAATATTATGGTAACTACAAAAAAAAATATTCAAAAATTCATAGGGTGCGGCGGTCACAAGTCACAAATCATAATATTATTGTATTGTACGCGGCATTGTGTAGAAATCATCGAAATGTGAAGATTTACTACTGGGTGTAGCGCAGGAATTGAATATAATAAATAATAATTTTATTCATTGGATCTAATAAAAAATATGATAGTTAATCATTTTTGGTAGTGTATTGAAAATATTAATTTGATCAACATTTTATAATATAATATGAAAAACCTGCCTGTAAAGAAAAAGGTTTTTAGGTGAAAAAATAGTAAGTTTTCAAATTCCAAAGTCTCAGTCTTTCCTATCAATACTGCCAAAGGTCTTCCCAAAGTCTTTCATTTTCGTTCCTCCGCCACCGTCCGCCCGCTTGTATACCTAGTGCCTGGCTGGTGAAACCTTTGCTGAGCTGGCTCTATGTATAGATTTGTATCTATATCTATATATCTATATATAATATATAAAACTAAAAGGTGACTGACTGACATGGTGATCTATCAACGCACAGCCCAAACCACTGGACGGATCGGGCTGAAATTTGGCATGCAAGTAGATATTTTTATGACGTAGGCATCTGCTAAGAAAGGATTTCGATAAATTCCCACCCCAAGGGCTTCAAATATATAGGGGATGAAAGTTTGTATATACATAATAATACTTCTTAGTGCGAGCGAAGCCACGGGCAAAAGCTCGTAGATTATATTATGGTTTATAAGAATAATTATACTGTAACCATAAAGTGTATTTCTTTGAAGAAAGTATCTTTGAGAGGATCTAAGAAATACTTTTTTTTACTTTACGAATTGTAAATCATTTCTTTAAACAGTTAATTTTTTTATCCACTCATAAAATCTTTTGTTGGTACTAAATAAATGTCAAAATATTTTCACCCCCATATTTAGGGTCAGATGGGGTAGAATTTGGGGCAATTGTTTGATAATTTTATTTATGTAGCATGAGCCACTTCATTCTAACAAACTTGTATGAAACCATCAACGTAAATAGCACCTTAATATCTCAAAATAGAGTTTAAAGTTAAGTGGTGCGGGAATAGTCTATAAAAGTTTGAGAATGGAACTGTAACAGTCGATTTAAAAGTCGTTACGACAAATATCGGCGATTCGACGCACCTCCTAAATTACTGTTTAATACGCCGCTGACAAAGACGAGTACAACAGGGTGAACTAATTTATGTACTTTGTAAAGCCGAAAGGTGCTTAGAAAGCTGTTATTGAAAAAAAAACATTAAAGTATGAAGTACCGAAAGATTTAGCAGGTCTAGAATTATGAGTTAGGACATTGTGAGAGATGTGTTTTGTGATGTAGAGAATATGTGAAGAAGAAGGACTATTTTACCCGACTACGCCATGAGAAACGTTATATATTTTTCGAGTATACACCTACCTATGTGATAATTATTTGGCAAACTTAGCAGCCTGAACTGATTCGTGTTTACTTTGAGTGTGATAGGTATATTGAAATAGGATCGAATATTGGTACGAGTATTTCATATTGTTTTTATTTGTACTAAATTTATTTTGGTAAAATTTTAAGTTATCTGTAACTAGTCTTAACTAATTATTGCTAGGATAATATAACTTGTGACGATGTAATTTCGATACGTCCTGGTTCACATCAATAAGTACCTCAATATTCGCAAATTTGAGTGCAAAAACAACAGCGTTAGTCACACGTCGTAGTATGTTAATAACGCCAGTGTGAAGTAAATCACGGGCCAAGGTGAGGACCACGAGCTAGGAAACTTGGAAAGGGCTAAATTATTTTAGCGTTATGTATAATGATCTATGGTTTCGGCGATTGTGACCGGTTTCAGGACTGATAGTGTACAGGAGTGTGTGCCGTATCAAAAACACTCTCTCTCCCTTTACTCTCGTAGAATATAACTACGAATAAAAAGTAGGAATGTAAGTGCACCACAAACGTAGCAAAAGCTACTTGAACGAATTTTGGTGATTATGGTAATTATATTATAAGCTTTAGAATACAATCTAAATAGATCCATTTTGGCCACATTAAAATGACATTGACATTTTTATACCAAAACTTTCAAATGTAGTCGATTACGGAAACCCCAAAACTATTCTTATCCATCAAATTACCTTATTGTATACCGTCTCGTGGTATCAATATTCGTAGCTAAATGCCGCCCACGCGGCAAATTTCGTACAATATAGTTTTCCCATGAACTCAACACCTTGGAGCTAATCTGGATTATAAGTGTATGACTCATGTGATTATTCATAAATATATTGTAATACTATTGCGATGTTAGTATTAAGTAAGGAGCTATTTTTATATCGCAAGGACGGTATGAAGTGGAATTGATAAGACAAATCAATAAATGATTTTTTTTAAATATTATAACAAAAAATGTAAAATTAACACAACGTACGAAAAAAATCCTTAAATTGGCAGCTTTATAACTACTGGAAGCAGTTTCTTTCAGGCAATCAAAAAAATAAAAAGATAATAAAGCTTTAAAATACTTCATCTAAAAATTTTAAAAAAATTAAGCACATAATCTTTTATCAGAAAAAAAGCTTATATCATAACTTTCTTTTCAGTAAAATAAAGCTTAAAAATATCTCAAATTTTGAAGTTATTCTTTAGTAATTGCCGGTAGTTTGTGAACTTAATATCTGAAGTTTATAAATTCCACATTTAATGAGACACTTTTGTGTGGCGTAAAACATTGCGTTAAGCGTAACGTGCAAAAAGCGGACGCACTAACGAACTGCATTGTTGAGGTCATAGAGATGAAGTAAAATCGAACACTCTATGGGTTTCGCGAGTGGCGCGTAGCATAAGCGGCCGCGATTACGACAATGTCTGGCAAAAGTGAGACAAGACAAATAGTTTAATTAATTAATTGAAATAATAAATTATCCGCAACTTTTTACAAGTTGCAAAGCAATTTACTGGATCCTCTATTCTAACAGAGTATGCTTCGAATTGATAGTCATGATTTTTCCCGCTGCCTTAGTTTTAAATTAAAATGTCGTTTGTTTTCAACGGTTAAAATAATATCTTAACTATGTCCGTTTCCGATCTCAAAGTGTTTCCAACTCAAAATATTACGTATATTGTACACAAAAATAAAGGAGATTTCAAAAGTATAATTGCATACTTTTACAGCACGAATATGAAAATATAGTAGATAAAACAATGACATCCGAAAATCTTTTTATACATGATCATACTGTGAAATTATGATTAGCATTGATTTATTTTAATTGTAACTTCAGAGAACTTTATATTTTGGAAAATAATAAACGTGAAAGCTTATAACTTAACCCCCCGCCTAACCAATCCGAGCAAAATCGAAGTACCTCCAACAATGGGGAGTCCTCGATACATCGACAAAGCCCGCGGTGAATTAATATCACCCACTGTCTCCGTAACCGATGAGCGCTAACTCCACCTCTTGTGCAAACACAAAGAGAGATAATTAAAAATAAAATGGAAAGTATGGTACAGTTTTAAAGTAGTATTTTAGTATACCTACGCCAACGAAATTTTTGTAGCGAATATTTCTTTTCTGCATTTTGAGATAGTCAAAATGTTTTAATTCGCGTCAGGACACGTGAAGTGATGAAAATTAAACAGATTTTTCATTTTTCAGAACAGACAAAACATTATCGAAAAGTAAAACAGAGCATAAGAAAACCAGCTTGGTGTAGTAGAGTAAATAATATCCTTACTATTTATACCACCCGGTGAAAATGCATTCCTGCTTCTGCTGTTTCGTTTTTACTTCTACCAGCACTTCCCGACTTCAACCCGTTATTTAATTTTTTTTGAATGGATAAGAATTAATATACTTTCACGCATGGATCATTTTGCTTATAACTTAGCAGACAGTCAGGCGCATATAATATTATATCGCATCGAAAACTCTTCACGATTTTCTGGTATTCTACAATCGAATCAAAGATCTTTAGTGAAGTCAGTCCTATTTAGCTAGCTAGCTATAAGAACGTACATAATATTATATGAATTATTAGTCGCTTGTTAGTTACAATTAGACTATCCACAAGAACTTCTGAAACAAATTTCACTCATAATACTTTACAGACCTAATGAACTGCTTTGAATAAATCTTGAGCTTTTATGGCATTTTTTTTCCATATTCAAAATATGCGTCCATTATAATTCCTGGTACCAACAAATATTTGTCAACAGTTATATCGAAACAGATGTTTGGGCATTTTTTCCTAATTTTATCAGGCATCATCAAACCATATTTACGAGCAGAATCACGTTATTGATAACCATCGTCACCTGGACCACTGGGGGTCGCGGGGACCTCAAAACAGATGTTGTGACAATAGTCGATACGGTAGGCGGTGACTGGTAAACTGAGCGAGATGCGGTTAGATGCAGTAGCGAGGGAAATATTTGTGTGGATACGTTTGGTAGAGAAATAAGAGAGTTTGAGTATGATTTTCGACGTAGTTTTAATAAAAATTAATATAAATTTTGCGTGTGCTATATTAAATGATTGATATTTATAAATATTATTATTTATTACATTATAGATATTCTTGTGTGAGTACCTTAAATTTTTGATAATTAAGATAATAAACATTATATTCATTTAAATATTAAAAAAATGTAATATTTGGAATACCAAATTAAATAAATTGTAATATTTTCATTCCTTATCTAAAAATGAATCATCGTCTACGATATACGTCATACATAATTTTAATGCAAAACTTTCCTATAAAACAAGTCATATCCACACATTTACAGTGACAAAATTAATATAACAAATTGTACAATATTATCACGATGGCAATAGTAATTTATCTTCGCTGGCCACAAAGCGAAAGAAAACATTGTTCACAATATTGACACGTTTTTGTTCAGCTGGGGTCGATGCGACCCCCCACTTAACGTTTTATTGTCTGTCACTGCGCTTTAGGGTTTGCCACAATAACATGAGGCACTTTAAATATTTTATGTAATTGAATATTTATATATCTACTTATTAAATCCAGAAAAATGTTATAATGTCTTAAATTTAAATACACGTGAAAGTACCAAATATAAAGTGTAAAAAAATAAACGACTAGACACTCAGGAGAATAGCAGTAACTTTTATGCGTATGTCACTTAGTTGGCGTCATAAATTCATTTCAAAATTCAAATTCTATATTTAACATACAATAATAATATACAATAGTATAAAAGCAAGGTAGCGTATATCACGTCGTCACCATTTATGAATTTATGAATTAGAAACCGTTTTTTCGTTGGTATCCATGCCAAATTTCATCTAAATAGATTCATAGGTACTTAATTGGGTGTAAATAGATAACAAACAGGCAGATAACCGGAAAACACACACATAATTATGCGTTAATTCGTGCAATAATATTAATGTGCTATAATATGACGTAATGTGTAAGTATTATTTTAAAAGGTACATAAAAATCGACGTTGTTCAAGTACACGCTATACTTTACCGCTATCTCTAGCGCTTATGAATCGGACCAAGCAAAATTCGCACACAAAATATTTTGAGAGATTGTGTCAAACGATTCCATTACTCCATATTGTTTGGGAACAATTGTAATAAAAATAATGTCTTTAAAAAACTTTCGTCCTTATTTTTATAGACATAAAATTTAAAATCCTATCAAAAGCTTTGAACGTATGTCTCAAAGTCATTCGTCAAGGTACTTACTTCTTTGTACTTACTTTATTTATTTCTTTTTTGGAATGATTTCTTCCATTAATGTCAAGTGGTAGTTAGAATTGACCGACTATTCTTTGTTCATTCAAACACCGTATGTTATATTTTGACGTGTATGAAAATCGATTTGTCTCGTATTGACGGCTGGGGCAATTTTGATAAAACTAATGTGCAACATTTCAGGAAACTCACAATGATTTGATTAAAGAAAGCGATTGATAATAATAAGCTTTGTATTAAATACACAAAGCAGTAAATACAAAAGTATAAATGAGAAAGAAGATAATAATTAAGTAAATTTTATTTTTCTAAATTGTTTTTTTTTTGACGTTAACTTATGTTCATTAATAAACAATGATTAAACATAAAAGAAGGTAACGCGCACACATTTTTTAAAATATATTATACCTATCTAATTAGATACGATGACACAAAGCTAAATTCCTAATTTCGTATTATTAATGTTGGCTATGCCAAATAAATAATACGTTCGTTTAAAAATGTGACAAGGGCTGACCTAAAAACGATAAAATTCTGTAGAGCGAGCATTCATCAAACATGATCGCAAAAAACGACGCGTGGGCGCAGGCTTCGGGTAAGTGTGAGCACATAAATGGAACTTTGGTTCTATGATATTTTGATCTAATAACAATTAATTCATAATATGCAAAAGAGATACATAAAATTTTGATTAAATAACATAATATTAACACGACTTCAATTGGAGATATTTTCTTGACGAATAATTATTTTTGTATATTTGCCAAAACTGGTAAAAAAATATTTTTTTTTTCTATTAAGAGGCCTTATTCCTTTTGTTGACCTCTGTGGCTCAAGTTCAAGAGCTACGAAAGTCTCGGGTTCGAATCTTGCCGACGGGTCAAAGAGTTTTCTTTATCTGGTATCCGTTACCAAGTCTTTCGGATATATTGTGTCTGTATAGGACTTGGTAACAGGTCATGGTCATGTGGCCATGTAAACTTTGTGAAGCGTCTACTTCCATACTTAATATTAATATTATAAATGCAAAAGTATGTATGTCTGCCTGTCTGTCTATCCACCTGTCTGTCCGCCTGTCTGTCACGTCTTCACGTCCAAACTGCTGTACCAATTTTGCTAAAATTTGGTATGAAGATACCCTAAGTTCCGGGAAAGGACAAAATATGATACTTTTTATCCCGGAAAAATGTACGGCCCCTTCGCAAAAAACGATAAAAGCAAGTTGCTGACGTCATTTTGTTATAATTATAATTGTGGGTCCTATCAGACTACTGAACCCCAATCTCGTCGTTATCTATTTGGGCCCGCATATCGTCCTGCTGCCTTCCCGGTAACATCGGAACAAAACATTCAAGTGTCGATTATAATTTATTACAATTTAGTTTTTTAGATCTTTTAGGGCTTCTTGACCTTATATTTTTGGCGTATAGCAAAGCTAGCTGTCCCGGCAAACATTGTTTTGCCATATAAAGTATTTCTACTTCATCAGTTGATATACAAAATCTTCTTCTACAGTTCTACAGTTTTATTAATGGATAGATTATTTTTATAAGGTGCAAGTTATCGATTTTAGATGTTGTGTATATTATTACGATCTAAAAAAATCTCTTTAATATTAAAATAGTTGAGCTTATGTACAGCGAAGATTAACAAGATGAAATTTTTACTTTGAATACGATGATTATTTTTCTATATAAGCAGCTATGTAGTAGATCATAATATTATAATGACGACCTCTGTGGCTCAGTGGATAGCACGTTGGTAGCTTAAGCCGGGGGTCGCGGGTTCGAATCCCGCCGACGGAACAAAAAGTTTTCAAAAGTTCCTGGGTCATGGATGTGTATTAAATATATTTATCATATAATAAAAATCTTAAATATATGTATAGTATAAAAGTATTAAATATATTTCCGTTGTCTGGTACCCGTAACACAAGTCCTTCAGGTACTTACCACGGGGCCAGACTGACGTGGTGTGAAGCGTCCATAGATATTATTATTAAAAAAAAATAATATTATAATGTACAAAAATATAGATAACATATTTTTCTCCTTCTATTTACAATATACATGCAACAAAGCATTTGTCATGAGTCATGACAAAAAGTCATTAAAATGTCCACAGTACAAAGACTTCCCGATTATTGTTACCGCGAATTCCATATCAAAAAATCTCTGTAGAAACCATAACTCCGCCGAAAACGAGTGACATAAAATTTTGATACAATCAAAGGACATTGGAATTAACAATCTCATAAAGATCTCGTCATCTCATAAACGCGAATCTCACTTTACGTTTATCGCGTCGTTAAGTTACGGCCGTTTACGTTATCGTTACGATAACGATAACGCCTTAAATGTTTACACGAATTGTTGCCGAATTCGTTTTATGTGATTTAAGGAAGTCGAGCCCAGCCCTAAACGAAAAATATTTTATTTTTCGTTTAGGGCTGGTAGCATTTTTTTATATATTTAATGGAGTAAAAAATTATATTCAATGATGTTTAACGTCTAAATAACTGAATAGATTTAGATGGAATTCAGATCTGAGATATTTAGAGGTTAAGGACAATGTATATTTAGATCAAATCATTGTATTAAAGTTTCCGCGCTTTTCATAATATAAATTAAAATATTATATATAATTCATCGTTTGGTAGGCATTAGTCACATCACACTAACACACGGAGTAATACCACGTCCTCACAGAAAACCGGCGTGAAACAGCGCTTGCGCTGTGTTTCGCCGAGTGAGTGAGTTTACCGGAGGTCAAATCTCCTACCCTATTTCCTTCCCTACCCTCCCCTATTCCCTTCCCTTCCCATCCCTACCCTCCCCTATTACCCTATTCCCTCTTAAATGGCCGGCACGCACCTGCAGCTCTTCTGATACTGCAAGTGTCATATATTTCATATTTCATATTTTCTTTATTTGCTTCAAAAGTGGTACATTTTGGTGTTACATGGGCAATGGAAGTTGCTTTCCATCAGGTGACCCGTTTGCTCGTTTGCACACTAATATTATAAAGGCGAAAGTATGTGAGTTTGTATTTGTTACTTCTTGACGTGTACACGACTGGAGCGAATTTAATAGATAAACCCCCTTACTAATAAACGTTGTATAAGCTTTGAATAGTTATACAGTGTTTTGTTCCTGTCACACAAGTGACATTTGTAATTGAATTGAAGAAGACAAAACACTGAATAACTATTCAATGCTTATACAGCGTTTATTAGTAAGGGGATTTGAGTTGGTTTATATCCTGGAGGCTGGATTAGCATAATATGCTACTTTAAACTGTGTAAAAATATCACAACTTATTTTCCCTAATAAACGGCGGGGCACAGCTAGCGTAAAATGAAGAAGGCTTTACCTACTACGAAAATTAAACTTTATAATATAAAGTTTCATTTTTGTTATAATCTTCATTTTAGTTACAAAAGTTATTGTTCATTATAAAGCACAGTAAAGATGAATGGTTTAATCTCGGTTTATGAGTTAGGTTTAACGCCGGTCGTAAAGTGTTTGCGAAAACCCGCGTTATGTATGTTTGCTTTATAGTTCACACACTCGAGAACATAAATTAACAAAATTATAACGATAAACTACTTCGATAAACTACATAATATTTTAAACTCCGCCGCCAAAACTCAATTATCGCGCGGGAATCGCACATTTTTCCATGATAAAAAGTAGCCTATGTCCTTTTCCGGGACTTAAAGTATCCTCAGACCAAGTTTCAGCAAAATCGGTTCAGTGGTTTGGCCGTGAAGAGGTACAGACAGACAAACAGACCCACTTTCACATTTATAATATTAGTATGGATTTAAAATATCTCATGGTCAAATACGAATTTTATAAAAAACAATTATTTCCACTTCATTTACTTTGAATTTCAATACTTAAACCATCAAAATACTCCAATTTGTTACAATCAAAATAACATTGTATTTTCGCTACAACTAACGCCATCTGTGTCTCGCGGGCTGAACTAACTCGACGCGTGCAAGCGACAGGTGCGCGAGCGCAAGTTTAAGGTCATGCGAAATATTTTGAACCTTGATTTTATTGAAGTAAGGTTTAAAATTAATACTAGGGTGTATTGGTAATGGCTTAGTGGTAGATTTACTTATTAGAGGGTGTATGTTTGGTCCTCGTGTAATTTTTTTTAATAACATAATGTTCAAACTTGATTGTCAAAATAGGTTATTAATTATGCTAAAACGTTTTTGCGAAACAAAACTTTTTGTGAATGGAGGTGACTAGTAACTATGCAGTTTGTAGAGGTAGATAAAATTTATAATTTTAAATAAACTTCGTTTATCACACAACTTACTACATTCTTTCATATTCCGCAATAAACGCTATCCTGAGCTTTACTTGGGTATTATAATAATAATATCATAACATAATATTATTTATACTATCAAAATCTGTTCAGCGGTTTTAGTGTATTTTGTATAAAGAAAACATAATATTTTTAACGAAATTCTTGCTGAAGGAATAATATTAGTTTTCAATACGCGTGCCAACATTAGACTTCAACGCGCAAGCTGCTCGCCATAATTAAACGCATGTGTTACAAATGTTACAATGTATGCGGTTATTGTTAAATCTACTGTAATAACATGTTTGTGTTGTTGTAATTAAAGAAACTTCTTTTAATTTGTAGTTGATAATAATTGTTTTTGGTTCTTTTAAAAATTAAATTTCTTTCAATTAGTCTGGAACCGCTCAAAGCGGTAAAGCGGTTTTTCACAATTAATTCTATTTTTTTCTAATTATATTTTTTATTTCTATACAGAATAGATTATACTAATATGTAAATATTTATTTATAGAAATAGATATCTTTAAAGAACAGAATTAAAATTTATAGATGGTAGCAAAATTTTGACACTATTAATATAGTTTATTAATCATTGATAATAATATTATGTTAATTAAAAAAATCGTGTAATTTATGTAAGATTCTTATAAGAGTTTAGACTCAAGACCATTCTTATAAGTTATAACTATCTAATAATAAAATCTTTAAATTCTAGCACTGTCTAATAAAATCTTTAAATTCTAGCACTGTCTAATGAGAACGTGAGGAGAGGGTCTATTATTTTTGTTTTATTTTTAGTATTTATTGTTATAGCGTCTATCATATAATTATTATAGCGTATATGTGACTTATGAGATATAGCTTGGATATAGACAGACGGACAGAGAGCGAACTCTTAGTAATGGTATCCCGTTTTCACCCTTTGGGTACCTAAGGAACCCTAAAAACAAAGAGTCCTCAGATTCCTCTATATTTTAGGTGAAAATGATAATTTATGAATCAAAAATTATACTAAACTAGATGACGTCCGCAACTTCGTTGCGACAAAAATCGTTACCGGGAACCGTACATTTTTCTGAAACAAAAAGTATCCTATGTCCTTTCCCGGGACTAAAAGTGTCTCCATGGCAAATTTCAGCAAAATCGGTACTGCGGTTTAAGCGTAAAGGGGTAACAGACAGACAGACAGATACACTTTCCCATTTATAATATTAGTATGGATAAAGAATATCATCTAATAAAAAGAAAATTTATTTACAAAACAACAAATAAAACGATGATTAAACAATCCAAATCGATATTTCAATTATGAAATACATACATACACAGGGGCTCCCATACAACAAACGTGATTTTTTTTACCTTTTTTGCTCGTAATCAATAATGATAAGAAGTAAGCACTTGAAACTTTCACGAAGGCCTAAATATAATTGTAATTTAATAAATAATAATAATATTTAAATAAAATAAAAAATTAAGGTGGGCTCCCATAGAAAAAATACAAGTTTTGGCCTATTTTTGCTCTATAACGGTACGGAAACCCTCGTGCGCGAGTCCAACTCGCACTTGGCTGATTATTTTATCTAGATCCTCCGGTTTAATCATATCCCACAAACAGACTACTAATTTGTTACTTTGTCTAATTTACCATGCAATAGAAAAGTATGGATAGACAGACAAGAGAACCAATTATACAAGATTTCCGTGTCTTTGTCTGATCTATTGGAACCGTCATATGACAGACAAAACTATGGACCCTGAATACGCTGCATAAATATTTTTATTATACTCGTATAAGGCTGCGTTTTCGCCAGAAATGAGTTGCGAGGAATGTGTTTTTGAGAACTAATAGAATCGCTTCATTGTCATGACCTCGTTCAGCGCAGCGATTCTATTGTAAAGGCAACCTTAGGGAGTAAAAACTGAAGACTTATTTCCTTTATCAATCTATCTATTTTTAACCGACTTCTAAAAAGAAGGAGGTTTCTCAATTCACCGTATAAATGTTCTTTTACAACACACATACAGACAGTGAAGTCTCTCTTTTCTTTACGGAACTCTAAAACAAAATCATAGTGCATATTGAATCGAAACTGGTCCTCCCCGTTTGCGGTTTATGGTATTATCGCCGGGTACAAATTGGAAACGATGTTTTTATAGGGCGCCATATAGGGCGGATAATAAAAAGGTTGCGCGTCCCTGCGCGGAACACCCAAGTTTATTGGGCACGACGCGTTATTTGTCACTCCTTATTTATATTTCCACTGTTGCGCTAGAGAACCAGTGGTTGTGAAACTTTTTTATAACGGTTGATCAGAGAAATTGATTCACCGGGTGAATCTATGTAATTTGTTCGTGTTTGGAGGAGTTGACAGAACATAATCACAATTTACCGGTCATAAACCCTAGGAGAACCATTTCTTTAGACGTATCTATGTACAAAAAATAACATACGATATTTTAAATTTATTTTCTAATTTTAGCTTTATTAAGCAACAACTTCAAGCCACCTTTTAATGATAATTGTTGGTAATCCTTTAAATCTAAATCCAATATTTATATTGCTGCAATTTTAGCATTAAAATTAGTTTTATGACTAAGAATAAAATAAACACAAAAATAAAACCACCAGTTGTGTACCCCTTGCCTAAATTGTTAGTGTAAATATCATACACATATTAGTGTTAATAAGATTGTCGCTTGAACTATTTTGTGTCACAAAAGACCGCCCAAACACCGACCGCCCAAGACTCCCCGCCCTCAAATATTATTCAAACGTGTGAATTAGACGTGAGTGAGACAATAGTCGCACACTATGGATATTTTTATATGTGCGTGCCAAATTTTGTGGATAGGTGTTGTTGACCTCATGTACTCATTGTATTTTCTATAATAATGAACATTGAAAAATGTATGGCTGTTGTTATCCCAAATAAAATAAAAATTGTTTAGTTTTTAAAGTCTTTAGTAAAAGCGTCTGTGTTTTTCAGCTCAACAAGAGGTAATTTTAGTTTTCCTGAGGATATTAAGCTTCCGTCACTTTTTAGAGTATTACTTAATTCATAGGTTAATAATTATTATTCAGACCGCAACGCGACGCGTAAATGCATTTCTAAATCTATACTGAATTGACAAATTTCAATTGCAGACGTCTTGCAAATCTCAAATCCATACTTTTCAATAATGCACCTACGCGTCGCGTTGCGGTCTGAATTGACCCTATGACGTAAGCCATTTTGTATGGAATCAGCAGAGATGTCAATGTGTATTGTGCAATCATTTATGTAAATAATGCGATATTACAACATTATAATAGTTTACGTCCCTATGATCACGTGACAAAAACTCGACACTGATTCTTTAAAGTAACCGCGAATGCAAAGGTCAATCGATCGTAAAAAGTCGATAAAAATAAACCGCAACAGAATCCGCGAGGATTAAAAATACAGATTCTAATTAATTTCAAATGCTTATAAGATTATTATCGGCGGTATAAACTCGGTAATAATTTATTCTATTTAAGCTCACCGGTCCTCAAGTACTTGACCTATGCACAGCCTCCGCGTTATGGGTGCCAACCTGATATTAAATTTACATTATTATAAGATGAGCCGTAGGGATGGGAACTATCGACAAATTCCAGGTCATTATGCTCTATATCTACTAATATTATAAATGCGAAAGTGTGTCTGTCTGTTACCTATTCACGCTTAAATCCCTGCTCTATATCTACTATTATTATGTATGTAAAATGTCGGTTCTGCGCCTGATATCTCGTCGGTCGTGTCGGTCTGCCGTCCCACTGGGTTATGAGAGTAAAGGAATAGAGAGTGCTCATGTACTGCGCACACACTTGGGCACTATAAAAATTATCCGCGTAGTTGGCCTGGTTTCAATGAAACCGGTGTGGGAGCTATTCTAAACTATTATCATAAATGTGAAAGTTTACTAAAAAGCTGAATCTAGATAAAGTGTTTAAGATTATTTCGAATTTTGTTTACGTATTTGTGTGTAATATTCTTTTATTAAAGTTCAAAAAGTTAGATCACGAAAAGTTATTTATAATTCTTAGAATTCGAAATCGAACATCACAACAAAATATATATTAGATAAGTGTCATTGTGATTTGTCAAACAATATGCTTTTCGAAATTTCATTCGAAGCGAAAAATTAACAAGCATTATTATATCTAGTATAATATTTTAGTGTTATAAGTTACGGCCAAATGTCATCGGTTCATGATTATCAAACGGGTAAAGGCCAATAAGATAAAATCAAATCGATCATCTATGTTATTTCAAACAAAAATATATCTTTGTCGTTTTAGTAAATTAGATATATTACGATTTATAAATAAAATGGCGACAATTTAAGATATTAGGTGTCCGCTCAAATCTGTTGTGTTAAAACATCGTATAAATCACCTGTCATTTAAAAAATTAGGCGTTTCTATGCCCTAACCATTGATTCGGTTTGAGTTATCGCTTTTGGTAGTGAAGCATTTATTATGTTCAAATAAGATAAAATTAAGTGTTTTTGTTTCATGTTTCCAACCTAATTTGTTAACGAAATCATCGTGAGCCATGGAAGCGATTTTTTAGATTTTTATGAAACTAACTTTTGACCTAAACGATGTTTATTCATGATAACATTTTATGAGGAACATTTTTTAATAAATCATAATTAACATTTTTATCGATATTTTTTGTTTTATCGATAAATCGACGTGCTTAGCCCTACTCTAATATACGGTGGTTTTATCTTCGATACTGTAGTTCAGATCATAAATTAGTAATTTATGTGATGTGTGATGCTCAAGACGGGAGGAAAATATTGATACATAAAACAAAACTCCAGCCGGGATTCAGCCGGTTTTGTGATGATGGGTGATAGTTAATTAGATTGAATACAATGTATATCCGATATTGGCATGAGTGTATTTGTTTAGGTAACTTGAACATTGAAATGTTTTAGTAGCTTTAGACATTATAATATATTTTGCAAGATAATAATAACGAACTAATACGGTATTGTGAGAAAAATTAGTTCATTAATAAGTATCTTTTTTTTACCAGCAAAAATTATGTACTTATATTTGATGTTCAATTAATCATTTGGTCCTGATTTCTTCTACGCAAAGACTTCGAAATAAAGACGTTGTTAGTCCGTTAGTTGTTTTTTTATTAATTAGTGCAACCCAACGCGCAGTGACCTTGTAAGGTTTTATCGATGCAATTGTCGAAGTCGTGCGCATCCCTAGTTTATTTTTTTCAAACAATTAAAAACATCTAGGTCACAACCAGTCCGATGATGTCATCTTCGTGGCAGTCACGACATTGTTTCTCATATACTCATATTTACTCATATATCCGGGATTCTGACGTTGATTATTTATCAAGCAGATACATCGAGGTGAAATTCGAAGTGTATAGATAACAATGGCTTAAGGTGAAATGGTCAGCTTGTGAAAAATCGCTATAAATTAAATTTAAGCTTTATCGGCTTTGGAATTTGGTATAGAGATGACCTTAAAATCTTCAAAAATATATGGCTCTATGTCACGCGCGTTGGAATTGCTTTTGAAATATGGGAGACGTGTTAAAAGATTTCGAAGCTCGAGGCCTATTTCACACAGGTCGCACCCACAAACAAAGCCTATAGTTATTTGTTGATTTCTTTGTGATATCTGATTCTTGTAACGGACATCTTTATATTATTTATAAGCTGTTTTATTATCTGTTTTTAAACACATAATATATGTCACACTGTGATTTCAAAATTCAGAGTGTGTTTATTTACTTATCTACGCACCAATTTATACTTTTAAATACATTTCAAGACACGGCTATCAACAAAACTAATGATTGATATATAGGTAATTGAAACAGGATTCAAATGTTTTAATTTTATCTAGGAACACGTCTTAACTTGTAGCTATTTAATTATTGTCAGATATAAAATGGTATTTAACTTGGTATCATGTATTTTATCATATTATACTTATTAAACCGCTCCAGGCATATAAATCAGCGATGAACTATTAGGGCGTCATCCAGGGAAGTTACTTATTCTGAAGATATTCTGGAACCGAAGATCCTATTGCTTGTCCTAAGGATAAAGAGGAATAATATAAGGTTCCATCACTTCCAGCTTCAAAAAACATGAGTCAAGATGTCAACAGTTCTTTGGTGCTAACTGCATTTACCCCCGAACTTTACTTTTCTGAAAAAAAAAATGCTTTATGAAGTCATTACCGAGATTTATCGCTTGTATAAATAATAAACATGTAAAAGATAAAGCGATATCCTTTAATGTGGCCGCAAAAATTAATACGGAATAATCAAAAGCCCAGCGTGAATCTCAACACCGGCCGTAGGTATGGCATTTAATGACCCAACGACGGGCGCATTCATTACGGGAAATGGAATATGTCACCGCTCCCCCTCTAGTGATCTACAAACCCCCACTTGGCAATCAATGCCCCCGTAACGGTACAGGCGGGGCCTGCGCGCCGAACGCCAATCCGCGCGTGCGCCGCCACGCGCCCGTGATCTAAGCGAATGATCTAGTGTTCTTGTCATTTCGCAAGCTTCCGATTGGTCGGAGATAATCGCACGAATTTGGTGATCTAATTTAATCACGCGGCGTGTTCGGATCGATTTGTGTCGTAAGTTTCATAATCGAAAACCGCGACCCGAGCTCTCGCATCACCTATTATACGGGTCGTCGATAAAATATCGAGAGGCACCTGCGCTCGGGACAAATAAATTATCGGGAAGCGAGGAGCCGAATGAATAGCCGCCGCGTCATACGGTACGTGTTTTATGGTGCGACATAGAGAAAGTAACGGTAAGTCTACGGCGCGGCCTTCCCACCCGGGGCCCGCGTGTCGACTGACAGATGAGCGCGGTTTAACCTCTGATAATGGGAGGGAGGGGGACGGAGATAGGGCGCGGCGGGCGTGCGAGCGGGACGGGAGATGTGTCTTCTTCGGTGATGGTGAAGTGCAAGATGAGTGTACAGTCACACACGGGCCGCAACCGAGAGAGCCTCGGCACGGTCGATCCCGATTCGCGCTGCGCGTACGCACGCGCGCTCTATATTTGAATCGGACGATTTTGCACAATTTGTGCGAATTGCAGTGACAGATTGTGCGGAGTGTGCAAACATGATGATAGCAACAGTTGAGTGAACTAATTAACTCTTTTTGTATTTTGCGGACCTGACTTCCTGACCTTTTTCAACCACAACCGTGAGTTTTTTTTATTTATTTATTTTACGTCATAATAATATTTCAATTTATTTTCTTGTAATTGAGCTTTAATTCTAGCCTACTATTTTTCAAATACCTCAGTATATATTTTTAAAATCTGTAAATTTTTCCTTCGCACTATATTTTTCAAGTACTTAATAAAATTGCAAGGTAATATTTCACTATCAATACAATATAATACAACATAATAGATATACAACAGATCTTTAGCAATATATAAAATTTAATTCAGAAATCGTTCTATATGTACTTATGTTGACTTTTAATTTTATATTTATTTGATTTGATAAGAATTTTTCCTAACAGTTGGAGCTTTATCACAATAATAATATTATTATCTTTAGTATTTAGCTGTATTATTTTCTTTTTAGTACCTATTATTTCTAAACTATATTTAAGCTCTTTTAGATCTTGATATGTAGATAAGTAAGTAAGTAGATATAGCATCGTCACATCCTTAACGTTTATTTGTTTTTCATTATTTTCGTGACGAGTTTTGATGTGTTCTATCAAATATTATTTCATGCTACAAAAATAGATTTTGATGTGTACATGATCGCGGCACGTGTCAAAATCAGTTTGATGTTGATCGATCATCACAATTACAACCTCTGTGCGACCTTGTCTATGAAGTGATCAGTTTTTGTTGCATACTGACACGGACATTATTTTGATGGAATTTGTTTTATGCGGCAACCTTTATTTATAAATAATGTTGATCCTAATGTTTTGAGTTTCTTATTTCTCTACAATTGGAACCTTCATGTTTTGTTATAATTTTTCTTCTGTAATTATTATTGTACCTATTACCGTCTGTGATCCGCCTGAAATATTTGCTTCTTTTTAAATTCAAATAAATATGGTTTAAAATTTAACGATAAACAGCTCTGAATTAAATGATATGAATTCTAAAGAACGCGCCGACAAATATTATCTTCTAATTAAAAATTCATTAAAATAAGGATAGGGATATCTTTACTACGAAAGTTGTGATAGTGACACCAGAAGCATAAATATTATGAACACGGTATCTTAAAATATTCAGTTTAAAGTTAAATATAAAAAGAGAGTAAATGAATGAAAAGAGCCGCTGCCCGCTACAAATATAGATAATAAGTGAACTTTTATTTAACGATAAATTGATTGGGCTAGTGTGAAACACTTTCGTGGGAACTATGGCCGACTAATTTAGTTTCAATGTAATTTGGAAGATATATGAATTCTTATGTATATTATGTATACATTATATCTTATGTATATCTTATGAAAAGTTACGATGTTTCGTAATATAAAATTGATTTCATTTAGAGAGACATTTAAAAATGTCTCTCTAAATTTTAAAAACGGATGGACTAATTATTTGGCTAATGTTAATCTTGAAATAATCGATTTAGAGAAGGCGTAAATGTTACAAAATTTTGGTGACATTTAAAAAAATTATACCAATTAAACAATTATTATAAGTATAATAGAACAAAGTGTACTGAACAGCTAACAAATTTGAGAGCTGAAACTTCTTAATTGATGAAGAAATTATGATATGTATGAAATATTTGACTATAATAAATTGAATCTTTTTCTACAGTCTACATCAACAAAATAATATCTTATAATAGAAGGACACTTTTTATTGTATTTTTTAATTTTAAATTATCTTGTTATTACTAATTGCTAACATTGTTAACAAAAAAGTTAACATAAATACTAAGACTGACAGGAACAATAAATAATAATAAAAGTTTGGGAATTGGGTGTCAAGAATAACTGGATACTTAAAGATATTTGAGACATTTGACGCCTCAAACTTGTTCAATTAATCATTATTTATGTATTTAGATAACCTAGGTCCTATAAAATTAGTTGTAAAAATGAACATCGCGATAATATTCAAATTATAACACAATATTTAGATTCACAAGCTTTACGAAATATTTTGTTTTTTAAATGTTTTGAATAACTGTCAAATCTTTTGTTAAAATATCATAACATAATATTACTTTAAACTAGATTACTGCAACACCGTTGCGCAAAAATTCGTTCATTACGCGGGAACCATACATTTATTTCGGGATAAGTAGGTATCCTATATCCTTTCCTGCGACTCTCAAGCAGGGGTGGCCAACCGGTCGATCGCGACGTTAATCCAGTCGATCGCGACCAGGCAAAAAATATAAATAATTAGACCAGACTGCGCAATGACCAATAAGCAACACTATGCTATTTCATTTAAGATTAATTCAATAAGTATGTAATAAGGGTAGATTCTTGGTAGATCGCACAGGGTTTCGTTAGTAAACAGTTGATCATACCCAGGAAAATCGGTTTAGCGGCATGGGCGTGAAGAGGTAACAGACAGACAGTATTTCGCGTTTAAAATATTAGTATGGATGTCAACCTACATGTTATATAAACATTAGAAAGAAGCTGATGATTCATTTAAGGATATTATGTTTATCTTTAAAATTTTATCTTATCCAAAAAGATAAAAGATTGTAATCAATTAATAGACTTAGATGCGTGGGTTGCATACAGAAAGTTTGTAGGATCTTATCTTTTGCTTTTTAGTCCTGGTACACAATTACGATAGTAGGTTAAAATATGTGGGTTGGTAAACATGAATAAGACATATTTTTATTAAATTAAGTAGCAACTAGTATCCTTATTAGTCTTAATAATCCGTTTAATTTTATCCATATCATTTAATCTTATTAATATGATAAACTAGATGATGTCCGCAACTCCGTCTCTCTCTGTTTGCCCTGTATGTGGTCTCGGTATTGGCGATAATATTTTCCAAAACGTCTCGTCTCGTTCTCGTCTCGTAAAAGCGAGACGAGAACGAGACGAGACGAGAAAAATCTCGCTGTCGCGTGCAGCCCTACCTATGTCCTTTCTCAAAGTATATCCATGCCAAATTTCAGCAAAATCGGTTCAGCGGTTCGAGCGTGAAGAGGTAACAGACAGACAGACAGACAGGGAGAGAGACAGACAGACACACATTATTTAGGCAATGTCAGGCGACATGTAGTAAAAAATAAAAATTTTGCTACTTTAAGGGATTATTTCAATGGATTATTTAGCATAGATAATATTTATTTTTTAAGTGGAGGAAACTTATTAAATAAAATCAATAAAATCACGGCATGTCACATTATTATAGTTTATCTATAACGTGAAATAAATGCTCACTTTGATATTCATAAATCTAAACACTCGTGTTCAAGGAAAAGATATAAAATATACTTTTTATTGGTACAAATGAAGATTAAATTCATTAAAACCGTATTAGAATGAAGTCAAATTAAAAATGGACTAAGCGTTCGCTGGTGGTATATTAAGGGTGATACACACTGTCGTAAACGCATCGCGCTTTTTGCACACGAATACGAGCATGGTATGAAAACGTTGCTAAATAATTAAAAAATTAATTATGACTACAAAATATTCTTTTAAACTTAACATTTTTATTCATTAGTCCATACTCATAAAAGGACACAGCATACATGCTTTGGTATATTTTATAGATACAATATGTTCAATACTCGAGGACGTGATATTTGGCTATTATATTAGTTGAAAAAAAATAATATAAAAAAATAATATAAATTGATCACTGAGTAAATGTAGCTTAAAGTTAAATATGTAATTATTTACCCAACGCATGGACACCGCGCGCGAAAGGGGTAGCGCGCGGTGCGGGGTGGGGTGGGCCGCGCCGGTCGCATAGTAATTTACTAAGTGTCCATGATTAATTTGTTTAAAGGTAATTTTGGTTAAAAATTAAGTACCTAATTTTATTACATAATTATAATGAGAATCGAGTACTGAATACTCTCCTTAAGTATCGGTATTGTCTCACCAGTCATGCTGTATAAAAAGGTGTATGTATGTGTGTTATCTCTCTACAATTAAACCGCTGAACCGATGTATTTGCAAGTATAAACTTTACGTCCTGGGAAATGACACAGGTTGGGTACTTGTATTGCAGAAATAACGGTTCTTGCAACAAAAAGAAAGTGCTGTTATATAAAAGTTGCGGAAAACATCTTTATAGTTTTAAACTAACTATATATTATATCGATTAATTTGATTCATATACAAAAAGCTTCATTTTAACCTACTATATATTATTTAGTTGTTATTCTATTTAGTGAAATAATTGTACTGATGTCTTGCTTTACTAGGTATTGAATATTATTATATTCTGCCACAACTTACAATTAAACGCGTCATTTCACGATCGTGCGTGCTCACCCTTAAATCCTGGTCAATAATTTAGGCGATTCTCTCACTCCTCAACAAAATAAGGCGATTTGTAGACTTCGCGATATCTTAATTGAAATGTTCTCAGGTATTAACATAAAATTTACAAATTCCCCGGCATATTTGCACTCCGTCCGTGTCAAAACACCTATTTATTTACTAATTTAAATGTAAAAATATTTTATCTGCGTAACGCATTTAAAGGTTATACATTTATACACCTGAAGCACATTACAGAAATGTCATATTATAATAGAAAACAAATATTTTACCCTAGGAATACAAAGTATATTATATTTCCATTTTTCATATTAAAGCAAATGAATATATTATTATAAATTATTAAGACCCGTTGATCGTGGAAAAACGAGACACAATAGCGTATCTTTTGTTATCGCAGTAGCATGCGACCGCTTGGGGCTTAATGAATTAAACTTAATAATTACTTACTTTATCAGATGTACTTATTAATGATTCTTGACTAGAATAATTGTGGCTTCAAGACGAAGATATGCTCGACGCTAAATGGTAAATTTGATTGAAAGACAATAATATGTCACATTTCAAAAAAATTAAGACGACGACGCGGTTAATTGTGTGTTTTCATCCAACTTACACACGCAAATAAAGAAAATTAAACATCTACTGCTAGTAATATAGAATCTTAATTCTGATTACTTCTTCACATACCACGAAACTTATTCTCTAAGCCGTAGAGAATAAGTTAGTTGGAGGTTGTTACCTCTTCATTTCAGTCATACTTTCTCATAATTATAATATTAGGACCTTATCACACTGGCGATTAGCGAGTGATTTGAAAGCGACGCGACTGTGCAGCGTACACAATATGTCACATTTCTAGACGAGTGTACAAAATGCAGACCACGCCACGCCGCGGCGACGCTGCGCTGTCGCGGCGTGTACGCTACGAAGTAGCGTCGCTTTCAAATCGCTCGCTAATCGCCAGTGTGATGAGGCCCTAAGGATTAGACTATATTATTCTATCCGTAACTCTAACTGCACCACATCAGGATACAGTTCAGTACACACCATTTAGTCATCGGAAGATAAAAATCGGAGACATAAATAATACGTCCAGTAAAGCCAGTAAGATGGGCCCATATTTGTCAAGCAAAAATTAATCCTCCCAGCTTAAGTTTGATTTAATGTTGTAATTAATTTAATACACTTAACTGGTAAAGTGGTATATGCAAATGTCTATTATAACGTGAACTAGCATATTTTAATACTTGCGTTAAGTGGTTTAAATCTTTGAAGAAAAATTTTAACTCTGAAGTTTGGAAACATTTTTAGCGAAGTTTAACTACATAATATCCAATCACGATTTTTTTTAATATTATATATTATATATTTTTTTAATATTATATATTTTAAGCTCACTTTTATTTTCTAATAAAATAAGCTTTGTAATGTAATTTTCATAAACACACTTTTTGCTACTCAACAGGATATAAATTAGGATTTTAGTGCGATTATATCTAAAAGTGTGTTCATTAAATCTATCGAAGTCGGGTACAAAAAGGATTTTTGCGAGCTTTAAAGATAAGGTATGAATAATATGTACGACCAATAAAATGAGTAATCGAGAAGTCACTTGATGAGTTGCAACAGAATGTAATAAAAATGGCAAGAAAATGTCATCTTAAATGGTAGTGGTTTATTGTAACATTGTATAGTTTAGTCGGGCAAAAAAGCAACAATACTAGAGTGTGTCGCAAAAAGTGAACGCTTTAGTTTATGGAGAGCTACTTGGTATTTGTATTATATTCCGTATGTGTGTTTTAACATATACGCATAAAATAGTATTTTAAAAAGATAAAACCAACTTCAAAATTGCACTTGATTGAGAATTAAAATTGAGTATCTCAAAAACTACTACACCGATGTTGATGAAACTTTCACTATTCCCTAAGTTGAATAATACTTTACCAGGTCTTATTATTTAAGTAATTCTTATCTTTTTGTTGCACTCAACAAAAACGAGAAGAATTACTTAAGTTGGACCTGCAGTTCCAGACATATGCGAACACAAACGTAAAAACATACATACATACATACACTTTTGAAATTTGGCACATTTGCTAAGATGTTGATATTACAGACTAACATAATATATGAAAACTGTTACATATTATAATTATAACATACGTGTTGAATTGGTTACCTCCTTTTTTGAAATCGATTAAAAATACATATTAACAAACCTTCAAGAAGAGAGCGTATTCTCTCTTAAAATGCCGGCAACACACCTGCAGCTCTTCTGATGTTGCGAGTATCCATGGGTGACGGCAATTACTTTCCATCATGTGACCCATTTGCTCCTTTGCCCCGTTATTTTTATATAAAAATGCAGTGCCTAAGCACAATATGATTCAGACTTACAGTAAGAATTGGATCCGACTTCTGTATGTTGAATTTTAGTAGTAGAATCGATTTAAGATTCGGAAGGTAGCTCTTGTGGTTATGACACCCTAAGATTCTGTACACCTCGACTTGAACAATCGTGATAAAAATATCTTCTTATTTCTTAATTTTGTGGGTAGATAATCACAAATGTAGTTACTTTTTTAACCAACTTCAAAAAAGGAGGAGGTTTCTCAATTCGACTTTGAAGGTTTAGGCTTTAGATCAAGGGTGAAGCCAAACGAGCGTAATTTGTGAGTTGTGAGTCGCAGAATTTCTGCTGCGTAAATATCTTTTCATACAAATCATCACTCACAAAATTACGCTCGTGTGAATCAAACAGGACTTTTGTATGAAACCGAATGCAGCAGAATTCTACCGAACCGAAATTCTGCGACTCACATCTCACAAATTACACTCGTTTGGCTTCACCCCAACTCAACAATTCTTTCATATTGTAAATGTAAAAGTCAGTAAATTGATATGTTATTCCCATATGGCATATTGCCGTATTCGGCTATGCCTCTAGATATAGTTATCTCTGAAGGGATGTCAGTCAAACCAACCCGTATTTGATGGACTCATTTTTTACTTCGCTCCTTTTATAACGTGGGCAGAATACAAATATTTTACCCAAGTATATTACATATACCTCTGTGGCTCAGTGGATTAGCGCGTTGGTAGCTCAAGCCGGGAGTCACGGGTGCGAATCCCGCCATGTTCATTGTTCACAAATAATAGCAAAAGCTAATCAAAACATGAATTGAAGAAGCTAAAAATGTTATTTTTACTGCTTTCATTACTGTACAATCATTTTATTGGTATATGAATATTTTGTAGTCAATGGTAGCTTCGTCCAATTTAAATTTAAATTACAATCCAAATTGTCACTTCCATGACAGTATTGTTAATAAGGTGATGTCACCGGGGCCCTAAACACGGAGAAAGTCACAGTTTTTACAACAGGGTGTGGTCTACTGCTTGAGGCATTCCACATCCTATTCTACTGACTTTACGAAGAGCATAAAATTTAAGTGGTTAGTGTAAGTAGCGAATAAAGCTTATACCAATTTGAAAATGTTCAGGATTATTGCATTCTGATGCGTTTATTATATTATATCAATTATGTTCTTTAAGTGTTTTAAACAAAAATGCAAATATTCAAGAAGAGAGCGTATTCCCTGTTAAAGGGCCGGCAACGCACCTGCAGCCTAATGTTGTAAGTATCCATGGGTGATGGTAGTTGGCCCGTTTGCTAGTTCTTATAAACAAAATCTAAGGCTCCAATAATGGGATGATAATCAAGGTCTTTTTTTATTAAATAGCGAGCGAACGGGTCACCTGATGGTAAGTAACTACCGTCGCCCATGGACACTCGCAACATCAGAAGAGCTGCAAGTGCGTTACAGGCCTTTTAAGAGGGAATACGCTCTTTTCTTGAAGGTTTGTATAGGTCCGGAAATACTGCTGGTGACAGTTCGTTCCAGAGTTTTACAGTGCGCGGCAGAAAGTTACGCGAAAAACGCACTGTGGAAGACTGCCACTCATCAAGGTGATGAGGATGGTATGTTTTTCGCGTGAGACGATGGTGAAAAGTTGCAGGTGGTATGATTCCGAACAATTCCTCGGATTGGGTAGAACGCAAAGTATGGTAACCTTTTTTTGCGTTGGGGGAATGCGTTTACGCATCTCCGGGGCTTGGGGAGGACCACCGAGGTATGTGGGACTCCCCGGGGCGGACATAAGATCCGGGACTACCCACTGAAATCCGTTGGGATGTTGTTCCTGCTCCTGAATGTGGAACTACGGGAAACGCGAGAAGTGTGGTAACCTACTAAACGTTAATTTTCTTCAATCATACCGAAACTATGATTCGTGATCTGAATCATAATTTCTATTAACATTGATAAATGTCGGGGGCTTGATTTACATCGCATTTCAACTAGATTCGGACAATTTTGATCCTAACAGCGTGGTTTTGTAATCAAATGAACATAAAAGTTCAAGTGTTTATTATAGTCGCAGTATGTAAAATATCTATAAAAGTACTAAGTAGATACTGCTTATGAATATCTAAGGCTGCGTTTCCACCAAAACTGAGCTGAGCTGTGTTGCGAGGAATGTGTTTTTGAGAACCAATAGCATCATGATCATGATGACGTCATGGCAAAGTCATCAATGAAGCGATTCTATTGGTTTTCAAAAATACATTCCTTGCAACACAGCCCCGCTCAGCTCTGGTGGAAAGGCAGCCTAAGACTAGAATTATTAAGATGCTGATTTAATCATTGTTTTTAATACAAAGATGTGTATATTATTGTCTGCTAATTTAGCAACTTTGGTGAAATTGCGATCACGGAAAAATGTTTGAGTCTGACCCTGATAAGCACGTTCCAGCTCAAATAAAGTCGCAGTCGCAGTAGTGAATACCACAAAACGATGACCCAATCTAAAGGCCCCTTTACAAAATCCCTTGACTCAAGTGTTTATGGACGCGTTACAAAACCGCCAGCCTGGAGATCAGATCAAACATGTGTCAGTGTCAACAGCTACCGTGCGTCATGTCATGTCATGACACAATAATACGGTTATTGATTTTTATTGACAATTGCCCAAATATTGCGTCATTTTCTAAATGCTGGAATAGAGTTCTATGGAAAAAGTTGGTATTATTTCAAGACGTGAGTGGAAGAATAAGGTAAGTAACATGATAAAACTTATATATGATATTGAATGTAATAATACACACTTTTCCATGCATAGTAAATTAAATTAATAAATGTGGAAAAAGTGCATGGAAAAGTGTGTATTATTAACATGATAAAACTTCCCGTTTTTTTGCATAAAATTAAATGGAGGCTTTAGGGCCGGAAAAGTTATTTGAAATAGAAAAACTATTGATTGTATGTGTAGCCAGATATATTAGCTAGGTTATGAAGTAGATAAGTTACAAGTTTTATTGAAATAATTAGGGAAAAAATGAGTTATTGTCCGTATGTCACGAAATGTTACTTGTTCGATTCTTCCACTCACGTCTTCAATTTTGATAAATAATACTGTTATTTATCAAATAACGATGTCTATTATTTAAATTGGCTCTCGCCAAGAAATTTTCGAATTATGAATCTTTCCAAGATTAGATTAAAAATTTCAAAATTCGAAAATAAACAAAAAAATGATTAGTGACACCATGGGAATACTAGTCGAAGTTAAACTCTCTTGCCACGCGATAGAAGAAAGTGGCTGTGACATACGGACGGACAGACAGACATAACAAATCTATAAGGGTTCCGTATTTTACCATTTGGCTACGAAACCCCAATAATCGGCCAAGTGCGAGTCGGACTCGCGCACGAAGGGTTCCGTACCATTATAGAGCAAAACTAGGCCAAAAATTGTGTTTTTTGTATGGGAGCCCCCCTTAATTTTTTATTTTCTTTTAATGTTATTATTAAATATTAAAGTACACATATAACTAAGGAATTTAAGAAAAATTTAAGTACCTACCTTTTTCCATTATTGATATAGAGCAAAAAAAGTCAAAAAATTAAGTTTGTTGTATGGGAGCCCTTAAATATTAATTTTATTTTGTTTTCAGTATTTGTTGTTATAGCGGCAACAGATATACATAACCTGTGAAAATTTCAACTCACTAGCTATTACCATTTTGAGTTACAGCCTGGAGACAGACAGACGGACAGACGGACAGACAACGAAGTTTTAGTAATAGGGTCCCGTTTTTACCCTTTGGGTACGGAACCCTAAAAAAGAGGATATTACTTTCTTTTATGAGCCACAATTCATTTCTTCTCTCTCCGTCTTTTTTCACGTGCAGACATTTCATATTACAGGCGCGTGTCTATTTAACAGGGTATGACAGTGTGCACAATATCGCTAAAAATTTTTCACAAAAGAAAACAACAGTTTACATCACAGGTAAATAATCGTCCCTACAACACAAAAATCTTCAAGCATCCTCAGCATTCCACACCTACAAGTACTGAAAAGGATGTAGATTCCACGATCACAATGAACTCATAACCGATCAATCAAGTGTTGTAAACAAATCCGTTGATTGTTTGGAATAAAAGGCTCTAATTTGTGAGGTGGTCGGGGTCAGTCTTCAGCCGTGACACCCGGATCATCGTAAAGGTGCTTGTACATATAACGAGCGATCTGTACAGTTTTCAAAGTGATTACTGTAGCGGGGTTGTGCAGTTTTGGGCTGGGTAAAATTGTTTAATTCGAGTTAATACACGTGAAATGGTCAAAAATTCATAAAAAGGGAGATTAGACTGCCGGCGCGGCTTAGAAGAGGAGCCCTCATTATATATTACGTGGCGAAAATGTATATCTGCGTGTGCTGTTTCGTTTTCACATCCTCCTGGCACTGGCAAGAGGAACCTTTTGTTTCTTATATCTCCTAAAAAGAAGAGTTTGTCTGTCGAGAAAAAAATATTATATATCGCAAACAAAAATCATGTAATTTGATCCTCATTACATTATTACTTGAAATAGTTTCATTGCTAGTTACATACCAGAAATATCATTTAAAATGGTTAAAACTAATTCAATCCGTTATAACACAAGTGTAAAGTCTCCTTTAACCATTTTTAATTCACCGATCGGCTTAATTATACTTGTATAATTAGTTACATTAACTTTTATTATACAGAATTAATAAATTGTTTTTCTCATCTACTCGATCACGGTATCATCTTTTCACAGCTTTAGACACCTGTATGTAAGATTGAGGTTTGATTATACAGGTATTATTTTCGAAAAATGATTTTGATGCAATATTGCGTTTTGTAGAGTTCATTGATCACTATAAATACGTTCTTTATATAATATTATATTATTTTGTCATTACCTGCTGTTCTAATATATACTTGCTTGAATTAAATACAGAAAATATTACATAATATATTTTATACAATTAAAACAAAATTGTACTAATAATAATATACTAAGGACCGATTTTTGAATCTTTATATAACTTTTACTTAAAGAATAATTAATATGACACTAACATTTTTTTATACTTGTAAAAAAAATTTCAAAATTCCAGTGGTAAAATGTATCTGATGATTGAAAAATCAGCCCTTAGTCACTTATTATGTACAAATCAATGCTGTACTAAACAAATAATAATATTGTATCATGCTATGTTTTACAAATAAAGTATTTTAACGAGTTCGTAGTCCAATTTAAATGATTAAGGTTTGACCTCTGGGCCCTCTCAAATTGAGCGACTGCGAGGTCATTTTTTTGGAGCTGTCATTTCTGACGCGCTCGTTGACGTGTCACGTCAGAATTTCCAACATTCTCGTGACGTACGAGTTAATTCGATTTTTGAATTCCATTTAGCAATATAGTTTAGGAGATGACGTTATGCATTCTATGTTTCTGTTGCTTCTGCTTACAAATGCTGTAAAAATAGAGACTATTATAGAAACTAATATAATCATTATTCATTAATTTAATGAAAAGTACCTCTTTTAACCGAGATACGATAAAAGTTTTAAAATAAAAAAACACTAGCATTTCGGGAGTGCCGTCAGAAACGTAAATAATGCAGCAGTACATTTTCGCCATACGGTAGAAAAAGAGGGGTATAATATTATTCTTCTCCGACCCTGCGCCTGCCCTTAATCGTTGATTAGGTCAAGACGCGAGCTTAACACTTTAAACTATCCCAATAAAAGTTCACAAAAGTGCATTTCACTTTAAAATTAACTTCGAATTGAAATTTCCCGTTTCCAAACCACAATTTCCTCTGTCATCTGTCAAAAAGCCATCTTATATAACTGACGGACAGTTACGGCCGCTTTCTGTATTGTTTCGGTTCAAAGGTTTCTCGGGGCCAACGCACCATAGAAACAATGTAACACAATGAGTTTCAGGCAGTTTGCACTAGCGGAAAGCACTAGAAACGCTCGTAAACGCATCACTTTCCTTTGAGTTTCCCCATGATGTATTGCTAACGTTAATTGCTGTACGAGCTCCGAGGAATCAGGGTGCGGGGACCAAAAATGACCAATATTTTCCTTCAATTCGTAGCAATCATGTTAATATGAAAATGTTTGTCAACCCATCTCTCATAAGACGCTTAAACGATTATGATGAGATTTTCCATGGAAATTATTACTCTCTGAGAGGCCTGGGAAACGACAACTTTAGTTTTCACTCCCGGGAAAATGTTTGTTTACCTGCGATAAACGTTTTTCAATGCTTAATGCATAATAATTGTAGACTCGATGTGTAAAAGATGTGTTTAAACCAAAAAGTAAAATTTGATTACGCTTGAAGGGAGATTGTTTTAGTTTTATATAAGCTGAGCCACAACAAAGGCAGGGAAGTGACAATCTATTTAATTAACACAAAGGTAAATCCTACCGCGGCAGGAGGAAAGAACCCATTGCGCGCGCGCCACTGTAGTTTATGGATTGGCGTGTGGTGCAGGTTAGAAGCGATAGAGATTATTTAATTTTTGTTATGTCCGTTGTCCTGGATGAAATATTTAACTTCATACTTATGCGTAAATTACTTATCGTGTCATATTATTTCAACCGATCCCAGTAAAAGTTAAGTTTAGATATTATATTAAAATAATATCAAAGACAGGAAAAGTTTCGCGATATCTAAATCAGAATTAACATTTATCTATGTAGATACGTGTAACTGGGCATTAGGATCTCAATTCCAAACGGAAACTTTAGGCGACAGCGCTTTTTATATTTCAAATCGCTACGGCCTCTCCCTTGCGACGTAGATAATTTTCCGCCTGCAGCAACATTAACTGCTTATTGTTACCAACAATTAGCTGACTCCTAATTATTTTAAGCCTTCCAGTAGCTGTGATCGCTCCAACTGGTTTACCATTTACAGCCCGCAAAATAGAAGAGCTTACCGCGATTTAATTAATATATTACCGTGTGGTTAGTGTGTTGTTTGAGGATCAGTTCTTAAAGATTTTTGTATTCTTCATAAGCTCTTGACTATTTTTTTACACTCTTATTTTTACCATAGACATGCTGCAAATTGAAATTAAATTAATCTTTAAACATGAAATTTTTATAATAATATTGAAGTTTGTTACATTGTTTTTATATGTATATATACAACATGACTGGTGAGACAATACCGATACTTATGGAGAGTACTCTGTACTCGATTCTCATTATAATTATGTAATAAAATTAGGTTCTTAATTTTTTTCCGAATTTCCCAAAAAAAATGAATCTTGGATACTAAGTAAATTACGAGGCAAGGCAAGTAGGCATACTGTGCGGCCGGTGCAGAGGCGTGCGCTACCAAAGAAACACCACACAACTACCCCTCCCGCTCGCGGTGTCCATGCGTTGGGTAAATAACTAATATAATAGCCAAATATCACGTCCTCGAGTATTGAACATGTCTCACCAGTCACGCAGTATAAAACTCAAAGGTGAGACTGACTGACTGGTGATCTATCAACTCACAGCCCAAACCACTGGACGGATCGGGCTGAAATTTCGCATGCAGGTAGATGTTATGACGCAGGCATCCGCTAAGTAAGGATTTTGATAAATTCCAACCCCAAGGGGTAAAAATAGGGGATGAAAATTTGTATAAAATAATACTTCTTAACGCGAGCGAAGCCGCGGGCAAAAGCTCGTTTTAATATATTATTATACTAATTAGTCTATATTAAAATTAGCATCATAGCCGCCATTAAGCTTTGTGTAAAATCAAAACTGAATCATAGTACAGCTATCACTGAATATAATAACATGCAGTAGGCTAGTTGACGTTAATATAATATAGTATATTACTATATTAATGTAAGCTTTATTATAATTAATTCTAATGATGTTTGCGCACAGAATCAAGATGCATAGTTAATAGCTAAGTACAAACCTGTAAGACCAGTCTTTGGACCATATGACTTACACTAGTAACCTATTATTGGGCAATTACAACTTTTTACATAACATTCATTTAGAACGAATAGTAAATAAATAAAAAATACAAACATTTGGTACCATATTTTGTTTATATTATATGAATGTTTGTTTGTACACCATTGTATCCAGAATCACTGGATATATTTTCATAAACGGCGCAGAACGATGTATAGGATACTTACCACAGAAAAAATGTGCGGTTCCCTTCGATATTCTATTTATACTTAATTTTATCCGTGACTTGATATAAATATTATATCAAAACGCGGATAAAATGTAGCAAACTTGATAATTCAGAACTTTGAAACAAACCTCCCTGTTCGACTTATATTTTGAATTTTCATTTGAATCAAATATAATAATCCTGTATACCAAAAACATATCACACACACACACCCTGTATCAGAACTATCAAACATCAGCAGTACTAGAGGAACAGGATGTGCGGTACCGTAACTGTATGACCCGCTCAAGACCTGCTAATTACGAACCTAGAACTAGCTTTCTAGACTTTATAATATCTGTATTATCAGATTACATTAGCACTAAAAATCTAAGAGTAAACATACTTAAACTCGCTGATGTTATCCTACTTCCTACTAATATTATAAAGGCGAAAGTTTGGATGTATGGATGTATAGATGTTTGTTACTCTCTCACGCAAAAACTACTGAACGGATTACAATGAAACTTTAAAATAATATGGCTTATGCATTCTGATAACATATAGGCTACAATTTTAAGCGACTTTCAAAATGGAGGAGGTGTTATGTTCGTTTCTTATGTTCCACGATTACTCCTCTGTTTGTGAGCCGATTTTCAAAATTTTTCTTTTGGTGTATATGTTATCATCCCAATTTGGTACTATGTATATTCATAAAAATAGATAGATAGACCTGATGAAGGGATCCATAAGGAATCGAGGGAACTAGAGGGATAAAGAGCAGTTTATACCAAGGAATACAGGCATGTGTTTTATACGCGGCCTAATAATAATATTATGCTATGTAATTAAAATGCGTTTAATTGGAATACAATATTTTATTAAATGAGTGACACTAACTAACCAGATGTGCAAGGTGCTATGTCACCTTCTTGTTATTACTATGTATATTAGTCTACCATCATCATCATCATCTTACTCTGATGGTGATCTGCGGGTTAATAATAATATTATAATTAACCACTAAGCAATGAAATTCATGTTCTAAAATTGTCGTTAATTATATCATTTGACTGAGTCACGATAAATGCAGAAATTATATACTGCGACAACGAATAGCTTCAAACCATAGTTTTCCAGCATAAAAATGAAACCTTAATCCTTTCTAACACGATGACTTTATCGCACATGTGTTTTTATCGCGCACATGTGGGTGCGCGATAAAAACACATGTGTGAAATTTCAAGTTTATAGGTTACATATAAGGCTAGAAACAATTTAGTCCTAAACGTCTAAGGGTCAATTCAGATCACAATGCGCCGAAGCGAGATGAGGCGAGGCGAGGTGCGGCGCGGCATGTATGGATTTGACAGATTCACAAGACGTCTCACGGAATTGAAATCTGTCAAATCTATACAAAATGCCGCGCCACGCCTCACTGCGCCTCGCCTCGCCTCGTCGCGTTGCGGTCTGAATTGACCCTTAAGCTTTACTACTACTGTAAGGTTTAATTCATTTTCGATATACATCTTTAAACGAGTTAATATTATATTGCAACTTATTAAAAAATACATATTCTATTTTCACGTGTTGCAGTCGTTAGAAAGGAACTAGAATCAGAAGCAGATAATAATAATATAATGACCAAATATGACGCCATAATATCACTCAAATTTAAAATTGAAAAACATACCATAAATATTATAAAGATGAGTCGTCATTTTTTGCATATCGGCGCCATTTTGGTGATGGATGATCTGTTTGGACGGTCGATATCGTTTCGAGCTTCAATGCATTCGATGACAACTTTTGAGATATGTTTCATTAATTCCGGCACGATAACAAGCCACGCTTTCAAAATTATGCAAATTTTTCATGTTAATGCAATGTACCTAATACTTGGGCTGGTGCATCACGCGATTCAGAATTATAAATGAAATTAAAGATTTAAGGGCTGTTTCATGACCTAATAAGTAATGCATAGCTCTGGATGTTTTTTTTTTCAGTAAGCATTATATTAATGTATCAGACCTTCTTAATTTACTATACGACGACCGCAACTACGTTGTGCACAATTTCGTTGGAATCATACATTTTGTCGGAACAAATAGTAGCCTATGCCCACAGAAATAAATCAAGATAGAACGGCTAAGCGGGTGGAGTACGCGTGTTTCAAACTTGCACGTTTAACGTTTATTCAGTCAGCGCGCACGTATCGACTTGATTACACCGGAGGGGTTGTGCAAAAATGCCTCATTGTGCAGTGTCTAATTGTAAAAATAGAAGTACGAAAGTAAATCGGTTAAAAGGATGTATTTCTTTCCACGGGTAAGTTCTTTGTTCTAACTAAAAGCAAAGCAAAAATTGACACGCGCGATTCCTTAGCAACGGACGCGTATGGCCGTTCTATCTTGATTTATTTCTGTGTCTATGCCCTTTCCTAGAACTCAAAGTATATGCATACCAAATTTCATTAAAAACCGACTGACAGACAGACACACTTTCACATTTATAATAATTAGTATGGAAGTATGGATTTATTGTGTAAATAATATGATTGATATCGAAGATGTCAATAAAAATGTTAATATAATTTTACTTATAGTTGGTCTAAACCATGTTATAAAATAAATAATGATTCAATAGCTCATAATATCGGCTCATTAAGAAATAGTCAATATTTTAGTTATGACAAAACTTAAAAAAAAAATTATTAATTTATTGTTAATTTAGATTTTAGATCGATATATCACACGCAAGTATGTGATGAAACCATAATTTGACAAATTTTAATCATTATTATCGTTATGTTAAAAAATCATTAACTTTAAACTATTAAAAATAAGTTATGTTCACATTTGTCGACACATAACTTTTTTTTATGAAATACTACTCAAGTTATGAATACGAATTAAGGGGCCGGGGTACCCTCGAAATCTTCATACATTCTTAATACCAAAATCATTTTCTCATACGAAAATATTTAACATGTTTGAGTTATTTTTCAGCTTGAAATAGTAAATGCCTAGGGTCCTGAACAATCTTTTTTACAAAATATATAAATACTAAAAAAAAAATTGTGTTTAAATATTTTTTAGTAAATTTACTACTAAATATTTAAACACCAAAAAATGGACAAAAACACTAAAAATATATAAATAAAATATAGTAAATTAACTACAAAATATTTAAACTTTAAAAAATATTTTTTATTATTTAAATATTTTGTAGTAAATTTACTATTTATTTATAATATATCTTTTTAGTGTTTTTGTCTATTTTTTGATGTTTAAATATTTAGTAGTAAATTTACTTAAAATATTTAAACACAAAAAAATTTTTTTTAGTATTTAAATATTTTGTAAAAAAAATTTGTTCAGGACCCTAGGTAATTACTATCTTAAGCTGAAAAATAACTCAAACATGTTAAATATTTTCGTATGAGAAAATGATTTTGGTATTAAGAATGTATGAAAATTTCGAGGGTACCCCGGGCCCATAAGAATAAAAACTCAAATAAAAGAAATGACATAAGTATAATATCCTTAAATTTTTATACGTCCTATAAAATAATGTCTAGGATTAAGATTATCTTCAGATCTAAGTACCTAAGCAGATAAAGCAGATTCTATACAAGTACTACTGTAAAGAATACGTAAAGTATACTGCGTGACTGGTGAGACATGTTCAATACTCGAGGACGTGATATTTGGCTATTATATTAGTTGGAAAAAAGTAATATAAAAAAATAATATCAATTGATCACTGAGTAAATGTAGCTTAAAGTTAAATAATTATTTACCCAACGCATGGACACCGCGAGCGGGAGGGGTAGTTGTGTGGTGTTTCTTTGGTAGCGCACGCCTCTGCACCGGCCGCACAGTATGCCTACTTGCCTTGCCTCGTAATTTACTTAGTATCCAAGATTCATTTTTTTTGGGAAATTCGGAAAAAAATTAAGAACCTAATTTTATTACATAATTATAATGAGAATCGAGTACAGAGTACTCTCCATAAGTATCGGTATTGTCTCACCAGTCATGTTGTATACCTACTATACCCGTGACAATATATTAACAAAATTACGAATGTACAGGACATTTATCTTATTTATTCTAATATAATGCTAATCGCTTATATTATTATTTCAAATGATATTTCAATACCGAAAGCTCATTCGTATGCTTAAATTGAGATGATATAAAGAACATTAAATTTGGTTCTAAATTGTTTTATGTAGTATTTTTTGTTGAAATTATAAATTTTTATGAGTCTCAGTAATGTACAAGGAAATATTTTTTAGAATAATATCAAGGCGATATTAGAATTGGGTTCCGTAGCTTAAATATATGATTAATAAAAACTCTAAAAATTCGTCCACAAAGTATACCGATAATATTATACTTAGTCCCAAAAAAGATCTACCGACCCAGCATAATGTCATATTATTATACTCGTTCAGGCCAAAGCCAGTTTACTGTCGTTATATTTTCAGACGTTATATTATACCTATCACGTCTATTTCAGAAACTTCGATAGTGCGATTCAGGATTTTGAACTATTTAGTCCGCTAAAGAATCATTTCATTCATCCATCGTAAAGTTATATTCCCGAATTATTGAAATCCGTAGCAAAAAGATTTGAAGAGATCGCAAATTAGTCATGGTTCGTTTTCAAAAACCCATTGTGCGCTCGGTCGCATGATTTGACAAATATTGTTGATTGTCAATGTGGGTTTTTTTTTGTATTTTGCCTGATTTTTATTGTGAAATTATGAAGTTGACGTTTGACTGATCGTAGCATGAAAATTTAAGTAAAACGCGTAACTTACGAATGTTATTAATTTATTATATACCGTATAGAAATTATATTATGCGTATTGCGAAATTGAAATGACTACGTAGCCTAGTATGGTATCTAAACTGATCTTATAAAATGTTTATAAAGTGCAGAATTCGCGGCATAATAGCAGATACTCATTTGGTGTTGCAAATAGGCGGCTATCGCTTGTCATCAGGTGATCGCCTGCATGTTTCCTGGTCCATTCCAAAAAAGAAATGTCAACAATAGAGACACACTCAACGATATAATCACATCAAGTATGTAAATTCTCCCCTCAGCTTTCATTTCGTCCGATTGCCCCTGGCCGGGGTCGAGTGTATTATCACAGTGTAATGTATTATTGTAGTGTAATGTATTATAGTGGAGTGTATTATTTAAATATTACGCCACTTAACCGAACAATACACGCCAGAAGTCAATTTAACTGGTTTAATTTACATATTTGATTTATGCCGTATGGGAACATTTTTCGGGTCAACTTGACATGATATTTGGCATATTTATGACGAAGAAAGTCATAAAATATTGTCCGTATTGTAATTGATGTTTGAGTTGAATATTTGGGGTGACAATAATTATTGTGGTACTTCCGGTTTTAGACGGAAGCCAACTTCTGTAGTTTGGTTGGGATTTTAGTAAATAGTATAATAATACGACTATAATGCATGAAATAAGAATCAGTGCTGCTAACTTACCAAGTGTCACTTAAGACTTGAGAGACACACACGTCATCCAAGTATACTATTTTCCATCAGCATCCTTACAGGTCTGTATGTAATTCAGTAAATTTTATACACTTTTCATACACTTTTGTAACGTCAGCATAAAGTACAATAATTATTCATCTAAGTAACAATAAACAAAAAACGATTTTAAGAGATGAACTAAGAAAACAAGTATGTTTTTATTCTTTTTGTATATTTTCGCTCTTTCATTTTCAATTCAATGAAAATCGATCCACTCGTATGGATTTACCATACGAATGGATCGATTTTCATTGAAATTGAGAGAATAAAAACATAGAACATTGTACTTTTACGTGAGATCGTTTAAGGTATTCAAATGAAAGTGAAAACCCCATAAGGTTAAGCCTTCAATCAAAGCTTAACCATTCCCATGCTATTAAACGGTATTAGAGGTTTATTACTGCACTATAAATTTAATGCCTACATTAATAATGTAATTTTAATGTTTTTAATTTAAACATTGACGGGAGAATATCGCTATCATACTTAATAATATTTATTATACTTATTAATATTATGCTGAAACCAATAGACTGATTTTGGTGAAATTATTGAATAATTTTTATGTCGATGCTAAAAATATTATGTATGGTTCCTGCTCAAAACTCGAAGTTGTAATTAGAATTATTTTAAAATTTAGCAATGGCTTTGCTCTGGTAGGTCTGTATATAATGCTAAGTTAATATGTAAAACTTTATAAATTAAACATCAGGCTTAGATATTAATGCTTGATTAATTTATCCGGATGTTCACTGAATCAAGACATAAAATTTAATCATCTAACATTATAGGTGTGAAAATTGCTTACTAATGAGTTGAAATTATACATTATGTACTTTATAACATCATTTAGATTAACGAAGGCCCAATACCTTTAGATTTATCTAATACTAGTTGACCCGGCAAACGTTGTTTTGCCATTTAAAGTATTTCTACTTCATCAGTAATAATTGATACAAAATCTTACCCCCCCCCCTTTTGTCCCCTAAGAGGGGTGGGGGGAAAAATGTGTACACCTGTATTAAGTTGGAAAATACAGTTAATAATATGACGTAAGTCCATTAAATAAAAAAATTTATACAAAATCTGACCCCCTTTTGGGTCCCCTTGGAGGAGTGGGGGGGAAAGTGTATACACTAGATGTTGAGTTGGAAGAAAGCAAATATTTCTGCGAAAATTGTATGCAAATCAGAGCAGTAGTTTTCGTGTTAAAGAAAAAGTTTGATACAAAATCTGACCCCTCTTTTGTCCCCTTAGAGGGGTGGGGGGAAAATTTTTTATACACCAGATGTTAAGTTGGAAGAAGACAAATATATCTGCGAAAACCGCTTTCAAATCGGATCAGTAATTTTCGTGTGATAGTGGAACAAACATACAGACAGACAGACAAAAAACCAACCACATTTTTGGCTTCTATAGCGATCTAGTGACACCCCGCGCTTATTATTTTTTGTATATGTTTAATGTATAGAATTCACATTTCTACAGTTTTATTATATGTATATAGATGATAGACCCCAGTTGTTCGTACACGCAAAATAAAATCCAGCGGAAAACATACTTTCTTCCGGAAATTAAATTTTGTAACTTCTTTTGCGGAATTTACTCCAAATCTGTGTCAAGTTTCAACAAAATCAGACAGATGGTTTTCGATGGACCTCGTCGATGCAACCAAAAACTTTTCAATGTAAAGAATATTTTTGCGTCCTTATTCGGAACCCAAATTACCTGCGTACCAAATTTCATCAAACTCGGTTCAGCAAAGGGGAAATGTGACAGATTGTACAATTTATTTGGCCACATTATTGTTTACAAGAGCTTTTAATTAAATTACGCAACTCAATGGGCACTTTAAAAAATAAATGTAACTGAACCAGTATACATTAAGACGTCACGTTTAATTTGGGAACTGTCTCACAATAGCATTATGCGTATTGTGCTATTGTGCCATTGTGCGAAGTTTGCCAACAAACGACAGAAACCACGCGTGATTAATTTTACAAGAGCTCCTAACGCTCCCTTTTAAAAAGCTTTGTTCATCGTGAGTACGTTTTGAATTTGCATTTGAAACATTGTTTTTTGTGATGCAGACCAGATTGACAAATTTTTTGTTGACTATCATAATCACTAAAAGCTCCATATAAGTAGTATATCAGTTAGACTGCTTGAGAGCAGTCAGCACTCAGCAGTCAGCAGTCATGTCATATATATAAATTAATAACTATCGACCTGAGGGTCGATCTGACTGGATTTGTTTGGTGCATACTTTTGTGTGTGTGTGATAGTTTGGTCAGGTCGGCCTGCCATCAGTCCGACCGTAATAATCAGTCTCCCTGTATATGAGAACCTTAATATCCTTATACCAGCGTTTGGCTGTAAAATTTCTGAATTATTTCTGTGTACCCCAAGTTTGCCAGCGATTCTTAATCCTAGCAAAGAAAAGAAAGTTACAATTAATATAATATTATTATGAAATATAATTATTGGAGTTTTGACCAATCAAAACGCGTTTTCCTATTCTATGAGAGTACCATTAAATAGTATGTTATCTAAATTTATCAAAGTTAAATTACTAACTATTCTGTATTTTATATGCATTCAAATTAACAATCGAGTTAATATGTACATAATATTGTATTGTAGAGCTTGTGCTCTACGATTATAGATTTTGACCTGACGATTTTTCATGGTAAGAACTGATTTTATATGAAGCTGTATATTGTCAGTTTTTGCCATGGAAAATGCCATGGCAAGCCATTGATATCTTTATTCTTCCGCGAATAAATTTACTCATACGTAATTATGGCCGACATTATTAAGGTATTGAAAGTATGCGGCGCGGCGACATAGCTTAGTATTTATCTAGGCACTGTACTTTATTACTAGACCTGATCTAGATTTATTGAGGGGATATGACAACACATCCTATGAATGCGCATTGGTGTATGAGAAAATGCGTGGAAAATTTGCGTTTTTGTGTTTGTTTACTACTACGTTTCTCTGTAAGTGCTTAGTGTTATGTTGGGATTTGTATTTCCTATAACGTTAGTGGGCTTCGATTACGAGAATTATTTTTTAATTTAGGAGATATGAAGTATTAGATTAAGTTTAATTCTATATCATGTATGTCGTAGTAGGAGACAAGTAGAAAGTGAAAAATATGTTTTGATATTTCTTTCTCATTAAGATCTTTTACTCTAAGCCTTTTTTTTGCTTAGGCTGAATTATATTTATCTGTCACTTGCACATTTTTGCGGGACCCATTTTGTTAAAAAAACGAAGTGAAAAAAAGAAAAGATGAGACAACAATTTCCAATACGTTCTCAATCATATAATTTAAAAGAAGTTTAAAAAGTGTATAAAATGTAAGGTTCTCATAACCGAAAACATAAATATAAAATTAGTTCGGTCTCATTACTTCCCTTCGATAATGATATCTACTTTGTATCGGTGATTCGTTCCGAAGCATTTGTTAACCGAGTTTTAAGTATTCAGACTTAGTATGGTCTAAAAGTAACAATTTTGGACTTTATCAGCATATAGATAAGGTCGTCTGGTTTGTCGTACAGTTACTAGCAAGTTAGTAATACAATACGCGTTAGTTTGTAAGGATTGTGAGTTGTGACTTTGTTAATTTTAAAGGTTTGGTTTAATGTGTCTTAAAATTTCAATGTGTTTTAAATTCATTAAAACAATATAAATTGTTATAATATTTTAATTATTGTAAGAATAATAATAATTGTTGATATTATACTTGTTAGCGTTTTTGCATCTTATCTGAGTTCTCCAGAAACACTATTTTGTTACAGATTTACCCGTATCAAATTTAATCCTTTAGCTACATCCTTGTTTTTTCTGTAAATATTTACGATTTTTGTACAAAAGTCGTTTACAAAACTTTTATGAATGATTGATGATGTTCATAAGATTATCTCACAGCTTTCCTTTAATATTTTGGCAATAAGTAATGCGGTTTCACAAAGGGCAATAATCTTCTTAAAATCAACTAAAATATCGAAAGAACCATTTCGGGTGACGATCATTAGTCACGAGTTACGTCAATTGAACAAAAACAGTTGATTCAAACAAATTGAATGTTCCCACAAGGAGGTGAAAATCCAAGGGTAAATATGGGATCAGAGATAATAAATGATCTGAAATAGCAGACACGAAAGTGACCCTTGAAATCGAGGATGTAGAGATTAAAACCGGTTGAAAGGAAGTTGATATCATTAACAAGAATGGCATTAAAGTTTACAATCAAACTGCAGTATCGGGCGATAAGAATAGATCCGCATGTGTTCTTTTGATTAATGATATCACTATCACTGGAGGAAGCTGCACAATTGACAGAAAAACTAGTTCCCCTATGTCCAAGAGATAAGGTTGACATTCACTCGGATTATAAGTGTTTGGTTAGTCAAATAAAAAGGTTGACTAATGATGCTCGGGCATCAAATATTCATGCAGTTTTTTCGATTCATTTTGTTACACTTAACGCTTTTTAGGACGCATCTGCTTACTCTTTGTGATCGACTGCTATTTGTTTATGACGAATTTAGATGAATATTGTATGAGGTTTGTATGGTATTAGTTTGAAAAGATTTGATTTGTCCATTGCGCAAGTGATATCAACTCCTAAATATTAACAACAATGATATAAATTAACGAGAAAACAAAGAGCTAATAACAAGCAATCCAATTATAGAGATTGTAGAGTCAAAGCAAAATGAAAAGTGAAATATTGGTGCCCAAATGTCATATAGAGAGTAGCATTAAAATTAGTAATTCTCCATAAAAACTAGGTCCCAATGTATACCCATTCCTGATCTGAATATCATAAATATTAATATCTAAAACTAAAACTGTTTTATTTCCTTGAATACGACCTAATAATTAGTAATTGCTCACATCTTACGAAACACTAATAAGTAAATACTAATGTTTTTATTATCTGTATGCATTTATTAAATAGCGCTATCTGATATTGCTGAGATATGCGCGGTCAGCGCTCGGCCTAGTTTCCACGGCCACCGTACCGCTGCCCCCGAATAAATAACCCTCCTGACGCACAGAGTGTATGGGAATAAGGCTACACTCGCAGGGCACGGGCTGTACAAGTTCACTATCTCCCTCATTATCGATCTAACGAATATCTACAGCCGTTGGCCGGGAAATGATGACAAATATTTTAGTATGCACACTAGATGCACCATGCGGAAATATTTTGTAGGACATGTTTATTATCATTGCGAGAACCTTCGCATGTTTAACCCCTTTAGGTTAAATCTTTATTGGTATATTTGGGTTATGATTTTTCGTATCTACAGTTAATAATTATATATTCATAGTTCAATAGTTTTACCATTAGCAACGTTTTTGTTACATTTTTTGTCTAAAAAAGTTATGAATAAAACACATTTCTTTTATAAAGCCTACGCAATTCTTGAACCAAAAAAATAGAGCTGACATTACGCGCTTAAAAAATAACTACGTCCGAAACAGGTGACTAATTTATATACAGAAAACAAATCTACATGTATTTCTAAATATTTATGACAATTTAAATGCAGTTCTCATGATTTATGGCAATTTAGTTTCATAGTGTGGCCACATAGCTCTACATAGAGCAGCAATATATCTGCCCGGTCCGCCTCCTGCTGTCGAGGCTGTTAATAAAAATGTTCGCAAATATTATAATGTTTTCCCACGCAAAATTTAATGTAGCTACTAGCTATATGTTATAAACTGTGTTTATTCGAACTAGATAATTTAACAAAGTGAAAAGTCTTTAGCGGCGTAATTGTGCCCTGTATTTGAGTAAAAATCGCGTCAAGACAAACCTGATCGAAGATTCCTAAGAAATAGAACCCACATCGATAGAATAGGAGATTAGACCGTTTTTTTTTTGTTGTCGCGACCGTTGTCGCATCGTAGAAGAGTAATATTATCTCCTGTACCACGCGGTAAAATAAGATTCTTGCTTCTGCTGTTTCCTTTCACTGACGGAACTTAGAGGAGTCTTCAATACATAATAAATAATCTCATGAATTTGTTTTTATGCATTTAGTATATTCTTATCATATTATTCCTTAAAGCACCAATAATTATGTTAAATAACCTAATTATTATTACCGTTAACAAGATCCGCGTCCGTAATGAGGAAACATTTTATTATTGGAATAGTTGAAATATTGAAGTCGTTTGATATAAATAACTTAATATAAGCAATCAGCAATCCGATCCGGAGTCCCGCTGTGTCAACTCCGAAATATTTAATTTCGACAATCGACAGGTTCGGATATTTATGTATCACCTCTACCATTTCATCAGGGTCGGACATACTATGTAGCACGTGCTACGGGCCCCACGCGTAGTGGCCCTAGACTCCAACGTCTGGATAATCGGTGCCCCTAAGGTCATGGATGAACTCGGCCAGCGACTACTGTTTTTTAAGCTCTTGCTATCGTACTGCTGGGCCCTGCAACTATTTTTTTTACTATTATTATTTATTAACATTACTACGCCATCGTTGTTGGCAGCTTAGCATGCAATGTCTAAATATGTTTGTGCAAAGTAAAAACAACTATGTAAATTTTGTTTTAACGATTCCGGAAATATAATAGGTTAGCCTTAGATTTATTTATTTATTTATTTATTTACAGCCATTATTACAGAGCATAACACTACTTAACTACTACATTACTATACTATTACATTTGTACCTAATCCTACTTCTAAAAAAAAATGTTTATTTGGCATGTTGCTCCGTATGCCATTTGGCAAAGGCCTCCTCCAACCTCCTCCATTCAACTCTATCCCTGGCTACTCTACTCCAAGTAACTCCTACTATGAGTTTAAAGTCATCGGCCCATCTTTTGTTTTGTCTACCTCTTTGTCTTTTGCCGTTTCTAGGGTACCATTTTTTACTTTACGGACTTTTTTACTCCATTTTTCTTTGCCCCTTATCAAATGTCCTGACCATTTCCATTTCAGCCGTTTAATTTTCACCGTAATGTCTTGCACTTTAGTTATATTTCTGATTTCATCGTTTCTTAGTCGATCCATTTTCTTTATGCCGAGCATGCTACGCTCCATTTTTCGCCTTAGATACATACCATTTATTTATGAGTAAGTAAATTAGGGGGTTTGTAACAGAATATGCTATGGGCCCAGCGATAGCTGAATGCGGCACTGCGTTTTGTTATATTATATGACCCACCTACGCTTCTATTGTATATGCCTAAGTAATCATCAAAGAAAAATGTAAGTACTTTAGACGTTTTTCTTGCGAGATCAAATTCTCAATCGAATCTCGTATTGGTATCTCGATTGTATCATACAGTTACGTTGGTACTTCTGTTTTAATATTCCTTTCTTTATAAATTGATAAAAATTGGATCTAAGCTATAGTAAATGGTATATACAAAATATTGTCCGCAACTTCGAAATAGTCATAATAAAAACTTGCGCCCTTTTTTGGACTCAGAGTTAATCTGTATCGAATCTACAGGCACGTTACTAGAATTTATAATAGTTTTCTAGACAAGACAAAAGTGTTAGATTGATTCAATTTTAAGAATTTGGGTTGTACATTTTATTCGACTCAAAAATTAATGGAAGCAGGGAAACTTATCTAACACTATAGCATTAAGATAGGTTAATGCAAAAATTTAAGTTTCCATTAAGTTGGGACTAAATGATAAAATTTTGTCGCAAAAAGTAATATGTAACAGGATTTGTGTAAAAACTTTACGACTGATTTTAATAGAACTTAATGTCATTTAAAGTAGATTTAAGGAAGAGATAATGAGTTAAGAGCCAATTAATATTTGCTTTAAAAAGGTTATGGGTATTCTAGGTAGAGGCAGGATACGTTAAAATTACATTCTTTAGTACAGGGTAAAATAATTTATCCAAGAACGTATCAAGACACGGCTTATAGCAGGGTTTCGTAGATATTATGAAATAGATATAGAAGTAGATAATATGATGGATACTGCGTACTCCCAACGCTATGCTAAATGTATCCCTGTGCTATAATATAATAATATATTAAGTATAATAAGCTTGCTTGAGGTATTTTGATTTGGAATGCACCATTTTTTTGCATGTCATTGTGTCATTGCACGTCATTGCACAGGAACGGCGAAGTGGGAGTCGAAATTATTATTAATTATTTTTAACTATAAATAGTCGAATTTGAAAATGTATTTTGACATTCACTATTTTTAGGGTTTAAAGTTAACTTGTGTCCGTACCGCGAATAATTATTGTACTTAAGTCGCAGTATTGTTTTTGGGATCTTTATTTATTTTCTTTTACATCTACCTAAATTAGTAATTTTGAGTTTTGGCAGTTTTTCTACAAGTGAGTTAAATTAAAGTATGTAGTAAATTTCTAGTTAATTAATATTATCGTAAGTAGCTAGCTGCTTCTAGCTGCTTCAAATTAAAATGAGTTTGGCATTGGCCGGTATTTTATCAGTGACATGAATTAACAGCACTAAACTCCAAACGATGAACCGTGGCACATTACTTCACAAAAATGTTTGTATTATGTACTATCAGAGAAGTTGATGAAGCAGACGGGGGACCTACGTAGTTTGGTCGCGTTACGTCAAACCCAACCGACAGATCACCTAGTTAACATTGAATAGACATGACCCGACCAAATGACGTTGGTATGTCAACTGCCTAAGAATAAATTTCCTCGATGGCACCTATTATTATTATTATTTTGATTTTAGTGTACTATAAAAAAGGTATCTTATTTACTCTCTACGGAACCCTCTTATTAGTCGTATCCTGACAAACTCTTGTAGTTATTTCAATAGGGACTTGATTGTGTGATACATAAGGTATAATATTAAAGTATTTGCTAACAGTTTACCATCAGTCCACAGATAGGAATCATCAATTAATATTAACAGATCGGTGCTGCATAAGTTAGGCAATAATCAGCCTTAATCCCTTTTGGCACGATTTCTTTTTATCTGATGGCTAAGCCCAAAAATTTTAATACTATAACAAAACACACAAAATTCAACCGTATTCAAATACAATAAGGTTGAAATTCGAGAGAGGTATCAAAGAATAGCTGCACGGTAGCAGATTTGATAAATGATACGAATTCGACACGCGAGCTAAGCTTGGGAATCATGCTGATTAAATTTAGGACAACTTGTTCTTTGCATTCATTGGGATATTTTTGACATCGACGTGGGATGAACAAATTTTATTTTTATTTCAGTTTTTGGTGAGATTCTTAAAAATTGCATTGTTTCTACCATTTATGTCATATTTTGTAGTTACTTTATGATTTCAACGACTATTTCTGCAGTTTGTTAAGATAAACCAGTTACCACTTGTATAATTATTTACCTGTAATATTTTTTGCATATTTTAAAAATTACTTTTTGTCACAGCTAGATGGGAGAAACTAACTTGATCTAAACTAAATCAGAATTCGCAAAAAACATTATTGTTAATTTTTACCAATCAAATATTCTACAATTTGTTTGCTGTCGCATTTCTAGTGAACTTCTATTTAAACTAAAACCTTCTACATCTGCAAAGGTAACTATCAATAATACGTTTGCTACTTAAAATAATTTTACGAGTGTTAGATCCCGAACACCGCGGACTAATGTTTGTAAATCGGATTAAATAGTCGTAAACCCGGCAGCCTCGTTACGGTGAGCTTACGGGGTGACTGTTACACCGAAATACCGAAACGCAGGAAAAATTGTCATAAGAAACCATACCCAATCAGTAATCGTTTTGATGAGATAATGTTGTGATATTATGTCCTTTTACTAATAACTAATATTATAGAATTACACATTTTGGGACACAAAATTTATAACATTATTGTGTAAAATGTACACAAGCAACCGCAATGACAGTCTGTAATTATTATAAGAATGAGGTGATGATATGAGATGATATTAAGATGATGTCTTGTCATCGAAATTACGATTGTTTTCTGTAATTAGAAAATAAAAGTATTATCGAGTTCCTAATGTTTTTTTTTATTATTTGAAATTCGTAGTTTATATAGGTAAACAACCTTTATAAAGCGGCGTTATAATACGGCGTACCAAGTAAACGGCTAAGAAAATAAGTACGTCAATTCCTTCGGATTGTCTAAGCTTCTAAACTGTTTTATGAAATATATATTGCACAGAAAATAATGAAAGTTATACAACAAAAAGCGTAGTAGCAGAGTAAACATTTTTTTACCTCAAAAAATTTTTTCAACTTGATAATAACAAATAACTTAAGACGTTACAGTACGGTGTAAACGTAGCTGCGGTCACAAAATCAAACATTTTACGATACAAATGTATGTAATCAGAGCAGAAACGGTTTAAATCGTCAGGTGTTTTTTAACTTTCAATTAAATATTTACACGTCCATAAAATATATTATTCAGATCGTAAACTGTCGCCAACTTTATTGTTTATTTAGCTGTAGATCGTAAAAGTGAGTTTTATAATTGATAATCTTAAAACAGTTATGTAGATAAGCTTATAATCGTAACTCTTAATATTATGCCTTCATGTTATTAAACTACTAGTTAGTTTAGTATTAGTAGTTACTAGTCACTCTCTTATGTCGGTTAGTAGTAAAAATTTGAACGCCTCCGTGGTCTAGTGGTACAGAGCGTGGCTCTTGACTCGGAGGTCGTGGGTTCGATTCCCGCGTTGGAAACATGTTATTTCCAAGTTTGGTTAGGACAATGCAGGCTGATCACCTGATTGTCTGACAAGTAAGATGATCCATGCGTCGGATGGGGATGTAAAAAGTCGGTCCTGCGCCTGATCTCTCGCCGGTCGTGTCGGTCTGCCGTCCCACTGGGATATTGAGAGTATAAAGGAATAGAGAGTGCTCTTGTGTACTGCGCACACACTTAGGCACTATAAAATTACTCCTGCGTAGCTGGCCTGGTTTCAATGAAACCGGCCACCGTCACCGAAACCGGTGTGGGAGCTATTATTATTAGTAGTAAATAATAGCTTGTTTCAAATAATAAACAATAGTCATTTAAGTAGAAAGCACTAACACTAAGTACAAAGTACAGCTATGTTTCTATTTGTTTTACTATCTAAAAGTAAGCGAAAAATAAAAGCAGCATTAAAATTAACATTTAGTCCATACTAATATTAAAAAAGCGAAAGTCTGTCTGTTCTTCACGCCTTAAACGCTGAACCGATTTTTCCGAAATTTGGTATGTGTGGTTCCCACGTGATAAACGAATTTTGGCGCAAAACCTACGAATAATAATAACTAAGGGAACATTACTCCCATGATACCGTTTTAAATTTAATTCCTTTCGAACTGTCATATAACATCAGCCTGATACCGCTCAAGGCCACCTAAAATTGCAAATGTATTGAAATGTGTACCTAAGGTACACTTTTTGACAAGTATAATTTTATTATTGTGGAGCAAGTTTTTTGACGGAGTTACTCTTCCTTAGTTTTTATTATTCGTAGCGCAAAACATTGAATGACGGGGCGGTCTGACATTGATTAAATTAAGATCTAAATGAATCAAAACAAAGTATAGAATATAAACTACAAAAACGGCATCTACGTTTTACAAAAATTCTACCTAATAATATAATAATTCTACCAAATTATAAAAATACCAAGATGCTGACAACCCTAATGTTTGTTTTGATTGTATTAAATTATTTAAAACTACCGACGTTAAACTTACACCTGATGATGATTTAATTCGAAACCGGTCGTGTAATTTGTTAAAATTATTATAATTTCTTAAATATAGTGGAAAAAGTGCACGAAAATTGTGTTTCATTAGTGTTCAACATGAATTTCCACCAAGAACCAACAGTACAATCAGTTACATTACAAAAATTAAACAAGCATCATACCGGCTCCGCAATACGCCATAAAAATGTATGGCAAATGCGGCCCGGTGCACCTCGTCGTCATAGTAAAAGGAGAGCAAGTAAGTCAACTCCGGCCCAATCCGCGAGATAATTACCTACTGTCTTAGGGCTGTCAATTTTAGGCGACGGCGCGGCGCGGCGGCGGCGCGGCGGCGCTGGCGGGGTGGTGTGATGTGGGCGCGAGCGCGCCGCGCGACTGACTGCGCTTCGTTCGCAAATCGCACCGCATGAACAGCGGCAACGTCGCGTCGCGTCGCGGTCTCCCGACTTTTAATAATAAGTGACTCTTGATTGTACATAATATTTTGTGCGTATTTTGGCAATTTTTCGTGGATATTTGCATGCATATTTTGGCACTTTAATCGTGCATATAATCCGAATTCCTATGTCTAATTACAATAATTATAAAAATACCCTGTAAAACAACATTACAAATTTTACGACTATCTCTTAAACTATAAACTATAAAGTTATAAACAAATCTGTTGAACTAAGGTTCGAACTTTGCTTCATGTACATAAGTATTACAATTAGTCAATTAAGTACTTATTTTTAATTACGATATAAAATAAGTACTTAATTGACTGTAAGTAGTTAGTAAATAGTAATATACCTACAATATAGAGAAATGGCATTACTAAACGTAAACAAAGCAATAGCGGCAAATTAGTCGACGGATCAAAAGTACCTAAAACATTCCCTTATTTACCTATACTTACTATGTTCTAGTGGGAAAGTAGACCTACCTACTTCCTCTGTGTCATAGAAAATTACTTATACAATAATAAAGAAGTAAGTAGGTATCTCATCACCAAGTAAAAATTATATGCTAGAATGAGTGAGTACTAACTAGTAATTGTACCTTTCCTGTTCAATAGGTACCTAATCTGAACAGAGATAATTATGGAATTATTGAATTATTATTATTAAAACACCTAAATACACAGCAATAGTTTCTACTGCGATTATTATCAGAAATTTTTGATTCGTGTCGCGGCGCCGAAAAGCCGTGAACGCGCGAGCCACGTACAGTGTTAGCCCCGACTGGTACACCCCGAATCCACTCGAGATTTTTATATGTGTGCGTGCGGCGACGCATTGATACTATGACGCACACATACAAGCCGCGCGCGGTGCCTTTGTATGAAGATAACTTACTTCCCCTCTTTATACTATGTCGTCGTAATATGCGGGTACCTTAAGCGCCTACAATCAAATTACCTTATCTAAGATTGCGAGATTCACAGTTTAGCTGGCGACATCAAACCTGTCTGCAAATAGGTGAAAACGTCGCTAGGGGACTGAGTGACAAGACTATAGCGGGATGTAGATCTATTAAATATTATACTTTAATGTCATTGCATCCGCTGTAAGTTTTTTCATAAAATTTGGGGATAGGATATAGGACAGGATGGACAGAGAATATTATTATAAAGAGCTTATGTTTATTGAATTAAAGTTAATAAGTAATCGTTAACTTTCTTCGAATGTGTCCATAAGGACTATTGTGTATTGAGTATAATATTATAATATTTGAATTTAAATTTATTCGATACAAAAACGAAAAAATATCTATACATAAAATAAAACTGTACTTAGAAATGAAAATTCTGTACATTAAAGATATTCCAAAAATAATAAGCGGGGGGTGTCACTACATCGCTATAGAAGCCAAAAATGTGGTTAGTTTTTTGTCTGTCTGTCTGTCTTTCTGTCTGTCTGTCTGTCTGTCTGTATGTTTGTTCCACTATCACGCGAAAACTACTGATCCGATTTGAATGCGGTTTTCGATGACATATTAATTGTCTTCTTCCAACTTAATATCTGGTGTATAAAAAACTTTCCCCCCACCCCTCTAAGAGGACGAAAGAGGGGGTCAGATTTTGTATCAAACTTTTTTCTTTAACACGAAAACTACTGATCCGATTTGCATACGGTTTTCGCAGATATATTTGTCTTCTTCCAACTCAACATCCGGTGTATAAACCTCCCCCCCACCCCTCTAAGGGGACCAAAGAGGGGGTCAGATTTTGTATCAAACTTTTTTTTCTTTAGTGGACTTACTTCAATATATTATTAACTGTGTTTTCCAACTTAATATCTGATGTATAAAATATTTCCCCCCACCCCTCTAAGGGGACAAAAGAGGGGGTAAGATTTTGTATCAACTGATTGAAGTAGAAACACTTTAAATGGCAAAACAACTTTGCCGGGACATCTAGTATTATATACATTCAAAGTAGCGTGTTGCGTGAGCAATATGCTTGCCTTCATCCCTGTTACATAATAATATTAATACTTTAGATGGGTCTTACGGGTTAAAAATGAAGTTTTTTTCTTTACTGCCATTACAATATTGTCCACCACAGCCTGCAACAATCACGCCTTGCACCACACAAACGTGGGTGGTTATCACCCATTCGCATAGGAATTGAGACGAGACATTGTAATATGACGCGAGAACTACTGCGTAAATTACGCTTATTATAGCGCATGTGTATAGGATAATAACATTTTGTATGTTACGGACAGTGCAAACGGGATATTTGTGATCGCGACAGCAGCTGCATTAACCTAGACAAGTTGAGCGGCGCGTCAAACTGAAATTATTACTAGGATTATCTAGAGTAGGCCAATTATATATTTACTACCTAATACTTGGAAAAAATGAGACCGATTGTAATGTAGCATAGGCGTAGAATAGACCAGGTGCTCCAGGTGGTAGGACATGAGGCCGTACAAGTCACAACTTCTAGTATAAATCGCAATACGTCTGAGATGAATATGGGATTCGTGACTCTTGACGTAATGTACAATTTGTTTTGTTTAGGATTGACGATTCTACGTACGTAACGTGAAGCAAAATCGACCTTGTAGTGCACCTTCTAAAACAGCATTTATAAATCCCATCAACATTTCGTCGCTACTAATCTTACTGTCACTACAGTGTCTACCCTTTGCGCAGCGCAACAGATATTTTACGGTGGCTGCAGCATTACAGCAGCTCGTCTGCGCGAAATAATTTTCTGAAGATACCCAACTTTCCTCTTCTCACGTTAATAGTTAATAAAACCTTGTATTTATACTGCTAATGCTGTACAAACATAATATTTACATGTCATTTGAGATCTGAATTTTTATGACTCTAAGCAAAGGTTGTAAAATCACATATTACGATGCTATTAACTGCTACTATAGTATGTAATAGTATCCTAGATCTTAAACACTAGATAGCTGTGTCGGCTTTTTAAGGTCTTAGGTTAATAGCTTAGCTATGTGAGTCAGGCGTAACGTACTCGTAAGTATCATATTATTTTCAAGCTCGTTTTCTGTAAATCAACAAAAGCTCTATGTTTCTCCGGTTTTCTCTACCCTCATCTAAGAACACAGTGCTTTTATTTATGCATTTAACTTCACCGATTAAGAACATAATATTTTGTAAATAATATTAGTTTTCCAATAATGTTATTACTGTAGCACCTAAGCACTAACCTTAAGATTTAGTAGTCTTTCTCTATTATAAAGTAATTTATTATATTACAAGTAAGTTAGGACCCAAGAACTTATGCAAAAAAATATATTTTTTGCATTTCGAAAAACATTATAAAACTAAAATTTGTATACGCAGTGTGAATTTTTCCACACATTACGGTAAAGTTTAAAAACAAAAAATCTCAACAAATGAAGACATTTTTAATCACCAATCTTTTCAACTTTGCAACAATGCAAGTTATTCAGGTGAAATTCAAATCAGATTGCCGTTTCTGACGCGTTAAATGTGGTCCGTGGTTTTGGGAGCGCGTGATAAATTGCCTGTAATTGTATCTGGCGTTAAAAGAAAAATTGGCGGGTAACAATCTGAATTTAAATCAGTTGGGTTGAGCGTACAGCGAAAGTAGGTGAGGATGGACCTTAAGGTACTTGTAAAGGGGCTTAAAGTGCTGATCATTTACTATGGATATACTTAGGAAAGGACCGATCGAGCGCCTCCGTGGTCCAGTGGTTTAGAGCGCGACTCTTGACTCGGAGGCCGTGCGTTGGAAACATGTTTTTCCAAGTTTGGTTAGGACAATGCAGGCTGATCACCTGATTGTCTGACAAGTAAGATGACCTATGCGTTGGATGGGCATGTAAAAAGTCGGCTGCGCCTGATCTCTCGCCAGTCGTGTCTGTCTTCCGTCCCACTGGGTTAGGAGAGTAAAGGAATAGAGAGTGTTCTTGTGTAGTGCGCACACATTTGGCCACTATAAAATTACTCCTGCGTAACTGACCTGGTCAATGAAACCGGCCACCGTCACCGAAACCGGTGTGGGAGTTATTATTACTTGGGAAAGGATATAGAATAGTTTTCACCCCGGAAAATACGGATTGCGCGTTTAACGAATTTCAGCGCAAAGAATTTTCGAATGGAATATGATGAATTCTTATCAGAATCTCGTTTTTAACTACTGTTAAAAACTGTAATCAAGACATCTTCCGCCAGATGGTAGCTACAAATTAACATTTTTAAAGTGCAAAAAATGAATTACAGATTTTTAGCATACAATCGTTAGGGCGGAAATAATAATTAGTGCTGTATTTTTAAGTGTCGGTGCGATTTCACGTTGACTGCCAATGATATTATATTATAAAATTGACTGTATGCTATTATTGTAGACTATTTTTTCGAGAATGGCAATATTTCTTTCATAAAAGGCTTTTAGTTGACTTTGTTACTGATATTAATATCCCCAAAACGGAAGCGTTAGCCAAAAATCGATTCTCACTGTAGGTCATTTTGTAGGTGTCCATAATTATAAGGGCCGGGTTCATTACATGCAGTGCAGGTGGTCGGTTAAATCGATATGTCACGATTCGATGATTTAGCATCGATACTGACAGATTACGATTTTTCGACCCCCTTTATGCGTGTAATATTTTTTTAATGAAGGCCCAGAGCGTTTGCTGTAACTGTTTTGGAGCAATAATTATTGTTTATCATGATGATGGGCATTATCCGTACCAGTTTTGGATTATGTTAATACTTTAGTGACTGCTGATATTCTTTAAGCAATTCTTATTTTCAAAGCACCGTACTATGTATAATATTAAATTGTGTAATTTTTTTGTTTATTTTTATAAGTACCTAATGGAAAGAATAGCATGTTCTAATTCTTGTGGTTGGCAATTTTCATCCTCTATAAAAAGTACTGAGTAATTCTTTAGATAAGAATAATTGTTATTGTAGTAACAATTTTGTTCTTATTGGAGACACCTTTGTAAATTTAATTATAGTCCAATAAGAAAACATAGTAAGCTTTTCAAACTTTATTTTCATCAAAATTCCTTTTACATTCATCTTACTGATCTATATGAATTCCGTATTCAGAATTATCTCCTACTTATTTATTAAGGCAACAAGATGAAAAAAATATATAATTTAGTACTAACAAAAAAACCCACGTAGGCTTAAACAATGACGTAGTACAAGTTATCAGTTTACGTCTCTGTACGAAATTTTTAGAAGTAAGATGAGTACATTCCAATGGTACTACCTAATATATATATAGCTCTCACACCGGTTTCGGTGACGGTGGCCGGTTTCATTGAAACTAGGCCAGCTACGCAGGAGTATTTTTATAGTGCCCAAGTGTGTGCGCAGTACACAAGAGCACTCTCTATTCCTTTACTCTCATAACCCAGTGGGACGGCAGACCGACACGACCGGCGAGAGATCAGGCGCAGGACCGACTTTTTACATGCCCATCCGACGCATGGATCATCTTACTTGTCAGACAATCAGGTGATCAGCCTGCATTGTCCTAACCAAACTTGGAAATAACATGTTTCCAACGCGGGAATCGAACCCACGACCTCCGAGTCAAGAGCCGCGCTCTGTACCACTAGACCACGGAGGCGTCAACGTACTACCTAATATGAAGATTAATATCAATGTTCCGAAAGAAAGTAAGATTTTAATTTATTAGAAGGAGTTATGGTAGTTATTAATTCAGGTGGTTTTGATAATTCAATTGAATTAAAAAGCGCGGTATTAGGTATCTCGCCGTTCTCTCGCCGTACACATTGCTCGCGCGCAGTGTACGGAGCTGATATTATAAAACTTTGTTAATCTCCCACGTATATATTTTCAAGACTTAGATTAGCCAATTCAGTTCAGTCGTTATCGAGATTCAACGATACTAACAAAATTGAAAATTCATTTACATTTATATCTAGTATAGATTAGCTAGTAGTAATAAATATAAAATATCATAGTAATATCATTAACATCACAGTTGTTTGTTCATTGCCGTTTACAAATCTGTAATGCATGTTTTAGGTAAGTAGATAAAGACAGATAATGACGATTATGGTGGTGATGATGATGATGGACACTTAAAGAGAAACCTCCACGTGTTTGGCGAGGGCGACGCGTATCGACAAATTTACTCGGTCGTCGTGTTTGCTGTTGGCTTTTCACACCGCGGAGCACGCGGCGGCGACAGATCTAAACGAATAACTGCATTTTAGATACAAGGTGACCCGGAAAATATTGTTTCGCCGCTATTTAGGGTATACCGTATAAAATATCAATAGGTATAAAAAAGAAACTAAAAATAACCCCAAAACGTCTATCTGCTACTTCTTCACGCCCAAAGCGCTGAACCGATTTTGCTCAAATTTGGTATGGAGATATTTTGGATTCCGGGGAAGGACATAGGTATCCCGTATCCCCATAATCCCGGTAAATGTGCAGGTCCCTGCGCGATAAACTAATTCTGGCGCAACGGACCTACGGGCGTCATCTAGTAAGCATATAGCTAAAAAACTAGTTCATTTCAGCGTGAGAATTTAACACCCAGATACACGCATTTATTAGTACCAATTTCAGCATTATTACGTTATTGATTGATGGTGTATACTAATTGATTAATTGTATAACATAATGTACACATCGGAGTATGAAAATAATTAATTGCACGGCTACTGTATTGCAAAAACTAACACAGCCTAGGGCCAAAATTAAAACCAATGAAGTGGTCAAATTTGAAATTAATTGACACATTCAATTTAGACATCCGATTGATCGAGCACTGATTGAGAAGAATGGTCTAATTAGAAGTTATTCTTGTGTATAGCAAGTTAAAATTAATAAGTGCACTTTATGTTTAACATTTGAATTCTCACGTAGTGTATTTTGTAAATAAAAAAAAAATAATTTGACTGTGATAATTTTTTTAAAATGTTTAAATTTACTTAGGTATAATATCATGTAGAAGTTCTTATCAAAGATTTATAGTTAAAGTAACTAATTAACACTGATCTCTATTATACAAGTACGCTGGATTGCTGAACAGACCTGCTTTTTGTGCCTATTTGAAGCGGAATCAGCGCCCCCATTATTCGGGTAGAGAACTAAATCTGACGTAACCACAACCAATAACAGCTGTTGTCATCACTAGTATTAGTTCCAAATACTCTCACTACTGCCATCAGCGCCAATATGGCGGCTTTTAAACGTCATTTTTACGTCAGATTTAGTTCTCTACCCGAATAACAGGGGCGCTGATTCCGCTTCAAATAGGCACAAAAAATAGCTGTCATTTCAATATTGCATAATACTTGTATATAGAGATCAGTGCTAATTAAACATAACAAAAACAATCGTAGCTACATTGCTCACTTGCTGGGCTTGAGAAAAAAATCACTTTTTTGACCTCTCCCCTAAATGAGTTTCGGTAAGATTTGGCTGGACCCTCTTTCTGCACAAAATAGGTAAGTACCTTACGTTATTAGTAAACGTCCGATTATAAAATTAATCGTAATATTAACTAATATTGTCTCTGATTTTTTTTTCTGTAGAAAGTTCTAACTAGATTATCAAATAAACCACAAGATATATGATTACCCACGCTGTCAACAAACATCATAAATTCGAAAACGTTTTGCGAAAGTAGAATATCCAGCGTCTATTTGCACATCCAAAAAGTATATTGCCATTCAAAAATGAAGCATACTGGAATAAATTAGAGATAATTTTTCGTTGGCATTGTTTTAGTTTAAAACTGGTGCATATAATTCAGCGTCAAACCTCGGACATTGACCGGGCAAAGGTTTGTGCAACACAAAAGCTATGTTTTTAACATATACAAAGGTAAACTATATAGAGTAAAGAAAAGGCTTCTCATATTCTATTGGTCAATGAAAGACAGACATTTAAAGCGTATTTTCCAAATGATATTAATTATTCTTATACAGTTATTGTTGATGTAATCATCATTTTCCATTTGTTATACTACAAGGGATCGATCTAAGGGTAGGTATCACTTCACTGTCTAGGTTTGGCAGGCATCCTTTTTAAAGCAATACCTGAAAACTGAAATGGTGTGCGTGCTCAACTCACGTGCGTTTGTCCCTATGAAAATGTAAACGATATCTAAAGTTTACCTGCACATAGCATAGCTTTTCATACACACAAGCCTTATGTATGCGGTCCTATGTTTTCAATGACTTGTCATTTCAATATTTTGGTCACAATATTACTCACAAAAGACAAACTAGTTTAGAAAAGCCGTGAAAATTAGTGTGAAAAACTATAACAAGTTACTATAGTATGTAACGGTAATACGCACGTGAAAATTGTTTAAAATGACGTAGCGCTTCATAACTCTTTTCCGAACGAATTAGCTATATTTAAACCATAGATGTGCATAGAAATACGATACCAATAATATAAACAAGCGAAAACTAATAAACCGATCGTCAATATGAAACTTTTATCATTTTTGGAGGTAATACATCCCAGGTTTTTATTAAAAAAAAAAACTGAAAAAAATTGGTCTCTACTTGGGGTGATTTTTTTTTAATAACACCCATAGTTAGAGTGTTATTTTGAAAAAAAACGGACTTCTTCATCACGCATGCAAATCCGCGAGATGCACAAGCAAATATAATCCATACTAATATCATAAGCGTGTCTGCCTGTCTGTCTGTTACTTCTTCACGCCCAAACCACTGAAACGATTTTGCTGAATTCGGTATGGACTATGAAGATACTTTTGATCCTGAATAACAAATTTAGTGCAACCGAGTAGCAGGAAAAATCTAGTATCGAAATAAGTTCACATTACAAAAAGCAATCACTAATACAATAAACACTTTGTTAATTCACGCGTACACTTACAATTGTAATTACATTACTATTAGTAGTATTAGTAATTACTAGAAATAATTACAGAATTACCGATGAATCGTTAGATATTTCATACTGGAGCTTACGGCCGTTCTTTCTTAATTAAAATGTAATTTCAAATTAAATTTAACTTCTAATGAAGTTCCATTGAATTTACGGTTACTTCTAAATTTAAATACTGATATAATTAGTATGGTATAGTTAAGCGTAGAATTGTGATTTAATATAATATTAATAATACTTACATGACGCTTTTCAAATTCAAAAAGAAAATTTACAGTAAATTAATTAGAAACAAAGTTATTTATTCGAGTTTTGTAAAACGTATACGAAAATAATAAGATTATCAATTTTAGCGTCGACTGTACTTGGCTTGCCTTATATGCATTGTAATAAAAGTTTCATTAAAATTACATCACTTTGTATATCACGATTAAAAGTTAAATAAATAACCGAAATTTTGACAACACTCACTTAACCACTCGGTAAAATTGAACTCATCACCGCGAGCTATAACTGACAGGCGAAAAAGTTAAAAAACAAACAAAACTTGAAGTTTTTAATTTAACCACAGCTTAGTGATAAGGTACAGTCGAAAACAAAATGTTAAAGACGATAATTGATTTTATATTGTGCGATGGACCTGACTGAACGTAAATAATATTATTATCATGTACCATCGAAGAAAGTGATTCATAGACAGTTGACGGACTTGTTTGGTGGGATTTTGTCAGTTTAATGTTAATTGATTCATCAGATTATATGGCGGGGCTTGACATAACGCTACCAAATTACATCGATCACTAAGTAAATTACGCGGCTAGGCAAGTAGGCATACTATGCGGCCGGTGCAGAGGTGTGCGCTACCAAAGAAACACCACACAACTACCCCTCCCGCTCGCGGTGTCCATGCGTTGGGTAAATAATTATTTAACTTTAAGCTACATTTACTCAGTGATCAATTGATATTATTTTTTTATATTATTTTTTTCCAACTAATATAATAGCCAAATATCACGTCCTCAAGTATTGAACATGTCTCACCAGTCACGCAGTATATTTAATTCAATAAAAATACGATATACGATATTGTCGTAATGAAGAGCTCGGTATAGCTGCTACTACTCTATTATTTATATTTAGTAGTGATCAAACATATTTTATCATTATCTTTATTTTTACTAATTAATATAGTACAGCAAAATAATATTATTAATTGCGGTCCGTATAAAAAATGTTCGATAAGCAGTCCACAGCACAGTGTCTGTGTGTAATTACACTGTGCGCAACGCGAGGCGACGCGACGCGGTAATTTTCAGCTGTCAGCACTTTCCCCGCTGATATTAATTTGGGTGCCATCGATGTTAAATTATTATCGAGATTCTGAAAACCTAAGTTAAAAATATTTAACGTCAGCAATAAAAAAGAAAGAAGGCAAATAAGTTTATTAGATACATAGCTGTCCCGGTGAACTTCGTGTCACTTCAAAACCTTCCCTGGACTTCTACAAATATTTTCAGACTATAATCAGCCCAATCCGTTCAGCCGTTTTCGACTTTTAGCGCGACTGACACATTTGAAAATCCATTTTTATATAAAAGAAGAAGATAAGATAACATCTTACAAATCTAATAACTATAATTAAGACTAACTCAGATAACTCATAACACCAATTTAAATGCGGCCGTATCCGCAACGCTGATTTTCAGTGTTTAAAAATTAAGTTATCATTATTTTCGTACCTTCACGTTTGTAATTTTCTAATGTAAATTATATTGTGTTAACGACATAATATTAAATTATTGACATTAGATGTTACAAGCAACTTGGTTTATACAGAAATTTGTTTAGCCAAAACAGTACATTTTGTCGGAATAATAACTTTTCTTTTACATCACTCAAAATAATATGTATTTTAAAAGTGAAGCGAATATTTTACAGGTAATAATATCAAGCAAACTCACATACATTTTCATATTATTATTATATCATGTCCAAGTCCACTTTTTTCACTTTGCTCGAGAGTTTCCCATCGATGAAGATAAATTGGTACTTTTTTTACTTTAAATGTCAATTTTAAATTAATTTCGGGCCAGTTTTGACGGAGGAATGAACTAAATTAATGAGCGGGCTGTATCAACATCATCAGTCATGCGCATGCGCAGAGCTGACCTATATTAGTTTATCGTAAGATTATTGTAATTCGTAATATTCTTGAGCTATGTCAAAAGTCAATATTTTGTACACAACTCAAAAATTTGGGCTGTTTAAAAGTATCTTATGTCAACTAGTATTATTTCAAAATATGGTATAGTGTTTTATGACAAAATGTTCTGATTTGTGCCTACTTTTTTTAAAAAAGTAACAAAAAATAATTGGGTACACAGAACATAATTAAAAAATAACTTCAACCTCCTGCTTCGAACATAGATAACGCACGTCCAAAAAATTCACACCCTGTGCAGCCTCCGTTTAAAAAATAATGACTTCATTGAGCAAACTTCAATTATAGATAGCGATCGTTCATACCGGAGCAATAATACCACCAATAAAAACACCATGTATACAACCAGACACTACCTGTATTTTATATAGAGTGTTTTAATTTTGGAGCTCTCAAAATAATAACCTCTTATTAATAAAACTGTTTATTGCACACTTACGGTAATGTTAATATATCTTTTCTAACACCTACGCGGCTACGTTGTAAAATATATTTGACATAGAAAAAAGGGTCATGGATTAGATGCGTAGTAGAAGAATATAACGTAGAAAAGAAATAGGATTTAGAATCTAGCTAGATTGGTAATTAATTATATTAGAATCAAATAAAGCGATAACATTTTTAAAACAGTTTTGATGAACATAAGTATAAAAGCTTCAAACACATTCAGTAATATTTAGTCTACTTTGAGAGCATAGAATAAGCCTTAAAATTATGAAAAATCATCATGTATAACCAGTAATAATTATGAACGCCATGTATAAAAGAATTCTTGAAAATTGACCGCTCGCGACAAAATTTTTTGAAGAAGAATTTTAACAAGGTCGATTCGGCTGATTGGCCCCCTATTATTTTAGACTTTTTGATTGAGCCGTTGACAGGGCCAGTTATAAAGCTATAAAAATATGAAACGTTCATAAAATGCCTTTAATTTTACCTCGTTAGTCTGTTACTATAAATTTAAATTGCCCGTAGCGGTTGAATTTGTTAAGATTTGTAATGTTTTAATCGCTTCATTAATTCGTAATAATAATTGATGAAAAATATTTCGAATAAAGATTTGTCTAATTCCGATCTATACGACCTGGGCACTAAGACCTATTAGTGCTTAGTATACCTACAGTAGTCGGCGCGGTAAAAATGAACGTGAGAAAACAAAAACGTTTTAAATTTTAGGACAATTTGCCACATAAGTTTATTAAAAATTATGTAAAGCAACAATTAGGACCTTAAATGTTTGACTTCAGAGGAAATTACCAAGATTTTTAATGTCAGTATTGATAAAAAGGCGACTTCTCAGTTGTCAGTAATGCAACCTTACCTTACTATGCCTGATAAAGCTTGCTCTTATTTTGGTAGTTATCTATCTTGTTTTCTATCTTTTGTTACTCTTAATAGATAAAAAGGGAGGTCTTAACGGTAACATTTGATACTCAACCCATTTCATAGTTTTTATTTTTATTGATAAATTAATTAAGAGTTGATTGTTGTTAACGACAAGCGTAGGCGCAGTCCGTTAATTAAATAGATCGTAAAATATTTAGTTCTTTAATGACTTAAAATGATCTCCAAATTATTTAAGGTATTAAATTACTTTAGGATTTCCAGAACATGCAAATCTGTAAAGGTTTCGTTCTTCAAGAATTAAAATAGAAAATTTTAAATTCTGTTTATTCGAAAATTTAAATTGAAATATCATGCCGTCTGTAAATTATTAGTTCCTATGGATTCTCTCATACAAAAAAGCACTGCCTGTTAACGACAGTACTCCAAGATTTAATTTCAATCATTTCCTAAATCCTAGGCATGTGCCTAGATCATGATCGCGTTGACTAGGTAGTGTTATAATATTCTTCAATAGAATACCGGATCACAGTCCAAGAGGTATGAGCTATTAAGGTATCATTATAATCTAGCGACCACCGCGCTGCCGGATATGTGGGAAACTCAGTTATTTACTTAACTGTTCATTTTATTGCAAGGAATCTGCAGTAAAAATTCTGATTCTCTGCCCTAAATTCTACAAAATGTTCTATAATATCAAGGTGGCTTAGAAAACACTTCCGATAATTAAATAAAATCTAAACGCCACATAACAACTAGACTTAAGTATAATTAATTTAGGATTTAAGTCGTGTAGATAAAAAATTTGGCCTACATTATCACGTCGCCGAAAGAGACTTTAACGTGATAAAGTGTAGTGTGATTGTGTGTGTGAATGTGAGAATAATATATATTAGGATAAAATTGTTCGGCGTGCATCCGTTTTCTGATTGCCATAATACAAGTTTTACTTAGTATGGGATTAGACGACGTGATGTACGCTACCTTGCTTTTATACTATTGTATATTATTGAATGATTAATAAAGAATTTGAATTTGAATTTGAATTATTTTTGATCTTGGCAGTCAGAGATCAAGTGCAGAAGTACTATCGTTTTAGATTACTCTAGCTCAGCGGATCTCAAACTCTTTTAGTGGTGGACTCTTTTAAGAAGTAAGATTTTAATGGACCCTACAAAAAGAGAATGATTTGTCCTTGAATGGGTTTCTTGATGCTGGTGTCTGATGACATTTCTAATAAAAAGTTTTGTATCGCTCATGGATACAAGGCCTATACGGAGCCTCTAGACTCAGAGGGCTCTGCGGAGCACACCTTGAGAACATCTGTTCTAGTTACGGTTTCATAACATTCGCCAAACACCTTAAGGCACTATTAATGGAATGTCCACAATGTCCTGGCCATTCAAGTATAGATTTTCTAGCTCAGATTATATAGTATGATCTAAAGCAATTAGCATTAATTACTGTCAACAGCCATATTGAGATGGCTGACGTTTGTCGCGTGATTGATTGATATTGATAGAAAATGTGTTATAAATTAGAGTACTGTAATATTGTCGGATATGGTTTTGTAGCAATATAGTTTTGCTACAAAACCAGAATATGTTAGTCTGGTTACTACTTTTCAAATGATAACTTTATATTTTTTTCTAAATATTAAATACTCTAATGAGTCATGGGTTATGCTCCAAACCCGGTGCTCCTAAGTATACAAAAATGCGTGGACTCAAAAGTCCTGATTCTCAGGCGTTGAGAAGATAAGAAGATAATAGATTTTATGCTCCATCATTTAGAGCTGTAGCGTTTACTAGAAATTGGCAGTCAGCAAAATGATTGTCACTTTGACACGGCCAGTTTTTCAGGATTCAGTGCCATTGGCCTGTTATCAGTTTTTTGGACTTGTAAATATCAGCCCGTTAATAATAATGAGAAAATTACTGATGTTCAATTTGGTCGAAGTTTCCATTCACTTTTTGCTGAAATGGCAAGGTCATTAATGTTTTTATTTAGAACCGAAGTGCCAATTTAATTATGTAATTACATTACAAATTGTATGTCGGAATGTATGGTAATGTTTCTCGACAATTATTTTCCATACGGTCGTTGTAATTGATGGAGTTGAACTGGGGCGTTTTTTTTTCTCTTTAACGTTTCGCACAAGTGATAACAAACCATAAATTGAAAGTGATTTTTTGCCCATTGTTACAGGAAATTAAGAAATCAAGAGTGGCAAAATGAAAAAAAAAATGTGGGTATCCTGTTGATACTCACAATTTTTTTTCTATAATATTTTAAGTAGATATTAATCCTGATAACGTCTCCTAGTATAAAAATCTATATCTAATTTTTTGTATTCGTATTTTGAATATTTACCAATCGTATTAAATTTCAGCATTATTAGATTATGTCTTATCTTTTATATTTTATATCTGTAACGAAAATTTAATATCAGTTAGCTAATTACCACTTGTTACATAGCAGAATACTTACTTAATCCTTGCTATTTTAACGAGACTTGTTACCCAAATTACCGTCCATCTTTCATCATTTTGATCTTAATGCGAAAAAACGAGAATACGCCTACGTTATTTGTTTCCTTAATCGAGTTTAAGACGGATTCGGGTCGAGTGGCACCCGTACTTAGCGAGTACAGTTGCTCCTGCGAAGAGGTTCCTTGAATATGTCAAGATGTTAAGGTGCAGTTACAAATAATAAGAATAAGGTCACACCAACGACTATTTTAAGTTAATGCTCGAATTAGCGTTACCTCTTTAGTTTTTCATTTAAATGAAAGAGAAGACATGACATTTTAACAAGCTGCTAACACTAACAGACTTTGTGTAAAGATACTTTAAGTAATAAAAATAAATTTTAAATATGAGTAATAACTAATAAAAGGAAAAAACCCGGAAAATGTCCGGTTTCCACGCGATAAACAAATTTTGGCCCAACAGTGTTGCGGGTGTCATCCAGTACAGTTATAAAAATTGGCTTACCCTTTATCAAGACCACACCACGCTCTTTCGCTTCGATCCCGATGTCATTATTTATCCACCCTTATCTGTCATCTTGAGTGATCATTCCCGAATTTGGTGGATCTGATTAGCGAACTTTAATTAAGTGATGCTGGTCGACGGTTTGACTTGATGATATCGACTGATGAATGATTCTCGTAAATCGAATCAACCTACTTTTTCCGAGCGCTTTCGCACTGCGTCCGAAACGAATCCGATCCGTACACGAGATTCATAGATGATGATGGCACAATAGACAGAACGACTCGGTAGGCCGACTTGGAAGTGTTCTCAAACATTACATTTGACATAGCTTAGCATGCCATGTAGGCCGGCGCGTGGCCTTTTAAAGCGTTGCTAAGCCGTTCATAGTATGCTTGTTTGAAGTCGGCCTTTTTTTATATGAAGAAATGCTTTACGCATCCCCGGCGGATTGGGGACATCAGCCGGTTTATGTGGGACTCTCAGAGGAACTACCCACTAAAATGCAGCACATGCCGATCACGAGCCAATTTGCGGCTGCTAATTGGAATTATATAACATTATGTAAATCTGAACCATGTAATATGTATGTAGTTGTGAATAAACTTATTATTATTATTATTAAAACCCCTTGGTGCTCCACTCCCCGATTAGGCAAAGTACGGGCACGAACTGGTTCGTTCTGCCTATTGTGACGATGGGTGACGTACTCGAACTGGATTTAGTACGTAAGCTATCATATAAATAGTTCTACGTATACTTAGGAATTTTGTCGCCAAAACGTATGGTTCTTACACGATAATATACAAATATCGGAGCAACGGAGTCGCGGACATCATGTAGCCTAATGTAAAACCTTCCTCCGATTGTCAATTTATAATCCACATATTTTGTTAACAAGGATCTTCTATATACAGCGCACAAAGGTCGCACATGCATCAGTGTCTTGCATACATTTACTTTTGTAATGTCAATACCTGAACTTAACACTCTACTGACGGACGTTTAGCGTATAAGGAGTTGACTTGGACTCGGAGCGGATTTACAATTGCCATCAAAACACTAGGAATTGTCTCACGTGCTCAAATACGGGAATGTTAGCCTTAAATGTAGTGCATTTAGAATAGGCTTTTCATGGAGTTTGAGGACGCTTAGAGATAATTATGCAGACGAATGGAATGGCAGCGTCTTTTGATACTTAAATGCGTGGATTGACAGTAACCTTTACTATAATAAGTATCTTCTATACCTAAATATAACCCTTCAGTACTTAAATAAAATATATGGTTAAAGCTAGAATCGTAAAAAAATTTAGGGGAGTTTATTCTAAATACAGATTACAATATAACACATTTTTGCTTTAAAAATAATAAGTACTGTCAGTTAAGGAAAAGCTTAACCGGTACGCATTCTCTTAAATTTTATGTCCGGAGATATTTTGAGTCCCGGGATAGTTTTTGTCCCGGAAAATGTACGGTTCCCGCCGCCCGCGCGATAAACGAATCTTGGCGCAACGGAGTTTCGGGCGTAATCTAGTAATGATTCTATAATATAATATTATTACTGGTATGAGTTTGACTATATCAGTCTGATTAAGCTAATATTCTTTTTCGGATTCGCAATATAAAACTTCTAATAAAAACCTAAACTATCAAAGAAACCGCCGTCGTAACATATCCTTTTATTGTCGGCTCTCTTTGATCCATAAAATAAAAATGTTTAAATTAATTAAGAATTTTATCAAAATCTATAACACTAATTATAGTTTTTATGGCGGAAAATAGTTGGCGTCCTAGTCACTAGGCAGAGTGCGTTGATCCGTTAAATTTAGTCTGTTAAGGTAAGTTTGCACGTTAAGATAGATACAACAAAAAGGTAATTAATAAAGTTACTGAATTCAGTCAAAATATATTATTTTAGTTGCCAATTACCACTAATGATTTTCGGGTTTCCATAAAACTGAAAAAAGATTAGACAGAATAGATGACAATTACAGATATTGATTTCATGTTGAGTATTAAGTTGTTAGTTATAATCGTTAAAATGTATAATACGAGTATTTAGCAAAGAATTATCAGGCCTGAAAATATTAATTTCCTTAAAAAATTATATACGTTACGTATTAGTTCCTACAGTAGTTAGTGTAAAATAGGCATAACTGAATGAATAATTAAGAACTTTTAGCCAAAGATCTGTGCTAGATAAAATTTTATGTCTTTATTCAAAACTGATTAATATTCATAGTCTTACGTGTCGGCTATGAGTAAGTACAGAATGTAAATTGTCATGCACTTTTAAGGTTATATTTCACTAAATGGCTGTATAATGTTCACAAATCTAAAACATTTTATATTGATATTTTCCATGCACAGAAAGTTTTTGAATCTGGCACCACTAACTCCGTATTTTATTTCAAAATATAGAAGCCAAAACTGATTTACTGACCAATCAATAAACACTTATTGAGATAAAAAATTAAAATAATATGACTCATTTTATTGTGCTGCTCTTATAAGCATTCAATAAGATACCTATTACCTACAAAATTCACCCCAAGACTTAAAAAATAACAAAATTTTTAATTCATTCCCGTTAGCACCAACTATTCCAAAATTAAAAAAACCTGAACCCGATAATTTTAAACTCTTCCCGCCCTTCACGTCAGCGCTAACGCCACTACGTTTTACATAATCGGTGTCAAAACACGCCAACCTTATGTATATGCTAATAAGGTTCAAAACGGATGCATCAGAAACTGTGATAACAAGGTGCGTATTAACCCCTTCAAGCTGTCATGTTTCCCCGAACGAGCACTGCAAATCCAACTGTTTGTTTGTAGAAAGTTTTTATGTATATTTAAGTGGATGTTACTGGTAAACATTTCTGCATCGTTGATTTTTTTTATCAGAATTTGACACATCACAAGTCACAACATGGGATTACAAAGCACTTTTGTGCTGTACTACTGTGCTAGTTCTCGACTTAAGGCTATTTATTATACAATTTTAGACCTATTTTCGTCTCATATCGTCTAAAGCTCCTCTGTAAACTTCAGATGTTTGATTAAATATTGATGTTCTTATAATTGGATGGTAATGTTTATACTTATAAAGTTTTTCTGTGTCTGTATCCTCGTTAACTCCTCACGCTAAGAGCTCTGAAAGAAGCCTGAAGAAATGACTTCAATTCAAATACAATTTCATATGAATATGAGTTTCAAGAAAGGACATAATAATATTATGACTGTTTTATAGTGGAAAAACTACAAATAACATGCAACAAAAATTCTAAATGAAATTGGAAACCTGTTTAAACTAAGTGTACCCATGATTCAGTCTTAAATTCATTTTAGTACAATTCTTTAACTTAGGAGGTTAAGAACTTCCATACTATAATATTTCTGCCTTAAATTCGTTTAAGTTCGAGCAAATCCGACTCCCAACGTGTACACCAGTCACGCCATCACCCACCGTATCATTATCGAGTATTATTTAACTTTTTAAAATATGTGAACTTGTTTCACTTTGCCGGATGATTACTAAAGTACACAACTTCCTCACGCGATCGGTTTGATCTGCTGTGTCATTTTCAGTTATGATTTGGGTTATGTTTAATTTCCATTGAAAGGTCTCATTTGGGTTTTGAGTTGTTGTAATTTGGGTGTATTTTAATGTGGGACATGATTTGGTGCAGAAAAAAACGGCGTGATACAGTGCTTCTGTTGTATTTGAGTTAATGGTTATCTGGAGGACTAAAGGGTAAAATGAACCAGGTGTCAACTCTCAATACTAAAGAACCCATCGCTATCAGAAAAGTTATGAGTAACTTTGTTGATATGGGTTGCTTCTAATAACTGATCCATCATATCCTTTTGTGATTTATTCAAATTCTAATTATTTATTTCAAACTTTCTTCCACTTATTTTACATAGTGTTAGTAAACAATGGTTCCTTATTCTAGTGTAAGTAAAATTATGATATTGTGATTTAAAAAGGGGGCTCGTCCGGGATTTGAACCCGAGACCTCTCGCAATCTCTCTTATACAACTTCTTATACGAGATTCAATATTTTATCATCTCTGTTTACGTAGAATTCTATGTTCTGTTTCTTTAACACTTATCTCCTTTAAAGCATATTTGAATCAAAATGTAATATGATTGACTCACGCACGCAACCGCTGTTATGTTTGCTCTCATAAAAATTCTAGTACGGTTCCATTGAATTATGATTAAAACCATTAATAAATATAACGGGACCGGAAGTATACAAAATAGATCACAGACTTTCCATTCCGAATGTCAAAGAATTTCTTAATTTAAAATTACGGTTACTAACGAGGGACCGTTTGAGGCGTTCATTATAGTTGTGACATCTGAAAACATCGTGACATCTACTAAATGATCCACTTCATACAGTTCAGAGTTATTTTGCCTCTAACAGGACCCTTCATATAACGACATAAGGTTATCTATCGTCTGTTAAGAGATTACATTGAACGGTTGACCACTTGAAGCGAAGCAATATTTTTGTACGGCAGATTAACAATAATAAACATTTGCTTTTGAAACACGTGGCTCTATGTAAATAGAGTCTTATCCGGGTGAAAAAAATGAAAATTACGTCTTAAAGCCCAAAGAAGAGCCGATCGTTTCAGGACTGACTACATATTGTGATGGCTTAACTGGACACACGTTCAGTCACGCTGGCCTGTAATCTGTAATTGTGCGTGTACACGGGAATATAGATAACTGTATTTTAAAAAGATAAAACCGACTTCAAAATTGTACGTAATTATTGAGAATTAAAACTCCCTATCTCCAAAACTACTGAATCGATTTTGATGAAATTTTCACTATTCCCTAAGTTGAATAATACTTAGTACAATAAAAAAAGAATCACTTAAATCGGACTTGTAGTTTCAGAGATATGCGCGAACAAACATAAAAACATACATACATACATACATACATACACTTTTGAAATTTGGCACATTTGTTCAGAAGCTGTTATAGATTAACATATACAAAAACTGGGCAGTTCTGGAAATATTACATACATACGCGTCGAATTGATAACCTCCTTTTTTTGAAGTCGGTTAAAAACGAATTCGCTCAAATCGGCCTGTGATCAGTTCGGTGGGAACAACGGGCTTCCTGTATCCATATGTATATGTCGCAGTCATCTAGTTCAATCTGCGGTTCGATTGAATGACTAGCGCATTCATTGAATGACTCCATTCAATTGAATGACTCGGCCGAACGTTGATTGAACAATCGTCACACAACGTTCAACTAGTTAGCGATTTTTAACATAGCCCTTTGAAGAGAGCGGATATGAAATCAGTCAAGTAATTGAATGTATTTATTTTTAACGGAAAGGAAATTAAAAGAACAGTATATAATTCTTAGGTAATTAATAGCAATGTATTTATTACTCCGTCTGTCCAATACGATTGGATTTGGTTAGGTTAGATGGCAAGGCGGGAGCGTAGCGCAGCGAAGCTCCCGCCTTAGCCATCGTGGTTATTTTTTTGTAAACCACCCAGAAGTAGCCGTCGCCTCATAATTAAAGTCAGTTTTTAGATTAACCTATTATTACGCCACCAACAAATACTTAAAAAAATCATAGCATTCCATTTAACGACTTCACTATGATGACGTTTAGTTAAGACGTTAAACGTTACAGTCAGCGTCTTGACTAGTTGTCCTTCAGTCATTCAATAGAACGGTGTCATTCAATGAATACGCTAGTCATTCAATCGAATCACAGATTGAACCAGATGACTGCGACATATATAAACTTTTAGGGTTGGGTTAGCTTACATGAAATTTGACGACAAGTAGCGTGACTTGGCAAATAGTAAAAGCAACACAAAATTCTTATCAAATAGCCAGACCCAAAATTCGTTCATCAATGTGATATATTATGTCCTTTCCCGAACTCAAAGGGTCTCCATACCGAATTTCAGAAAAATTAATTCGGCGGTTTGGGTGTGAATAGGTAACAGACAGACAGACATACTTTCGCATTTATAATATTAGCATGGCAAGCCTCGCCTCGTCGTGCCGCTGTCGCGTTTGTGTGTGAACTGATACATCTCCAGTAGCATTTAGATCTGCGGTTTCACAAAGAGGCCAAGCTCTTTGCCCGCACCTATTAGCTATTTTGCGATGTGGTTAGCGGCTAGGTGGTTATAGCTGAAATCTAGTGTGGTTTGGCTATAGTTCTGTTTCTAAATCGTTATTTTTATCAACGTATTTGTCTTAATATTGATTAAAATCTTTAAAATTTCGCTACGGATAGATTGACGTTAACGTTTTTCAGGAGTAAGATTATATTATAATAACGTTTTTCGGGAGCATGATGAATACAAAATAATTATGATGTTGTTCGGCTAGCATAATATTTTGCAAAAGCTATTGAAAATATAATTTTGCTATGGTCTAAAACTGTTTTTACCCTCTTTCGTTATCCGATTTTGAATTAGAGTAGCTAAGACCCACATTAAAAATCAATTGATTACTTACATGCTAATTATTTTTTCTTTTTTCCTAGATGAACCAGCAGTGTAAGGTGTGCGGGGAGCCGGCGGCGGGGTTCCACTTTGGCGCGTTCACGTGCGAAGGCTGTAAGGTGAGGGTTTCACTTAGTTTTTATTTTGAACCCTTAGATTACTTAAGGTGACTAATGCAAAAAATCAAACATCGTCCTTCTCCCTTCATACTCACGGACTTCATGCAAGGACGTAGCGGAATCATCGCTAAGTTAGTTTTTTCTTAATGACTCGATAAATATACAACATTTTAAAAATCCGCCAGGTCAGGTCACCACCTTAACTGTCCTACGAAAGATGTATCTAAACTGTCCTACGAGTGACGTTGCTAAGCTGTCCTACGAGTGACGTTGGAAACTGTCATACAAGCAACGTTATTGCTTGGGCAAGGACTAGTTAAACCTTCTTACGAATGAAATTATTGATGCTCAACCGCTCTACGAATTATATTGTTGCCTAATAATCTTACGAGAGAATTTTATAAAGCAGTCAGTTTTGACGAAAACTTTAATAGAAGCTAATTATTGTTTGCATTATTCAGTGGCTTACGAGTTTACGACATAATATCATAAATTATTATTGTAATAAAAAGGTACTTATTGAAAGAAAAATTCAAGCTGTATACCATAAGGAAAAAAAAAACAACATAAAATCAAATAAAATATTCGATCGATTTGCCTTTCTTACCATAGTGAATAGGCGGAAACCGTAATTTAATGCATATATTAATATATTACCTAGCATTAACATAGTGTTTACGTTAAAAATGCACTTTGCTAGTCTTAAAAATCGAGATTGACGCCTCAATGGCCTTGCAGGAGCACCTGATGTTTCCAACCGAAGGAAATAAATCAAGACCAGCGTTTGATAGGTTCTGAACACACAGTGATGTAACAAGCGATTTCAGAGCTTATAACTAAGCTTATAGAGTATATTTTACCTTACCAAAGCTCGGTGTTGATAAAATTATAGTCGTATTATTCAAATCATAGGTTTCGCACGACGACGCGCTAAACAGTCGGTTGAAATTGATTTTAAATGTCATTTTAACAATCTAAATGGATAGAAAGAAATAATTTATGTTTGTGGTGTGTTCGCATTAAATTATATTGCTTAGTTTTTCCTGTAGCTCCGCTCGCATTTTCAACCGACTTCCGAAGGAGGAATTTTTGAAAGATTTTATTACAAGATTTAAATATCGTCATTTTTAAACTACTGTTGCTATCATTTAAGGCTTATCTTTCAAATCGGGCCTATAACATAAAAACGGTTGTACTATAAAGTAGCCTAATGACTGTAAATAGGTTATCAATTAGAGTGATGCTTATCTCAGCGCGGCGGTACTGTCGGAACAATTCATACAATTTATTGTTTAAAAAATAATGAAGTACGAGTTTTTTGGGTTATGGTTCCGTATATTTTGTAAATTTAAAATAGAGTGAGACGAGACAGTGAAGAGAGTAGAGAGTTTTGCGCAAGTAAAGCTGTAGGTAACTGTATATCTTAATAAATTTAAAAGACAGCTTAAAAATTATTATCTGACCCAATCATAGAACATTAGTGACATGGATGGTACATTGTTCCGCCTTACTCATTTTTGTTTTCAACCATTATTTGTAGTAATTAATAGTTTTTATTGTATACTTTCGCATTTGCTTTATTTGTATTGTGTGTGTTTATTAGTTTTAGTTCGTTTTGCACATCATGCATCCACTCGTTCTCATGCTATCATAATGTCAATGTACTAGTCGTAAGATGGTTGCCTGGAAGATACCGCTAGTTAGCGGTAAGGCCGCCAAAATTGTGTTTTTTTTTTCCAGCTTTTATTGTTTACTTGTATAGTTTTGTGGAATGCAATAAAGTATATTATTATTATTATTATTATTATAAGTATGCGAATAATATTATACTACAGAGGAAATGTTACGAAAAATCTCCGAAAGGCTTTGTCCACATTGTGCCTTTTTCTGTTCGTCAAGGGCATGCGTTAAAGCGCAGTCAACAGCGAATGTGAGGCATGCCCGTGACGCGCGTTGAAATCGTAGCGCTCGCCATGACACTTTTCTTTCAACGCTGGTGGATTTTGACGCATTCAATTATTGAATATGCCAAACGAAAGTTGAATAAAAAGAGGATGACGAAAATTTAAGATGAAATTGCATAATGTGGACATAGCTAATTAATGAGTCTTTTGGTACAGACATAAAGCAGACTACACGAAAAAATTAACCATGTTTTGCCACATACAATCTACGATTTTGTGTCGTACGAAAGTGTCGGAGAAAAAAATATTTCATGTGGAACCCTAAACCAGTAAGAGCACGAAATGCTGATCAAATGTTTAACATAATTATACCGCGATAATTTAAATGAGCCGGTCATTTTGAGGTTATTTATTGTTAAATAATTTTATCTCGGATCACTTGAACGTTTTATAAATTTAAATTGTTATGTTTTTATTTGGTTCAGATAATCTATATATTTTAGGAGGGATAGTAATAAGGCAGTAGTAATAAGAGGGATAATAATAATAATTACTTAACAAATCTGCGTGTACAATATATGTCTAAAATAAATAAATAAAAGAACTTTTTTTTTTTATTTTTTAATTTATTTTATAATATTTCTTCTATCGCGAGACTTATATCAAAAACATTCAATTGGAAGTAACCGAAAATTAGCAGAAATATATTGTAGATCGACAGAGAACTAAAAATTGAGTATAAAAGCCTTTAGGATAGGGGTGAAAACTGAAAACATGAGTACTCTGGTGTTTCGTCCCAAAGTTTTTGGGCCCACTGGGACCAGTGACCAGATATGAATATGACAGAATTTACTTTTACCAAAATGTGTAAAAATCACGGATGGTTTAATACGATAGAACTTCATTAAAGACGAAAGATACAAAAAACGTTAACTAAAACTAATATTATGAATAATTAAATTAAATAGATCAGAAATAAAGTTTAAAGTAAAAAAAAAACATCGAGCGATATATTTTAAACCAGTTTAACTAGGTTTCCGAAATCACGTGTGATCGTAATCTTTTAGATTGATTAGTGAATTAATTAAATGATAATTAATAATATTAACATAACAAAGCCACGGTCTATTCTGATTCCTCATATATCACAATCGTGATATATAGTTGCATTTAACATATAAACGGTATAATTAAAATCCATAATCGCCCACCACTTTCTATCATTTCTACATTTTTTAATTAAAATTATGATTATTTATTGCGCGGAACTCCCAACTGGATCACATTATTTTTATTATACTCTTGACAGAGTGTATTAATTAATGTTAATGATTCTAAGATGTGTTGTAATGCCTGATACCATGTTGAGGAAATTCTTTATGAATATCGGAGCCAATCTTTATACAAAACGATATCGTGTTCTTTTATTATAGTTTAGGCAGTGCAATAGACAATTATTAATAATCTTTAATTTATAGGTAGGAATGTATCAGTCTTTAACCGCTTTTAAATGTTAATGCATAACACCCATTTGGATGAAACGGTTTTGGAAATATTATTGACCTACGAGAAAGCATTTTTTTGACATTATTGCATACTTTTCTTGTGCGAAATCATTTGAAATGAATGTTTATTATATTATCTAAGATTATCTTTTCCTCCATCCAAAACACGCCACGTTGACGTAATTTCATAAAACTTAAAAAAAGTTAAAAAATACTAATTTATCACTATTCCAGCGTCTACGAAAACCTAGCAACAGCCTTCTGTAAGTCATTAACCGAGTACCAACTTCAAAAAGGAGTTTATCAATTTGACGCGTATGTATGTAATATTTCTAGAACTGCCCAATTTTCGTAACTATGTTAGTCTATATCAGCGTCTGAACAAATGTGCCAAATTTCATATGTATGTATGTATATGTATGTTTTTATGTGTTCACATATCTCTGGAACTACCATTCCGATTTTCGTAATTCTTTTTTTGTTATAGTAGGTATTGTCCAACTCAGGGAATAGTGTAAGTTTCATCAAAATCGGTTCAGTAGTTTTGGAGATAGGGAGTTTTAATTCTCAATTACGTACAATTTTGAAGTCGGTTTTATCTTTTTAAAATACAGTTATTATTCTATTATATTACGTCGCGTAAAACTTGTCTCTATATTCAGTTGATTTGATTTCAAGAACACACACACTGGTCCACACTAGCATGATGATAGTCATTAAATGGAGCATAATTTATGTTTATAGGCGTTTTGCATTACCTAATAGTTGGGTTTAATACGAGACTCATATTGCCTATTAGTACTTCGGTTCAGAGGTTAATCGACTGCCGTGTGATTGACAAACAGACACTAAAAACGTCTTCTTCATATATAATCTTCACATATAATGTACACTCGCGGAAATGAATGACAGTACTTATTTATAGCTATACAAACGACGATTGCCTTCCAGTGTAATAGGGCTTTTAAAATATACTAAAGATTCACATTTTTACTTAATTGTTTACATATATAGGTATTTAATTGAATGTATTTGTCATAAGTTTTTCGAAAATGTATAGCTTTCCTCTCTCTTAAGAATCTTTCTCTCTCTAAAACTTCAACATTCCTCTGGATTAATCTTAGAAAATATGAAATGATTAAGGGATAATAATATTATAATACATACTATAATATTCTCTCGACTGTTCCTTTCACTAAGGGTTTTGGGATAGTTTTTTGTTGGATTAGTTTCTGTTTTACGTAATTGAATTTATGAAATATGATTAGATTTTGATTGCAGATGAGGTGATGAAATTTTTGCTAAAATAAATATTACTGACAATATTATCGCTTGGGTTCTGAGTACATTTTCATGTATTTGTTTTGTTCATAGCTAACACCACGTGTTTTACTAAAGTAGTTTTATGCTTATTTACAAATAAAATCTACGTTTTTAAATGAACTTAATTTGTGACTACTACAAAAACTGAATTATTTTTCTACTTGAAAAGCAAAGTTGTTTGTTATAAAATCATAAGGTATTGAAACTTTTTTTATGAATAACCTTTCTTGAGTATGATAATTGAGTCCATAGGTTTCTGCATTCATTCATTTAAAAAAAAAACTTTTGAAAGTTTGGTTACAAAAAAAAAGAATATAAAATAAATGATCAAACGAACTTACCAAGTGAAGTTCGATCATTATTATATGAGTCGCTTCATTCAAAGATATATTAACCAAGTAGTCCTTTGTCTATCTGCTAGGCAATCGCGTTTTTTAAAGACGTATGTAGGTAGTTGAAAAAATAACTTCCCATCCCGGCCACTCGCTCCTGGACGCGCCTCATTATGTTTAGAGAGAGGTAATGCAAAAAATCTTTCTTTCTTTCTTTGGGTACTGCAGCAAACATAGTTTCTTGCAGACTGGGTGGGAGGGAGATTATATCTTTGAATGAAGCGACTCATATAATAATGATCGAACTTCACTTGGTAAGTTCGTTTGATCATTTATTATATTTCTTCGCTTCATTCTTCGATATATTAACCAAGTAGATTTTCAGAGTAACGAAAGAAAGATTTTTTACAAAATACTTAGAATTTATATATACTTATATTATACATTATGAATAGTAATCATTATATTCGAGAAAAAATTTTTTTTTAACATTATGCCCATAAATAATAATAATAGTCGAAACAAAACTTAAGAGACCTCTATGGTTTTGTGATTCAAATGATAACGTACTGGGATCATGGTGATTAAGATTATATAACTGATTCAGCGAAACTTTGTTCATCGATAAAATTATGGCTTAGGAAAATAGCGAAAGTATTGGAGTCACTAGTTCTGCCTGTCGACTGTCGTCTTACTAATAGGTCCAGTATCAATCCCCGTGTCGGCGCTCGACGTGTCGAGCGAGGCCGCGCCGCTCTCGCACAGCACCTGCTTTATCCAGCGGCTATTACCGAATGGGAGGTGGCTGTTCTGTGCAGAGCGTTAAACCCGTACTGTAGCATTATCCTATTTAGTATAATCTTGAATAACCATCGCAGGGCGTAATAACTTAAATATTATAACTTCTTCTTCTTTTTTTTTTATAAAAGAGTTACATAATTTAAGAACATCCGATCACGCTCAGGAGTTTGTCTTTGTAATATAAATTTCGAATAATTTAAAAGTTAAAACCGTACCTATTTTTTATTTTGCCGAGTTTTATTATTAGGCAGAAAGTTTTAAGTCAATGATCAGTATTCAGTAGGTACAGAGTGCAAGAAAAAACAAATAATTTATAAGTGGATCCTGGGTACTACACTAGGTACTCGGGTATGGGCTAGGAATTAGAATGTTTACCGGAAAGCTTCTTTCAAAAGACACTTTAAACATTCATCTAAGCCAATGTCACCATCCAATAATATCAACATTGTTCATAAACAATGACAGTGCACAGTGACATGGCTGTAGAAGATATCGTTTTACAGCCATTGTCAAATTGTTTGGCAAGGTTCTGATAAAGCAGACGAAGATCTCTGTAATAAGTCTATTAACTAATGAGATTGAAGAGAGTATTTACCTAAAATCTAAGTCGAAGTAGAGCATTTTAGAATAAATTTTAAGGCGTCTACTGTTATAACTCATAACTGTGTCCGGCCCTGTGGTCGTCGACTCGTCGATAGTGTGATTATTGCATATTACAAATTACAATTACAATATGATTGAAATTAGAGAATATTGTGTTCTCGGTCCAGCAGGATAAATATTTATACTTACACTTATATTATTCAAGATTAAGTGTCATTATGTTATCGTATTTATCATTTATATATATATAGCATTTATTTAGCATTAATAATTTTAATCAGTGTCAATCATGTGTCAGAACACCTATCAGTTGAGGTAGCTCACGAATAGTACACTGATTTAACTGTTCTATATTATTTCGTTTTTAATAGGCTTATATTATTATTATATAATATATCTAATATGTAGGTACATAAAATTCTCGTATCACGGTGTGCGTAGTTGAACTCCTCTGAAACGGCTCGACCGATTTTCGTGAATCTTAGCGAGCATATCGGCTAGGGTTGAGAATCGGACAACGTCTAATTATTTTTATATTGATGAGTGTATTTTTGAATAAATAATAGTAAAATGTTACAACTCGAGACTGACGGCGACCATTGTTTGTACGATGGGATAGCAATCATAGACGTCATAGTGACATACTTACTAAGTCACTTCAATAAAATAATATGGGCAAAATACTTTATATGGTAAAATAACATTTGCCGAGACATCTAGTTATGTTATAATAATATGTATTGTAAGCGTTAAGACTTAAATATTTACGTATTTGTTGTGGATTTAATACACCCATGGCACTATTAACAATAAAACTTAAACAAAAAAGGGGCGCCTGAGGCTGCGCCTAGAACACTGGTATTGCGAAAGCGTGGTAAGGCTAGTAGTGATAAAGCCTTCTACGCCTGATCTGGTTTCCTTCTTTATATTTTTTGTGAGAATAAATGTAAGCGCATCTGATAGTCTGTACGTCAAGACTTGAGGCTTTAAATCTTTCAATCGAATAGTGAGTTAATAGGAACCAACAAGTAGCTGGCTTTTAAATCTATTTTTGACAGATATCCACTTTTGGATATTGCCTTGAAAGCCGTACGGTAATTTTCCAAATTAACATGTAAAATAATTATTTAGAAATAAACTTACGAAGTGGATTCAAATTGAAAATAATTTTAAAAAAATTGTATTTAAAATATAATACAATATTTAATAGTTTGAAGAAAGGAAAATCTTTGAAATAAGGTAATCTTCGGTGGAGTTACACGAAGATATAGTTTTAAATTCTAATAATAATTTATTGATGTCATGATGTATAATACATTAAGCCAGTGGCCCCCAACCTGTTGTTGTTTTTGGAACGAAGTTCCCTATTTATTTATTTTTTAAGCGGGCCACAAACTTGTTTTGGTCTTGGTGTCGTGGGCCGCAACAAACATTTTTAGGTTTAAAAATAACGTTCAAAATCAACGATTTACTAGTGAACAAAAATAATTTACGAGTTACGACTTTCACGATTACTGCTGGTGGGCATGAATTTCAAAATGCTTTAACATCACGCGGGCCACAAATAAAGTTCCGGTGGGCCGCAGGTTGGGAATAATAATTATAATAGTAACATCTATAAAATATGTATAAAAATGACTGTTAGCTGCACTACGGCTGCGGTGTTGAGCATTTGTTCGTCTCAACGTTCTTCGAATTCGAAGGGGGTTGATTGTAGCGTTACAATACTAGTGGCGCCAGCCGACGGTTACCACAGTCCACATCTCTCTCCCCCCCCCCCCTCCTTGACGGGTAACGGGAAGGGTTTGTCAGAGCCCGAAAAGTACCCGATTGATGATGGAATGTACTAATTTGTCTCTGAGAACAAATACTGGAATTATCCTGCGAAACCATAATAATCTCGGTCTGATATAACAAGGCTTATAATCTTGTCTTGTCTGATAGTATATTATCTGATAAGTCTGATAATAATTAATATCGAGATAAGTTAGATACTGGCGATAACTGATAGGTCTTATAATTTCGAGACATTGTCAGGTGAAATCTATAATGATAATAATCGATCGAAATAGAATCGAGCTGCAACACTTATTAGCAGGAATGTTTTATAAGCAATAGCTTATCTTAATCGTCTTTGTGATCCTTTAAAATCATAATCTGGCGAACCCAACAAGGGTTCACCTAACGTCAGTAGAAGCTCTGGATCTATCCGGATCTGGTCCGGTGCCGGTGGGTCAGAATCGACCGTTGGCACCTGGTTTAGGAGTGGGAAAACTTCTGGTTTATTCGTAACCTGATCGACCCGTATATCGGTCACTTCTAATTATATTTCCCCGATAGTCTGGTCTTAGTGACCTAAAAAAATTATTGGGGTAGTTATATTGTTCGTTATAATCGACTTATTTGTCATATAAATTAATATTATGTTACAAAAAATATTGAGGGTAGTAACTATCACGTTACGAAGATATTAAATAAGTTTCGTTATACACTCGCGGTGTATCCCGAATCCCAACATTGGTGCAAAATTTATTTAATAATAATAGTTACATACCGTCAGACATGATAAATTATAATCGTAGTTCTATATTTAGAACAAAAGGTGTGCGGGACGCGCATTGGTTGTTAACTGATAAGACTCGCAGTCAATGTAGTTATTAGCTCGAAATATTTTTGTATAAAATGGTAAAGATAATATAATAATTATGTAGTTCTATTTATAGAACAAAGAGCGCGGGGGAACGCGCGGTAGTTGCTCATTTTTATTTTTAAACATTGTCGGAGACTCCCAGTTAATCCATACTTTATGTTGATTTAAAGAATAACAATATATTTTAAATTTAACTAGTAATTAACTCGCAGTTAATCATCTCAAACCAGCCAACATATATTATAGTTCTATTTTTAGATATAACATCGTCAGAGACTCGCAGTCAATTCCGATGCATAAGAATTGCGTTTAGAGACTCGCAGTCAATCCACACATTATGGCGGTTTATAAAATAACTCGCAGTTGATTCAGACAAACCGGCCAATATATAGCTATTTTTATAGAAAAGCTGAAAAAAAAAAAAAAACATCGTCAGAGACTCGCAGTCAATTCCGATGCATATAAATTGTGTTTAGAGACTCGCAGTCAATCCACACATTATGGCAGTTTATAAAATAACTTAATATAATTAAGTACTTGCAGTAATTAACTTGCACTTATTTCCCCCAATCGGACAAACGTATAGTTCTATTTATAGAATAGGTAAAACATCGTCAGAGACTCGCAGTCAATTCCGATGCATATAGATATAGATTGTGTAAAAGGACTCGCGGTCCAAACACACTGTACTTATTGACTCACAGTCGCAGTACATGCCGGTTAATTAAATAATTGCAGATGTTTCCCCCAATCCGGCAAACATATAGTTCTATAATAATTATTATATTTACAGAACAGATGAAGCATACATAATATTATAGATTGTGTATAAAGACTCTCAGTCCAAACACATTGTACGTTTATTGACTCGCGGTCGCAGTACATGCCGGTTAGTATTGAATATAATTGGCTCGTCTTGGCCTCGGTAGTGCCTGCCGTTTATTTAAGTATTTAATAGTACTTACATGTATTTTCTTGTTACACGATAAAATAACACTGATTTTAATTACAACACTGACTCAATCATCTTAAAAAAAATAACCAATTTTCGTCTGAGCGCTGCGCTTTGGCATGGTTACTTAGTATACGTGCACGCGTTGCCTCGCGTTAACAAAGAATGAGGCGCGTCCAGGAGCGAGTGGCCGGGATGGGAAGTTATTTTTTCAACTACCTACATACGTCTTTAAAAAACGCGATTGCCTAGCAGATAGACAAAGGACTACTTGGTTAATATATCGAAGAATGAAGCGAAGAAATATAATTCTCCATCCGCGGTAGTATGGAGGCGGCACCGATATTATAATAACGTATAATGTGGTACGGCTCTTGAATTATTTATTGGCAAGTGAATCGGGTCCATGTAATTTGGGACTAAGTATCGTTTTACATATTTAATTGTGGGAGATTTTTTTCTGACCTTCGAATTTTTTTTTTACGCAACGGTAGTGATTTTTGGAGTCTTTGAATTATTACGCCCTATGTTTGTGATGTTCCTATCCCGATATATTTAAATTCTATGGAAAAGGCTGGCTGATCCGGCAAAAATTTCTACGTTATGGAAGTATGCTTGAGAGCCTCGAAAGAAGATTTTCCGATCGATCGAGGAGTTCTCATTTCTGATGTTGTATCTAATGACAACTCTTTTCAGAATCTCCAAGTTTCAGATTAACTTCATTAGCATGATTCAGCATTATGCTATGTTTACTTCTCTAGAACGTTACTTCGGGTATGAAAAATAAATGTTAACCATTTTTAAACCGTGCTAAGCATACATTTCAACAAAATCAGTTGAGCCGTTTTAATTTTGGCCAAAAACACGATTATATATTTATAAAATTGGCTCTATGTGATATGATTTTACTTTACTTTTATTGCTGTACTAACATAGGTAGTTTAGCATTACGACATAAATAAATAGCAACTTTTATTAGCAGTTTATCAGCGCCTGAATGACCTCAAGCATTTACTTTTATGGACGCAATGGCGGTTCTCAATAATCTACGCTATACATCGGAGAATTAGCATAGAAGATAATTATAAATTATATTAGACATTAAATCTTTTAGCGCTTAAATGTTTTGCATATCCTATATCGTACGTGTTCCACAATTATTGTAGCAGTCAAATGGTGATTGCTGGCCAGTATGCCATTGCGATTTACGGGTTTTGATTGGCTATCGAGCACTGGCCGCTACACTGCTTAGAGCTTAGGAATTCACGCAGTTATTACACCCTAGTAAAGATTACCTGAAAACTTTTTTGATAGTTTTCAAAATTTGTAATTAAATTTTAATAAACATAAAAAAAACGTTTTTCTACCATTATAGCCAAATTGTAAACTATGCTAGGCACCCAATGAAAAATTGAAGAAATTCCACTTGAAATTTTGTGCACCATTTAAGCCTGCTTAAATATTTTTAAAATAACAAATTATTGATTTGAATATTCTTTATACAAATCTACACCAATGCATCTGTTGCGCACTGATTTAAACTTCATTATATCGCATAGAATCGCATCATTAAACATCATGTCATAAATAGAGTGAAATCACTGTGAAAGGGTGATCTGCATTTCGCTCGTTTGGTCTCACCAAAACTGTCTAACGGTCACTTTCGTTTCTTTTGTGACAGGAGTGGGGCGGCACTATGTCGATCAAATTCTATCGAATCATTATCGATACTGATGTGCCAAATATCGATATCGTGATTATAGTGATGTGAGCTGATTAGAGCTATTGTTGATTAAGTTAGTTACAATTGCCAGTTCAAAGTTCAGTATAAGGAAAAGATATGAGTGAGCAACTTTACCATTTACCGTTATAACTACTGCGTTTGAATTTGGAAAGCTTTTTAAAAATGTAGCATTAAACTATAGAATAGGAATCGTTAATTCAGTTTTAGGTAACAAAAACACCACCATAATAGCTAATACAAAAAAAATATAAATAGCAATTCAACCTTTTGAAAATGTTATGCTCACTAGGTAAAGCTCAACTACTTTGGTTGGTTAGTTGTAAATTATGTATTTAAAAAAAAAAAAAAATTTTAACTAATACTATGTATCTACCTAGATATAAGAATGATATCATAGTCCTATTCTAATGTATAATTTATTTGAATAAGTATTGGGATACAACTTACAATGCCTGATTAATGATCATCTTAATTTAAACTTTAATATTTCCACGCCCTAAAGGCTGAAATTGTGATACATATTATCTGTAAATCTTAACACCTTGTAACCAATTTCCTGAAATAAATGATTCTGATTCTGATTCTGATTCTTGGTCAGATTTCCGTGTTATCACCGGCAACTAGCATAAATATTTTGCTATCGGAGAAAATAATGTTTTATAATAATATAACAGATAATATGACTTACTGTGAACGAATTTACCAAACTGTCAAGTTTGATCGTTACATGTGTAGCAGTACTGTATTTCAATTATACACAACATTTTCAGTTCGTTTTAAATATTAGCAATACCAGTAATCTCGTTACTAAAATAAGTGGAGGAAATTTTCATAATTATCACATTACTTTCGTCACCTTCCCAGAAAATAACAGTTTTGCTCCGAGTTGGTCGGTAATTGTATCAAATTGGCGGCTATCGGACCCACCGCCGCGATCGATTTTAAAATCGATACGAAAATCGATTTTAACGCTCATTTGAATTTTCGTACCTATAAGTATCATAATTATGATTAAATTTTGAGCGATTTCGGCACCGCAAAAGGTTTTGTAATTAACAATTTTGCACTCGATTTGACGGAGTTTTTTTTAAGGTATACTTCAAAACTTAACTTTAAAAAATTAAAATAAAATCGATTTTATATTGATATAATATGTGAATCATTTGTGACATGTATTAACAACACATACCTACTCGATTTACTGCGCAGCGGGCGACGGAACGAGACAGGGCCTCGCGTTATAATAGGCACTAGGGCTTAGGCCAAACATGTCTTTAGGCCACATAAATTAGGAGTACTATAAATTGAATTAAAGGCATTTTTGTTGGTAAGATAAATAAAATAATCATAAATTTAAAATATTATGCAAAAATAGTAGACTTGCACATTTTGCATGGCCATGTCGACTTTCGGCTTGTATTGAATCTTAGTCAAAATATAATAAATAGCGGAGGAAACAAAAGTTTTAAGACAGGATTAGATAAAACACACCATTAAATATCCACAATAAAATAATATACAGTATACCATCGTACTAAATTGAGAATCTGGCGCACGTGTCACATTAGCCTAAATTCAGATAACTTTAAGTAGCAAAACAATCACGTCACACTTCTTTTGTTGTATTAGATATCGAGATACGTTTTCCTAGTTTCTGGGATTTTGTCGATAAGGACTTTATCTTTTTAGTTTAGCAATGTTAATTGATTAATTTTAACTTTGGCCAAAAACATGAGCAAGACTTATTAAAACCTTAAAAAACCGATCATTACTTATGCTACTGAGTGAGATTTATACTATACTCATATATCATACAAAATAAACAAGTTACAGCATAGAAAGGGAAAGTGCCGGCATTACTGATATATTACTGCACATTAGTCAAATGTTAGGTCGGGTATTTTTGTAATTTGAGCTTCAAATCGCTTCTAATTGCCCGAGTTGATGTGTTCATTAAAATTATTAAGTGCAACAACTATTATGTATGTTAGGATACAAGTATAGTCCGTTTTGAACCAAATATATATTATAAATATTAAACGATAAACATCCACACTTCCATAATAAACCTTACTAGTAGTTAATCCATACTGATATTGGTAATAGGAGAATGAAATTTTGCACAGTTGTTTATATTATGGTGAAGGAGTGCATCGAGCCAATATTGTTTTAAAATTATGCTTTTATCATACCTTATTATAATAAATAAAACATTACACACACAACAATATGCACTCTACGATAGTTAATATTTTGAATGATAAGCCTACACACCAATTATTGTACTCTTTTATTTATGGTTGAAGTCTGTTATCAAATTATTAGAAATAGATTGTTGTTTATTAAATCTGAAGTTGTCAATACTTTAAACGAGCAGCCAAAAAGAAGAAGAAAGTCAATATTTTGGTAATAGAATATTAAATAATTAAATTTAAGGTCAAATTTCGACCATTGGGCGATCTCAATTCTCAAGTTTCCTTAAATACCTAATATTCAAATTTATTGTGGAGTAATATACTTAGGTTTTTTTACATTTAGATAATAATGAATTGGATCTGAAAAAAACTAATACGACACTTTTTCTAATTTAAGACCATAAATATAGAAATAGAAAAGAGTGATCACAATGTAACTCTACTCTGTTTGAAATCAAACTTGCTCAAAACATGACGTGATAATGAATTTCCTTGGGCAGAGAGTAGTCCAACTGCACCAATCCGGACTAGTTTAAATACGATCTACTGTATACTGTAGCTAGCGATGATGATGATCATTCATTTCATTTTGTTTGTACACTTGCCTTAATGTTGTAGTTTAAAAAAATATTGCTTTTGTTTCTCAGCAGGGCGCCTATTATGCTAAATTTGGAAACCTCATGTGACATACGATGAATTTATATGTAAAGTTGTATGTTAATACATTCCGGCCGTTTTTATTAGAGCTATCAGTTTTACCATAAACATATCACTGTTTGGAGGCTGATTCTGGTATAATATCTAAACGATGTTAGAACGAAACAATCTGAGAACAACATTTCCCTTACTAATTAACGAATCCGTGCCGTGTATTCGGACGTTTAGTTATACATTTTTCTATTTATTTATTTAGTAGTTTATTATAATACTCAAAAACATTTACCAAGTTATACATAAGAAAAAAATCAGCCAAGTGCCAGTCGGATATGTACATAATTATCTTTATTTCTTTGCTTTTATGACAGCTACTAGAGGTGGGTGCAACCCACTCTTATTGTAAAATAGTGTTTTTCACTTTTCAAGCTTTTGGGTATGATATTATGTTTATAACTATATCAGCTATGCGTATGCTTATGACCGTAATTTATCTGTATTTTATACGTATGAAATAGCTTTATATTATTATTATTCAATAAGCTTATGCTGTAAGAATGAAGGTAATGCTTTAAATTATAATATGATGGTATTTCTCTTGTGCTTTCTAAATTCTACCCGTATTTGTAACTTGTAAACAGTAAACTTTACAAAATAACTGCTTTTTATAATGGTTTTAAACTTGACAGATGACACATGTGACAAGTGACATTTGAACGTCAAAGTTTTTTTTTTTTTTTTTTTCTTTAGTTTATATACTTAAATGATTTATTTGGCTTTGAAAAATGGTGTAAGGTGATAAATTGGGATTTTTTTTTTCTTAATTTATTTTTTAAATATTATACTGGTTTGGTATGACATAAGTGGTAATTAAGTTTTGTTAGTATTAATATTGTTTTAGTATAGTAGTTTTGTAGTATTAAATTTATTAGAATATTTATATATTATATTTATTATTATTATTTTATATGTACTAAGTATTTAAATGGATGAGTCTGCTATTGAAGACGCCTTCAATGATGACTTTTTCTCTGTTTCCTCTGGTGAGTCTGAAGATGATAGTTTTCATAGCACTAATTCATTATGCTGCCTGAAAGATACACTTTTAGCTAAGTTTTCTGACGTAAAAAAGAATTTCAATGTTCTTCATTTTAATGCCCAAAGCATTCCAGCGCATTACCCAGACATGCTTGCTTCTTTTGAAAACGTAAGTGTGGATGCCATTTTGGTATCAGAGACGTGGCTGAAGCCGTGTTTGCCATCGACTAATTACAGTTTACCGGGATTTCAACTCATACGAAATGATCGAATTCATAAGGGAGGTGGTGGTGTTGCCATTTATTTACGATCTCAAATACCTTATACAGTAATAGCATCATCTAGACATCCATCCGACGACCTGGAGTATATGCTTGTGGAGGTATCATTAGCGAGGACAAAAATTTTATTGGGAGTCTTTTATTGTCCATCACTTCACATAGATTATTTTACAACGTTTGAGCAAATACTTGAAGATCATACTCCTACTTACTTACATAACGTAATCATGGGTGACTTTAATACATGTATGATTAAAGGTGACCGTAGAACAAGGAAGCTCAAATCTATTCTCGATAGTAAAAACTTATCCATGCTACCTCTGCAGGCTACTCACTGTGCACCAGGTTGTACCCCCTCTTTGCTGGACTTAATTGTAGTATCCTCTCCGAGTTTTGTCGTTAAAGGAGGCCAATGTTCAGCAGATATTTTCTCATACCACGACATCATCTTTTTATCATATAGCATACGCCCACCAAAAGTAAAGCCAACTATTAAATTACAGCGAAATTTCAACAGTATCAATAGCGATAAACTGCTTAAGGATGCACATGACATCGATTGGTCTGAACTAGTTGAAGCCACTGATGTCGATCATAAAGTAGAGATATTTAATAAATCAATACTATCTTTGTTTGATAAACATGCTCCTATCAGACCAGTTAAGATCAAGAATCTTCCTGCCCCATGGCTTACGGATGAAATTAAAGCGATTATTGCAAGAAAACATAGGGCAAAGGCTAAATATAAGAGAACTAATACAATCGAGCACCGGGAGAGATACATTAGATTAAGAAATCGCTGCAATACAATGGTCAGAGATGCTCAGAGACGCTTTATTCATTCCTCTGTCGATAATAGTAACCCTTCCAAAACATGGAAATTCTTGAAGTCCATAGGTGTAGGTAAAATGTCGAGTCCATCTCCCTCAAAGATTCCTTTCGATAAAAATTCCCTAAATTCTTTTTTTTCCTCTGCTAACAATGTAAATTTTGATCCCCACTTTAAATTACAAACAATTAACAATCTTGCATCTACATCGACACCTACATTCCCTCCATTTCATTTTAGCCCGCTTACTGTTGACGATATTAAAAAGAGTGTCATGTCCATATCATCGAATGCTGTTGGCGAAGATAATGTTAGCCGTAGGATGATAATTTTAATTATAGACGCAATTGCTCCAATACTGACTCATATTTTTAATTTCTCTCTTACAAATGGTAAAGTTCCGTCAGTTTGGAAGAGTGCTCATATAGTTCCCTTGCCAAAATCTAACAAACCTAATTCGCTTGCTGATTTTCGACCCATATCAATTTTGCCATTCCTGTCGAAGGTTCTTGAAAAATTGATACATCAACAGTTGTCCTCATTTGTTAACAAACACAACCTTCTAAGCTCATTCCAATCAGGCTTCCGACCTGGACATAGCACAACTACGGCTCTAGTAAAAGTTACAGATGATATACGTCGTGCTATGGACAGTAGGTTGCTAACTATTTTGGTCTTGATAGATTTTAGCAATGCCTTTAATACTGTTGACCATGACATTCTTATAGGCAGGCTTAGGTCACTTAATTTATCGCCTCCAGTAATTGATTGGCTTACAGACTATCTCTCGGGGCGCCGGCAACGTGTTCGTTTGGATGACGAGTTCTCGTCGTGGTCAAGCAACACTGTTGGTGTTCCGCAGGGTGGTGTGTTATCTCCCCTTCTTTTTGCATTATTCATAAACACAATCTGTGAACACATCTCGTCTCTCTTTCACTTGTATGCAGATGATCTCCAGATCTATATCCAGTCAACCTTGGAAGATCTCATTAGAAGAATTGGTGAAATTAATAATGACCTCAATTTTATTTTTGAGTGGAGTAAACGCAATGGTATATCTATTAATCCCAACAAATCTCAGGTCATTATTATAGGAAGTTCTGGTTTAGTTTCCAGAATTGACTGGGTAAATCTTCCCCCTGTGCTCGTTTGTGGTACACACGTGCCCTATTCAAAAAGTGTACGAAACTTGGGTGTTTATATGGATGAGCACTTATCTTGGTCAGATCATGTAGCAGCGGTCAGTAAGAAAGTATACGCGGTATGGCACTCCCTGGGAAGGTGGAAGAATTTGCTACCGATTAAGACCAAGGTTTTACTTGCCGAGTCCTTGTTTTTGCCGTTGCTGGATTATGCCGATACGTGCTTCGTGGATCTTACCGAGGACAAGCTTAATAAACTTGAGCGTTTGCAAAACTTGGCTATTCGTTTTGTGTTCGGTTTAAGAAAATATGATCACGTGTCGGAATATCGTTCCAAGCTCTCTTGGCTACCTATACGGTTAAGACGTAATTATCGAGTGCTCTCTTTTCTATACTCCCTGCTACATGATCCCAGAACACCCTCTTACCTAAAAAATAATTTCGTTTTCCGTACATCTAACGATAAAGAATTACGCTCGTCTTCTAAATTATTGTTGGATATACCATTATCTAAAACAAAATTTTTTGGGTCCTCTTTTACAATAAAATCTATTCTGCTATGGAATTCTTTGCCTGTTAATATCAGGCAAGCTAAAAGTGTACACATATTTAAAAAACTTGTCAAAGACCTCTATCTTAATGTTAATAAGTAATTATAATAATATATTTATATATTGGGTACAGTATTTATTATAATATATTATTGTACTTGTATTATATTATGTAGTATATTATTATTGGTATAATATTTATTATAATGTATAATATTAATTTGTTTAGTTGTTTTGTATATAATTATATATATTATATATGCATATGCTGTATATATGTATATATATATGTGGGTATATATGTATGTGTATATTATGTATTAGTTGTAGTTTGTTTTTGCACACTGCCTATTTGATTTTTATATAAAATAATAATAATTTCCTGCCTACGGTTGCTTGGTAGAAATTGCTGCATAGCAATAAAGCCGCCTTTTGTATTTATTTAATAGTACTTACTAAGTTTGAATTTCTGTATAATACCTATACGTGTGTAAATGCAATAAAGAATTCATTCATTCATTCATTCATTCGGATTCGCGCACGAAGGGTACTGGTATAAAGCAATAAAAGTAGACAAAAAATTGTGTTTTTTGTATGGGAGCCCCCCTGAAATATTTAATTTATTTTAATTTTATTATTAATTATTAAAGTACAAATATGTACAACTAAGGATTCTGTGAAAATTATTATTAAGGAACTGCCTAGCTGTTACCATTATTGATTACGAGCAAAAAAGGTAAAAAAAATCACGTTTCTTGTATGGTAGCCCCCCCTAAAATATTAACTTTATTTTATTTTCAGTATTTGTTGTTATAGCGGCGACACATAAGATACACAATCTGTGGAAATTTCAGAAGTCTAGCTATAGCGGTTCTTGAGTTACAGCCTGGAGACAGACAGACAGACGGACGGACAGACGGACAGACAACGAAGTCTTAGTAATAGTTTTAATAAATCCCGTTTTTACCCTTTAGGTACGGAACCCTAAAAATTACACAACAGGAACTGCTTATGTCTAAATAAATTTCTTCCAGCAGTCCCAAGAAGGGAAAGATCAGAAATATCAGATAAGGTACACAGATAAAAATAAATAAAAAAATGTAAATTATCACATTCAATGAAAAATATAAAACATTACATGCAATGTGTTGTTTCTGTCTGGTATGTTCAAAAAATGGCTTGACAACACGTACAAACACTGTATGCCCCTTACTAATAAACGATGTATAAGCTTTGAATAGTTATACAGTGTTTTGTTCCTGTCACACAAGTGACATTTGTAATTGAATTGAAGAAGACAAAACACTGAATAACTATTCAAAGCTTATACAGCGTTTATTAGTAAGGGGCATACAGTGTTTGTACGTGTTGTCAAGCCATTTTTTGAACATACCAGACAGAAACAACACATTGCATGTAATGTTTTATATTTTTCATTGTATGAAATAATTTACATTTTTTATTTATTTTTATCTGTGTACCTTATCTGATATTTCTGAGACGTTAAAGATATACCCATCTTTAACGTCTCTATACTCAGTATGGATCTTTTTATTAGTTAAAGGGCAACTGGCAAGTGTTTTTATTTCCGGTAAATACTTTCGTAAAATTAAATATTGTAGAAGCTTGAATTATAATTTTTAGGGTTCCGTACCCAAAGGGTGAAAACAGGACCCTATTCATGAGACTTCGTTGTCTGTCCGTCTGTCCGTCTGTCCCTCTGTCTGTCTCCAGGCTGTATCTCAAGAACCGCTATAGCTAGAGTTCTGAAACAACAAATACTAAAAACAAAATAAAGTTAATATTTAAAGGAGGCTCCCATACAACAAACCTGATTTTTTTGGCCTTTTTTGCTCGTTATCAATAATGGCAACAGGTAGGCACTTGATATTTCCACAAAGGCCTTAATTATATGTCTACTTCAATATTTAAGAATAATCATAAAATAAAATAAAAATTTAAGGGGGGCTCCCATACAAAAAACACAATTTTTGGCCTATTTTTGCTTTATAACGGTACGGAACCCTTCGTGCGCGAGTCCCACTCGCACTTGGCCGATTTTTTATAAGTAAATATAAATACGACTTAAACACACATAGTATGAAATAACTTTACTTTTTTCCCATAATCTAGAGCGGTTGATACCGATCAACCGCTATAGCTGATTATGATTAGATTACTACTACTAAGAATGAAGCCAAACGAGCGTAATTTGTGAGTTGTGAGTCGCAGAATTTCGGCTGTCAGTAATGCTGCTGCATTCAGTTTCATAAAAATTCGTACTTCATTCACGCGAGCGTAATTTTGTATGAAAAAATATTTACACGACCGAAATTCAGCGACTCACAACTCACAAAATTACGCTCGTTTGGCCTCACCCTAAACTAGCAGCAGCTATAAGACCGATGCAGCGATGGTTTAAGTAAATAGAATACTGGCGAGCAGCATAAAAATATATTTAATTTACAGAATAAGGGCGTCGATTCAGTCATTTATATTGTACTTATTATGCAAAACGTTACAATTTGTTTGAACTCGATTTAGTGATTTACAAGGTTTTTATTCAAATAACCAATAAAAGACCATAAACTTATCTTTCCTGCCATTCACAATGATATCTTTATTTTATAATGATCTAAAACGCTTGTACGGTTATGTTTTGTATTAGGTTACATCATAAGGATGTAAACAAAAAACGTGTTTTTATTTCGTTTCAATATAACAATAATAATTATTTGCTGATGAAAATGGATGTATTAAAACTATAAATTTTTTGAAAATGATAAATGTATACAAATGTATTTAAGTCTTCTGTAATGTATTCTTTGTTGTGGTCGCTAATGACCCTGATGTTAAAGCGACCTTAAATAAATAAATAAAAAAAAAAATATTTGCAACCTTTTTTTTTGACTATATTAAAGTGACAAAGAGGAGGAAAGAGGAAACAAATATACAGTTATATTTTGTTTGCTTCGAATTTTATGTACAATATATTATTATTATTAAAAAAAAGTAAATAATATAAAAATCCAACATGGACTTTTATAACCTGTACGTATGCTACATAAAATGCTTACCATTTTATTTGAAATTATTTTACTACAGAATTTCTAGGAAAGTGATCCTCGTGTTGACATAAGTTTCATCGATTCACCATTTATACGGAGGTCATATCAAAAACAAACAAAATTTTACCATTTAGTATTCCTCTCTTAACCTTTACTGCTCACGTAATAAGGACAATAAGGAATACACTATTCCACTAGTTTACGCGTTGCTCGTGTATTCTATCCATCGTATACGTGATAGTCATACCTAAGTACCTGTTTACACCTAAATTGATAAAAAATTTACTTTTGACACACTGATTTACATTCCCTTACATAACGTACCGTGGATAGAATAGTAACATTGTTACAGTTCTAATTTAAATCCTAAAGATAAGAAAATAAAGTTGATTCTTTATTGTTAGAAGTTTCTGTTTTGATGCTATAAATAAGTTAATATGGTGCGTCGTATTGGTGTACAAATGCTTAGATTTTATTTTGCAACTTCTTACTAACGTAGAAAAGAATTTTCTTGTTACGCATCGTATGATAAAAGACAATTATAATTGTACATCTATTACTATTTATTATACATCAATAATAATTATTAGTATTAGTATTTAGCTGTCCCGGTGAACTTCGTGTCATTTTAAAACCTTCCCTGGACATCTACGAATACTTTAAGCTAAAATCAGCCTAATCCGTTTTGCCATTTTCGAGTTTTAGCGCGACTAACACATTTGAAAATCCATTTTTATATGAGTATATAAGATAATGTTTATCGTTTCTTTCATAATATTATGTGTTTTGGCGTGTAATAAAGAGTTTTATAATATCGTAATCATAAAGATGTAACAAACATACCTACTCTACATAAAATATTAGTATGAAAGTCTAGATTTTAGTATGGACTAGAAATATCTCGTCCTAGCCAAGGCCTAGATATATCATTCTAGTAGCTGATGCTCCTAGAATGCTAGATCTAGAATAATAGACTTGGCAGTGGCGAGCTGTCGACGATAAATAAAATAGTGGCCTTACTCTTGAAACTGATTCGGTATCGATTATGATTTTTTTGCGATATCGATTATATTTATCTTCGATTTTAAACAACCGAACTCCAGAACAACCTCATATTATCAAGATCATCGCGTTGAACAAACGTCAAACTTCTCGATACTTGTCAAGAGTTCTACCAAGATATAGTTGATTAAATTTTCGATTCGATCTATATCGTAATATCAGGGCAGATTCAATCGATTTCTATTTTACTTCAATCCTTATACTCAAACTCCAATTAAATACTAATAAATTGACTACTATTTCACCACTTCTTGATAAAGCATCGGATAGGCTATCTTCAACTTATTTGACAAATTCTCCCTCTGTCAAGTGGTTGATAGCCTATCCGGCACTTATCAGGAAGTGGTGAAGCAGACACTAAGTATCATACTTCTCTATGCTGAATAATAACAAATTGAGCCACCTCATAATTGCCGTAGTGTATTGTGAGTACCAAGTCCTACTGAAATCGAGTTGATTCGATCGTAGTGTATACGTTGTGAGTACCAAGTCCCACTGCGATCGAGTTGACTCTCGATTCTATCGGGAGTACGGTAGTTGGCGTTATCACATAACAATGTCCACGATCGGGCCGGCGGTCTCGTGCGGCGCGTGTGACGGAATGAGTAGGTACCAAGTCCTAGTGCGATCGAGGTGAGCAGACGTTGTGAGTACCAAGTCCCACTGTGATCGAATTGATTCTCGATTCTATCGGGAGTACGGTAGTTGGCGCTATCACATAACAATGTCCGCGATCGGGACGGTGGTCTCGTGCGGCGCGTGTGACGGAATGTTGCCGCTGTGCCAAACAGATGTGCATCCATATTGTGCATCTATAGTATGAATTCCATATTAATATTAACGTGAAAGTATTTGTATGTATTTATTTCCAATAATATTAAATACTAATTACTTAACTTTAATGTTGGTTACCTAAATCTCTATTCATTTAGTATTGAGTGCCTAAAACTTTACTACTCTCGATGGCTCCAGAATCAAACTGAAATCATGACCAGTAGAAAAATTTTGGTATGGAATCCCCGGACAGCAAGTTTTTTTAAGGCAGCAAAATGTAAGGTGTCTAAGAAAGAATTTATTAATATTATAGTGACTGTATAAGACAAATCTCACTATCTCATGGTACAACCGTAGCTCGCAGCTACGCCGTTAATCACCAACAAAAGAGTTCAACGCGCTCGCATCATTTAGTTTCTACAATTCTTTTGGCGCTGTAATAATTGCGCTTAGTAGATGTTAAAATATAATTTTACTTCACGTCTTACCTTACTTTTTTCCCTTATTTTATATTTGTTTTCCTTCCTGTTTTCAAATATTCTAAATATAAAGACTTTTGTTAATTATTTATTAAAAACATTTGAAATTCGCCCTGGAGTCCCCTAGAAATAACAAAACGTAGCTCTGTGTACTTTTTATAATCGTAGGTTTCTACTTCCTTTTCCCGGATCGCGACTAGTTTTTACAATAATTCCATTAATGCCCATAAAGGTGATATTCGCGTGCACGCACAGGCGTCGCGATGAGTGCTTTGACACGTAGTCGTTGAGATAAGTGCATGAAGTATTGATCCTTGTTTGCTCCGTGCGGGCTGCTCGCGTACAAATTGCACCAAATGGGCACGCGCGTTAATAGGGTTGCCACATACATGGAATTCAATTAAATTAAGGCCCTGTTTCACCACTTCCTGATAAGTTCCGGATAGGCTATCCACAACTTATCTGACAGATCCTCAATACTTTAAATATCAAGTTAAATTGTGGATAGGCTATCCAGAACTTATCAGAAAATGGTAAAACAGGCATTTAATATTACGAATTTGTTTTAATTAGAAATGTTTGTAGCGATTCCAGTTTAAAAGTAGGCAAACCGTCATTATAATAATTTTATTATACAATAGGCAATTATTGTATTTCATGTTTATGTAAAAAAATAAATATTTGATTGCTTTATTATTATTCACAGGCATTTAAAATTTTAAATCACAATTCATATCTTTTCAATATCATAAAATAACGTATAGCTTTATGATTAGTCTTAGCTTAATCCAATTCTTTAATACACTCAATTGTAAATACATAGTAATTATATGACGGCCAGGTAGGTTATTAGAATATTTTTACCAAAGTGGCAGCCCTGGCGCTTACTGAAGGATATATAGCCGGTCAGACGCTTTCAACTTACCGACGTCACACGCTCACCTATTCCCGGCCGTATTGTATTTTAATTCGTCCGTGTAAAGAATCACTAAACCATTTGTACCAACTGAAACACGCAACTTAAGATGTGACTGGATGAAGCGGGTAACCAACATTTTACAACTTAAGAGCAATTACTCATTATTCCCTTGTAATGTTTGTAATTTGAACAAACCTTGTAACTGACCTACTTCATTATATAGCTAGTATCCGTTTAAGGGTTCGTTAGTCAACCAAGTTTTGTTGATTACAAAACCCTATAACGAAACCCCAACGAGCTGATTTTTCGTATATTGATAGATAAATAGTTACATAACTTAAGAGTAACATTGTCCTACAAATAAAACGGTCCATATTTTAGGACCATCAATTTAAATTATAAAATCCTTTCTATCTTTGTTATCTACCACTTTCGAGACTTTTCGCAAATAAAAATGTTGTTCGTCTTATCAAATAGAAGCTACTTACAAAAATTTGCTTGATAGTAATAAAAAAATCTTCTAGGGCTCCCGTACTATAACTAGCTAAACACGAAATCCATTTTTTAAATTCAAATAAAAAAAACGGTCGTAAAGCCACAATTTACGCAAAAAAACTAACATTTTCAAATTCTTAGTTACCCATTTCGTCTACTTACTTCTTCAATTATGAAACTCAGCTACACACAATAAGTTCGCGTTTACGAGTTTTCCATAACGCATGTATATTATTTTCCATAATTTATATTTATTTGACCATCGATCATTTTGCTCTATAAATGGAACAAAAGCATCGACAGCGCTTGTAAGATCTAGTGTTATAAAATAACACTAAGCTAGAAATAGTAAAACATAAATCCCCCTTTATTCTGTTATAACTCTAGAATAGTATTGCCATAGTAAAAATAAATCTTTACTATGGCAATACTAAGCGGGTGCAGTCACAAACATAAAATAATATGTAGTACCTACTAGATGACGTTTGCAACTCCGTTGAGTCAAAATTCGTTTATCAGGCGGGATTTGGTATGGTATTTACATTTTCCATACCAAACAGCGTAATCGGTTCATTGGTTTGGGCGTGAAGAGGTAACAGACAGATATATTTTCATATTTATACTATTAAGTATGTCTCGCTCAGCCTGTATCACGATCAATACTGACCTGACCAAATCATGTACTTCCACCGTCAACATATAAATCATGATTTATTTTCTCTGATGGAAATTTTTCTGAGGTTTCCACGCGCAATTTTTGATCATCATATTTTTAGTATTATTAGGTTGACCAATAGCTTTTTTCCGCCGTCAGCTTAAAATCATCATTCATTTTCTCTAATGGATTTTCTGAGGGTTCCACGAGTAGCTTTAGATCATCAGATTTTTTATTATTAGTTTTCCAATAGCTGCTAACTCGCTTAAACTTCTTTAAAGGTACTCAATTTAGAATGTATAACCTTTCTCCATTAACAATTTACGGAGTAAACGTAATGAAATGGGGCATACGGTAGAAGCTCGAACTATCTGATGTTGCATTTCACGATCGAGTTTTCCTTTTGTATCCTTTAAAGTACGCGCTGAACCCTAAACAAATTTCATTTGAGGTTTTCAATACCTTGGACCTTGTTACAATTGTACCATCGAGGAAATTAATTTCTAGGCAGTTGACACACCAACGTCATTTGGTCGGATCATGTCAATTCAATGTTAATTATGACCTGTCGGCTGGGTTTGACGTAACGCAACCAATATACGTGGGTCCCCCATCTGCCTAGGAATCAACTTCTCTGATAGTACAATTTGATTAAGCAATAGCTTACGGAGGGTCGCAATTTGTATAAAAATAAATTTTGTTTCCATAGCCTTTTTATGGCCTATTGTGTGAAAGTATGTTTTTCTTTCATGCCATTTACTTTTTTGCAACTAAAATATGTATGCAATATAGAGGAAAATACAATATGCAGACTTTCTCTTTTGCCTTCGATCTTTTATTCTTGCCGATCATCAAAAAATTTGCTTCTCATCACCTAAAATTGTAATGTTTAGGTTGCAGACTGCGTGGATAAAATTTTAAATGCAAATATGCAACTAAAACTAACGTAAATGATGAAACCCAACCCAAAACTGGCTTAAGTGCTAATAAACAGAGTCGTTATAATGTTGATGGCTCAAACAGAGTCAGATGATGCGAGACGCTCATTAGTTCGGCAAACAATACTAACTCCCTCGTGTTTGTCTGCCCGTTGTCCGACCTACATCCAGTAACCACATCCCGCTCAAAATGTTCATCTTTGAGTTTAGTTTCAATTTACTTATCTACATCACCAGTAGGCAGTATTAGACTTAATGGAACCGTGAAAACATGTAAATAGAACCGTCTCTATAACTTAGTTATAGAGACGGTTCTATTTACGGTTCTATTTAGAACCGTCTCTATAACTTAGTTATAGAGACGGTTCTATTTAGGCGTTCTTGGACACCATCTTTATAAAACGATCAAAGATGTGGTCAGAATCAGTCTGTGTTACTCCATTGTTTAATATTAATACTATACCAATATTATCAAAACTATCGCAATCATCATTGGAATCAAAATCAAGCTCAAAATCATTATTATAATTATCAAGTTCATGTTCATCATTAGGAAGACTTTTATATTTTTTAGTGCTTCTCATAATGGGTTTTATTACTTAAAATAAACGAGTATTTGTTAAGACACAATAAGTTAACAGATTAGACTAGATTATTCGTTATTATTGTCATCAACTTTTTTAGTTTGTTAACATTTGCTACCGTAATATTTCTTGGAATTTTCCGCACGTTGGTAAATACCAATGCCATTAAAATTTTTACTAAAACACTTTAGAAACCGCCAATTAAGTTTTTAGCAACAATATATTGTAGGTTAATAATTGAGTATAAATCAAAGACAATATTTATTAGTGGACAAACCTTAGTTTTTATGGGCGACACAAAGGTGTAAAATTATATTATACATTCATATTTAGTGCACCAATAAAATGTAGATATCTAGACCAATTTTAAAGATCACCAAAATGACCGATGATAAATGTTATGACTGACATCGACATGACGTAAGAAATATATATTTTTATCACACTTTTGAGCTGTAAACAAACATCCATTGGTTTCAGAAAATTATAAATGGTTGATCAGGTTATGTATAAAATATATAGTGTCAATTTATAATTTTACAAAAAAGATACTTTTTTTTTAACAAATAGAATATAATTACAGCTAATTAGTTACATATAAAAGATACTAAGTAGTAAGTCTCAAAATTAGGAAAATAATATTGAAAATAGCTACACAAAATGCATTATATTTCTTCGTCAAAGAGGTAAAGTCGAAAAATATGAATACTTGCAATATCTAAATTTCAACATCTATAACAATATTATGACTTACGGCCAATTTGACATCGATTAAATGAACATGGTTAGTTTTTATGACTAAACTGCGAAAAGCCTGTAGATCAAGGAAATACGATAGCGATTAAACGATATTTTATCTGAGCAATTTCAGATCATAAAGTTCATATAGATCGCTCGTTAAAATTAAGTTGTCTCATAATCTTTAACTTTCACTTAGAGCAAGAAACTATAATAATAATAATTATTCTATGTATGACATAAGATTTAGAAGAATATTGGTATTAGGAAAATACGTACAAATATTATGTCAGATGCGCGTTTGAAAATAATGCAAATCGATTGTTATTTTTTAAATTGGATAAGTAGTAATTCTGCGTTACATTGGGCCAAATCTATACTATTACTATATACTATTATAAAGAGGAAAGATTTGATTTTTTGTTTGTTTGTTTGTTTGTTTGTTTGTTTGTTTGAGTCGAATAGGCTCCGAAACTACTGGACCGATTTGGAAAATTCTTTTGCTATTGGAATCTTACATTATTTCTGCTGAACATAGGCTACATTTTATTTTGGAAAAAAGTAGGGTTCCGTAAGATATTTGAGTTTTTCGGACGCAAGGTGTAAAAAATCAGCTAGAAAAGTTACTTATTTTGCGTACGCTGCCTAAACTATAAAAGATAGAACCATAAAATGTTCTAAGTAATTGTAGATCTTATAAATATCTACAAAAAAGTCCGCGACACACTATACCTATCTATGTCGAGTGAGGCACAATAACCATTTATTTATTTAAAAATCCTGAATTTTTTTTGGACTAGATTTAAACGGATATATTTTACTCACGCTATTAATCCTTATCAAAATAAATTATTTTATCACTAAGTACAGTTTATGTAGATAATATTTGGTCTTTAAATGATTAAAATTAGACGTTTGGTTTTGAAATTATGGCGAAATTAAAATATTACGATCACGGCGTCACCAAAGCGCGTGCGGCAGGAAGACAATATTCTGTTGTAGAAATGAAAATTCTGTACATAAAAGATATGAAATGACACCCGAAATTACACCTTTGTCACTACATCGCTATAGAAGCCAAAAATGTGGTTAGTTTTTTGTCTGTCTGTCTGTCTGTCACTCTTTCTGTCTGTCTGTATGTTTGTTCCAGCATCACACGAAAAATACTGATCCGATTTGAATGTGGTTTTCGCAGATATATTTATCTTCTTCCAACTTAACATCTGGTGTATAAAATTTTTTCCCCCCACCCCTCTAAGGGGACAAAAGAGGGGGTCAGATTTTGTATCAAACTTTTTTCTTTAACACGAAAACAACTGATCCGATTTGCATACGGTTTTCACAGATATATTATATTTGTCTTCTTCCAACTCAACATCTGGTGTATAAAAATCCCCCCCCCTCCCCTCTCAACCCTCTCTGGGGACCAAAGAGGGGTCAGATTTTGTATACAACTTTTTTCTTTTGTGGACTTACTTCATATTAGGTATTAACTGTGTTTTTCAACTTAACATCTGGTGTATGACCTTCCCCCCCCACACCCTCTTAGGGGACAAAAGAGGGGGTAAAACATGTATCAACTGATGATGTAGAAAATATACTTTAAATGGCAAAACAACGTTTGCCGGGACAGCTAGTACACAATACGTATGAACAGAAAAATTATCTTTTCTTACATCTTTTTTTAAGTACAATTATTACAATACATCCGACTTGGAAGTACGATTAGAGTCACTTTTCAGATAAAAACAATGCAGAGTCATAAGGTAACATACACACTTTCGCATATTGTATCATATCAATATGGATTGTGGCGTCATAGTTGCGTTAAAAACAAACTAGGATATTCCGATCGATATATTTTTGATGAAACCCGTTATCTATATCAATGCAGGGCGCCCCACTAATAGCTTAATTAATTTTTATAGCAGTTCAGAATCTAAATTCATTTCTTCAATCACCATCTTGATTATATTAGCATATTAATAAAATATTAATAATTACAATTCTGTAATTAGGTATGCGGCTAGATCAAAGGTAACCGCCTGTAGATTTTATTAGAGTTCATAGGTTATGTGTTTTAATGGTAGGGTCTATCAAGTAAACTTAATTTCTCTATCGGCAATAACGTATTCAAATTGTGGGACATGTAGTTTTTGAATTGAGTTTAAAATTAAAATAAATCTTGCGTCAACGCTCAAACCAAGTTTAAGCAGTGAAATTAACAAAAGCAGATAAAATAATCAGCCAAGTGCGAGTTGGACTCGCTCACGAAGGGTTCCGTACCGGTATAGAGTGAAAGTAGACAAAAAATGTGTTTCTTGTATGGCAGACCCCCTTAAATATTTAATTTATTTTGTTTTTAGTATTTGTTGTTATAGCGGCAACAGATATACACAATCTGTGGAAATCTCAGAAGTCTAGCTACAGCGGTTCTTGAGTTACAGACTGATGATATACAGACAGACAGACAGACAGATAGACGGACAGACGGACAGACATCGAAGTCTTAGTAATACGGTTCCGTTTTTACCCTTTGAGTACGGAACCCTAAAAAGTCTTATAGGCCCTAAATTAAATATAGAAATTATAATGGAAAATTCACTAGCGAAATTTGAAACCGAAACCATCGACTTCGAAATAATGATGAACTTCAACAGTAAAATTGAGGAAAGCATCACTGATAAAAGCTAATATTGCAACTAAGTCTAGCTTATTAACTAAGAAAAAAGTCACTAGCGGGGTTCGAACCCACGACCGCAATGCTAGCACATTGACCCACTGTACGTGGCACGCTTTGTAGAATAACTGACCAATGGCACGCTTTTTATTAGAATAATTGACCGCAGATCAAAGGCGCTACAATAGACGCTATCAATAGGGTGACGATCATAGATGTCTTTGTCAAAAAACCCCCGTTACATCTCAAAGTAATATAACTTACCGAATCACCGCTCTAGCTGACTTCCCACGACCTCAAAGTTACATTTCGCCGTGCTCTATCCAATCTACTTCCTAGTTGTACTCACTTAGAACTCTAACTCAACCGAGCAAAGTCCAAAATCGTTAGTCCGCAGCACCCATTCAAAGAGTCCACACACATGCATACCTCGACACCTTTTATTTGCAGAGTAATTGTGGATCGATCGGGCGTATTCCTATTTGGATTCTTTGCGTATTGAGTTAGGATTGGTTTTGCATTGTGCCAGCGAGGGTGTTGACCAATAGTTAATGTTGGAGATGAGAGGTCGCAGGTGACGCGGTGCGCTATGCGATGTTTAATGTCAGTATGTTTGTAATGTTTTAACCTAAATTGAGTTGGATTTTTGATATATTGATTCGTAATCTATGATTGATGAATGTTTGTTTGTTACACTTTCACGCTAGCGTAACGTAAGTAGGAATGTGGATAAGGGCGTTGGCAGCTTTTGTTTCTAACCAGTTGCTACTACGGCATACCAAAAATTCCTTTGCCTAGTTAAAAAAAAATAACAATAAAAAGTATTGTTCGATGGGTAAAAATTATCATAAAACATCTGTCAGGAACCTGATCGAATATTTGTAAGACAAGTACCGCCGGCGTGACGTAGAAAAGGAAGTTACATCCCGCTTCTCTTTCTAATGTTCAATATTTTTCTTCTTCCAGTACTTCCTATTAGTTTTCTCATCCCCTAAAGTAAGTAAAAGTAACCCCTTTTTTCCTATAAGTTTTCTCATCTAAAACCAGCATGGACCTTATTAATTCTAATTCATTTAAATGAAGCAAATATTAACTTCAATCAAAGATGTGGTAAGTTTTACAATTGCACGTTACTTTCAATATTGACTAACACTTAATTACTAAAAATGGTACAGTCGTTGACAAAAGTGTTTATCTAAAGGTCTTAGAGGTCACTATTGTAGGTCATCGCGGCTATTTTAATAATTACAATGTTAAAATGTAACGCGAATGTACATTCATCAATCATAATTTAATTAGTGATTGCACGTGTGGGCTGTGTATGTGTGTGTGATTTTGAGGTATGGGCCGCTGAATTCGGATTAACATTGTGTGAAATTGAGCTTAAAATTGTATAAAATAAATGAGATAATTCTTTTGTTTCATTTACTTCAATTATGTTTATTGCATTTTTCAGTAACAAAAGAAATAATGACATTTTACAATATCCATAATAAATCAAAATTTAATTTTTTCGACAAAATCCAAAAAAAAATCTAATACAATTTCTGAGCACTTGTGTGTGCAGCTTTACAATTGACATTGCGCACGAGTCGTTCGCGGCAGGTGGACTTTTCGCTGTGTGCGTGAGGTCACTGTGTGCGCACGTGCTTTGCCCATGGGTGTGTGAACCTTAGGGCGTATGCAAATAAGTGAAAAACAATGATAACCTTGGGTTTTTACTTTAATCACTATTACCAAAACGGGGGAAGTCAAACAGGAACCGTACATTGCAAACAAGTTTAAACATAAAACTTGAAGATGTATTTGAGATTTACTGAATCATCACAACACTTTAAGCAAGGTTCGCGTGTTGGTAATACATTTGTTTACAATTAGTTTACTGGTCTAATTCGTTGACCTTTGCACAATAATGACCACAATAATTTGCCATAATAGTGGGAAACATATTAGTGCTTGCAACATTATCTAAACAAATTAATGCAAAGGATAATGTGCAATGTCGTTTCGCAAGTTTCATTAATGTTTAGATACATCTGTAGTTTATAATATTATGTATTTTATAATTATCTTGCTTACAAGTATTATCCATATATTGATGTTACCATCATTTTCATTGCATAAAATATAGACCTTAATCGCGGTACCCGTAATTTCGTTCAGCCTTTGTCCTTCCGAGGACCTTAAAGTATCATAGTAAAAATAAGAAAATCAGTTCAGTGGTTCAAACGTATAGAGATGAATGCAAGAACTAGTAGTAACAGTTATTGTAGACAGACCGATATTAATAAATGAAAAAGCGTGTCTGTCTCAACGTTCTGTCTGCCTAAAATTTTAGTTAATGACAATGAGTAGTTTTTGTCTAACTTTACAACTACCGCGCAACAACACTTTGGACCTTACCTTGCCACATAAAAAAACTTTTTTTTTACATTTAAACATGAGGCAGTAGTGATGATGGTGATGCTGATGTTGTTGGTGACGATGATATTATGATCATTATAGCAGCCAGAGAAGTAGTGACGATGACGATAAACTATTATGTTATAGCGGTGAGAGCAGGTGATGATTATAGTGATAGTGATCTATCATGAACCTTATACATTTTTTTATGAAAAAAGGGGGCAAACGAGCAAACGGGTCACCTGATGGAAAGCAGCTTCCGTCGCCCATGGATACTCGCAGCATCAGAAGAGCTGCAGGTGCGTTGCCGGCCTTTTACGTGGTAATAGGGTAGGGGAGGGTAGGGAAGGGAATAGGGGAAGGTAGGGAAGGAAATAAGGGAGGGTAGGGAAAAGAAAAGGGTAGGAGATTGGGCCTCCGGTAAACTCACTAGCTCGGCGAAACACAGCGCAAGCGCTGTTTCACGCTGGTTTTCTGTGAGCCCGTGGTATTTCTCCAGTCGAGCCGGTCCATACGTGCCGAAGCATGGATCTCCCACGGTAAAAGCAGCGAGAGTAGTGATAATGATGATGGTGATCTATCGCGATCGGCGGTACAAGTGATCTATGTAACGAGCGCCGCAGCCTGTAATTTGGCGGATTGAGCTGTCGTTGATTCGTTACCAACTAATTGATACTGTGCTAAATATGGCACATATCTGATCGCCCGTCTTTTCAACGGTTCACACGGGGTACGAGACGACTCAGTTAAATTTTTTGTGATAAAACTAAAATTATAATTCTAACACATTTCAACCAAGTGATACCTATGAATTTTGTTTTTTTGCGCAAAAAAACTAAACAACAGAATATTATGAAGCGTATATTATACTACGCAGTAGATCGAACAGTATATCCCTTCCTCTCGTATTACGCAGTCTATTCAGATTCCTTCGTCTTACGAATTTTCGATAAGGTCAAGAGCTTAACATTTTTACTAAAGCCCACTTGCGCAGATCTGAGTTAAAGTTAACTCCGAGTTGAACATCATGTCATATCTGTCACTCACCAAGTCAGTGATAGAGATGACAATATGATGTTTAACTCAGAGTTAACTTTAACCTAGATCTGCGCAAGTGGGCTTTGCCTATAAAAAATGCACAACGTCGCTAAAAAGTTTTCTTTTCAAATAATTGATTTTTTTTTATTTACTTACCTATTATTACTAAGTTGATGATGTTTGTATTAATAACTTTAAACTTGTGGTCTGTATTAGAAGTTAGATGCAAAATATAAAATAAAGATAAATTATTACGTTTATACTGCGTGACTGGTGAGACATGTTCAATACTCGAGGACGTGATATTTGGCTATTATATTAGTTGAAAAAAAATTATATAAAAAATAATATCAATTGATCACTGAGTAAATGTAGCTTAAAATTAGATAATTATTTACCCAACGCATGGACACCGCGAGCGGGAGGGGTAGTTGTGTGGTGTTTCTTTGGTAGCGCACGCCTCTGCACCGGCCGCATAGTATGCCTTCTTACCTAGCCGCGTAATTTACTTAGTATCCATGATTCATTTATTTTTGGGAAATTCGGAAAAAAATTAAGAACCTAATTTTATTACATAATTATAATGAGAATCGAGTACAGAGTACTCTCCATAAGTATCGGTAATGTCTCACCAGTCATGTTGTAGAAGATGGATGTGGCGTCCCGACGACTATTGAAGTGAAGTGACGTTGACATTCCAATCTTAACAGATAACATAACTGGAAGACGTCTGGATACTTGCGTTTGGCCCATTAAAAAAGTAAAAACCGTGTATGGTTACTCTAAATCGCGTAATCGCGTACAGATGATGATGATAATGATTCAAACTACTGATCTAGACCACACGCACACACTTGCCCCGCTTTACATCGCCGCAATCAACTCCGCTCCGACGTTTAAAACAATTTAATAACCGTTCATTAGAAAAAATGATTAACAGAAAATACAATTATCGATATTGAAAATTGGAGGTCTCTTAATTGTAGAGATTTGTGAGAAGCGGCAGTATTTCACGGGTGATAGTATCTTAGGGTCCACGCACACTGGGGACGTGAAACAGTTATCTACCTCATTTATAGAAGTGCAAGAAAATAGAAAATGCGGTGTTTATACAGATACGCTCACGAAAATTTTGAACAACGTTTGAAAAAAAAATAAGCGCTAGGTCTTTTCCTATGTGTTTTAAGTTTACTTTATATCATTATTCTGACTGAATATCCAATCACTTTATTGTTTTTTTCATTACCATTGAGTAGGCTTCGAAAACTACTGAAGTAAAAATAAAATTTGGAACGAGCTTATTTTCATCACTGGAAATGTCTAACTTCAATACATACATTTTTTCTACTTGTGTAGAGTCGTTGGATATGTCTTGTCAATACAGCAACTAGTGTACGACACACCTAACACAAGTCATAAGGTAGTCGCTACTGAAACTACGCCGCGGGGGGACTCTCTTTTGGCTAAAACGGTATCTGATCCAATTTGTAATTACAAGGTGTAGCCGACTTAAACGGAGGTGAAGTCTCAAATTGTCTTTGATGTTAAGTTGCCGACTGATTAGGGGCCTAAGAATGAGTTTTCATCGGAGCTCTGCTAAATGTTTCCAAGTGTTGTCAAAATGACGCGGTTATTTTATGTGATCTTCAAAATATTCTTAGATTAGCTCTGATGTAACCGTATCCTTACTCTCAGGACAGGTTTTAATTACAATAAACAAAAATTCAAATCGAAGTTGACAACACGTCAAACTTCTCAATCCTGATTGGTTGCAAATTGAACAATTCCATGATTTTGCGCTAGTATAAAAATCGGGACTACTTTAAATCCTATAAAATGAACGATTGTCTTATTACAAAAAATTTCGGCATAACGAAATTACGGACAACACTAGAATTACATAACGTTACGTAATTATTAATAACAATATTTTAAGATTGAACTTTACTCCCAGTAGAAATTACTTTGGGAGTTCATTCTTGAATTTAATTACTAATAAAAGTTCAAATTAAATAGTCATCAGATTAATGACACGTCTCATTACATGATAACGATCACAATTAGTAGGATACATCCGTCACTATCCGCTTATTATATCCGTAATGATATCATTATTGACAACTTGCTCGATTTCTGACTGACAACTAAAGTATAGTACCATTGTTACGGTGTACGGTAGAAGCGGTAGCGATTGACGATTTCTATAATTACTTGTCTTGCCCTTCCTTTTTTCCATTCCTTTTTTCCTTCCTCGGTTTTGTGACATGTGGTGTCCTTGTTACATTTATCTTACTAAATGGTATTATTTCTTTAAATTTAAAATTTCGTGCCCTTATTTTAATTTGCAGTCTACTGTTAATTTCATTCGTTCGTTGTCGCTTAATACGTTAAAAACTATGGGGACCTTTTATGTAGGCATTACGCGCGAACAAAAATCCTTTTTTTTGACATCTTAAACGCGAGTATCTTCGTTAATCTAATTAAAAATAGAAAGGAAGACCGATAGTAGTATCTCTGGAGCATCAGTCGTAACAAGACGCGGTCAAAGGTGAGCGACAAGCAATTCTGATACTTATATCACCATCACAATATGACTTTCAAAAGAAAATTGACTAAATAAAACATAGTTTTTCCACTGCAATTGCAAAACGAAATGGGTGCATAGTCGCATAGATAAAGCTAGTTATTATAATTGAAATTTATGAATGCGCCGTCACTTTTATGTTTTAAAAGACAGCCATACTCGTATATAAGTTTTTCTTGAAGAGGTAAGAAAAAGTCAGTCTTTCTTTTTCTTACGTCTTCACCCTAAAAAAATAAAAAAAACTGAATAACATAAAATTTGGTATCAAGTTACTTTGAATCTCGGGAAAGGACAATATTTTCTATACTATACAAAAATTTACATAATATTTTGTAACGGAATATTTACAACAATTGTGGCGCATCACCTCGTCACGTTGCAATGTGTACTGATCCTTATACTTATTTACATAATCCCAACTTTGAATACTCAGAAGTATCACACATGCTTGCGTACTTACTCATAACTTGAATATCATGGAGATTTTCCTCAAAAACGCAAAGATATTTCTAAACTGATAAGACTTCCCGGTAGCACTTTCACGATGATCTAGCATACTTCTGAGATCCGTACTAATATTAATACGAATGTGTGCTTGTCGGTTTTCATATTAAGCACACCAATTTAAATAAAATTTGGTAATAAATATACTTTGAGTTCCGCCAAACGATATACTGTTATGTACTTACAAAAAACCCAGTTTTGTAATATAATGTGTTTTGCTTGAGAAAAATAACAATATTATCTACTAGGTCGACCTATGTGGTGGTGAGCGCGTTAGTAGCTCAAGCCGGGGGTCACGGGTTCGAATCCCGCCGACGGAACAAAAAATTTTTCAAAGTTCATGGATGTGTAATGTGTATTAAATATGTGTATCATATTATATAATAAAAATATTAAAATATAAAAGTATAAAAGTATTACAGACTGACGTGGTGTAAGCCGTCCATAGATAATTATTATATCTTACTCCTCTACTCATACTACTCAAGTAATTTTGTGATAATATATTCAGATAATAGACGTTTACGCTTACACAATATGCAAGTACTAACCAGTTGCTATTCTTGAATATTTCGGCACCCATTGCTAAGTTTACAAAAAATCAAAAAAGAGTCCAAAATATAATGAGCCGTTTGAGACAAAAATAATACGATTAAATAAAAAACCTTCGCAAACCCTTATAATGCGGCCATAATTACAAGTTATTTCGCGCTTTCAGAGGATTCGTTAATCTTAATTTAGGGCAACATATTAAAATTGAGGTGATTTTAAATCGATTTGCCAACAAATCGTTTTCAAATTAGACAGACGCTAAAAAGAGATAAAATAGTTTGAAATCTATAAATAATAAGCTTATGCGGATTTACGCAAGTCACGGACGTAAATTTACATAAAAATTTGACACAAAACTGCCTATGTGATCAGAAAACTTGTAAAGCATTTTTTGTTATCAATTTAATGTATCTAGGCGTAGGTGTATCTATAAAAATAAAAATGTATTTCCAATTATTGTGTTAGTAATGCTATAACTCGATAACGGCTAAACCAATTCTGCTAATTTTAGTCTTAAAATAATACTTGAAGTCCAGGGAAGGTTTTTAAGTGACACGAAGTTCACCGGGATAGCTAGTCTACCTATATATTGAATGTCCCATTCTGCAATACAAATTATCGAAGAAAATCCTTCATCATTAGATCTTCAAAATTAATTAACAGCTTGAATGATACTCCAGAACTTGATTTTGATTTGTTTATAACTTCACCTTCAGCCTTGAAACAAAAGTTGACACAGCACTGGTTTGATGTGATTCTCTGATTCTCTGCTTAGTTTGCTTTCTTTTTCTCTTGTTCCTTTAAGATCATTCACTAATTCGCATTGTATGTTACATCAGTATTAAGTTGTAAGTTTTTGTTTTCTTTGTCTTACACTATAGTTATCTGTATGTGAAAACATAATATTATAAATGGTGCTCTGATACCTACTACTAATATGTAAATTAGTATTATATCACTGTTTGTTTTCCAAGTAAAATAAAATAAAATATATTAGTATATTATATAAATAATATCTTTTATTTTGTAAGTCTTGCTAAAATAGACAGCTGATCCAATATGGCTAATATTAGTCTTAAAATATTTGTGGAATCCCGGGGAAGATAAAGCAAGTGAAACAATGTTCAACAGGTCATCTAGTTTTTATATATAAATGGTTATGTAAACTTTGATCCTGTAAACGGCGGAAGAGCAAACAGACTTTTCCACTTATTTTCAAATACATAAAAAAGGAAAAGAAACAAATATGTACCTACATGAAAAGCTACATGACTATCTCCTTCTTTAGTAGTAAGAAAAATACAGTGTATTTGAAAATAGTAAAAAGTTTCCATGCGCCACTAAACTTTCCAAACGTATACAGAGTTAAAAGTGTTAATAACCGTAGCGTCCATTACCACGTGATAAGGTGCCATAAATTGATCACCGCACGGTGTTCGATGACCCTAACAATAAAAGTGCCCTTACGAAATGGTCGAGGTACTACGCTGGTCCAATTGAGAAGATCTAGCGATTTAACTATAGATCTTAAGGTTATAATGTATCCCATAGTCCATTTCTGATGACTGTGGTTGTTTCATTGAAATAGGTCAGCTATGCAAGAGGTATATTGTTTTCGTTAAGTGTACATACTCAGTATACAGGAGCACTCTCCCTTCCTTTACTATTAAAATCCAATGCAACGAATGATCTACAATACTTGTGAGAGATCAGGCATAGGACCAACTTTTAACATGGCAATCCGACGTATCGATAGAAATAAACTATAAAGTATGCACAAAATATTATAATAAAATATGTTTTCTGATTATAATTTTAAAATCAAGTTTCTTATAGTGATTAAAAATTACACCTTAAAATTTTATTCACTTAACTAATATTGATGTTCTGAATTTTGTAATGAAGTATTATCTCATTATATCTAGTACTTTAGATCGCTTGCGCTCACAACTTGTTCTTTATTTTGTTATCGACCCGTGCCGCACAGATAAAGGTAAATATAAAATCGAGAGGCATGAAGGAGCCGAATTAATTAAAGCCTCAAGTCCGATTGTTGCCGTATAACACTTCACGACAAATTCCTCCGCCTAAGGCGGGACGGCATTATGCGACAACACTCAATATAATGTTATTATCTAAGGCATTGTGGGTATTAAAGTAAGTTAAAAAAAATCAATTTTTAATTTATGCAAAAGTTTTACTCAGCACCAGCTCAGCGTTTTGTTTAATGTAATTTTATGATTATAAGCAGAAAAAATAAGCAAAATATTTTTGTCAATAATCCTATCGTTGAGTACCTTCAATAATAATGATTAATGAAATGCACAATTAAAGGGCTTTGAGAGCAAGGTTTAGAAAGTAAAAATCTTGCATAATTGCTATCTTGAACAACACATTTTTTTAAAGCTATGTAATCCGAATTTTTTACTTATTATATTTTATTTAATTTCTATACCAACATAAAATAAAAGTGGATATAAGTACAAGATACCTTATTTTAATAATATCCAAGCATAATAACTTTTAAACGCGCAATACTCAAAGTTATATTTAGCTATTAACATTATTATTGCTTAAATTAAATATGAATTGCTATCTCTCACGTAAAGCCGTCCCGCCCACACATTTTCTCTACGCCTCATTATATTTACGAGTTATTAAAGTCCACATTATTTTAGATAACTCTTGATTACGGATTAAAAATGGATTCGAATCAATATTGTTGATGGTCATGATTATAAACACGCCTTATAATCTTTATAGGAACTTGAGAAATACAATAATTTATTATGGCATTTCACAATACTAAGGAATTTTTAAGCTTGTGCTTGCGGCACTGCTTATTAAATAAAATTAAAATGGAAAAAAATGTTAAAAATACATAACATTTTTTCCATAATAACTCGTTTTAGGAAAATCGTAAATACATATTTTTAAAAAATCATTTTTCTAAATACAACATTTTCTCAATTTAATATAATTTTACATTATATAATATAATAATAAAATATTCCGCTAATTTAGATTTGATTGCGGGTACGCAATACCTAAAAATATACATTTTTAGGGTTCCGTAGCCAAAATGGCAAAAAAGGAACCCTTATAGATTCGTCATGTCTGTCTGTCTGTCTGTCTGTCTGTCTGTCTGTCTGTCTGTCTGTCTGTCTGTCTGTCCGTCCGTATGTCACAGCCACTTTTCTCCGAAACTATTAGAGCTATACTATTGAAACTTGGTAAGTAGATGTAGTCTGTGAACCGCATTAAGATTTTGATGCAAAAATGGAAAAAGTATTAAAAATTTTAGGGGTCCCCATAGGTACAACTGAAACAAAAAAAAATTTTTTTCATCTAACCTATGCGTGTGTGGTATCTATGGATAGGTCTCTAAAAATCATATTGAGGTTTGTCATATCATTTTTTTCTAACCTGAATAGTTTGCGAGAGAGACTCTTCCAAAGTGGAAAAATGTGTGTCCCCCCCCCCTCTAATTTCTAAAGTAGAGGCATGATAATTCTAAAAAAAATATATGATGTATATTACTATAAAAACTACCAACGAAAATTGGTTTGAACGAGATCTAGCCAGTAGTTTTTTTTATACGTCATAAATAGTAAAACTTAATGAAACAAAAAAAAATTTTTTTCATCTAACCTATGCGTGTGTGGTATCTATGGATAGGTCTCCAAAAATCATATTGAGGTTTCTCATATCATTTTTTTCTAAGCTGAATAGTTTGCAAGAGAGACTCTTCCAAAGTGGAAAAATGTGTGTCCCCCCCCCTCTAATTTCTAAAGTAGAGGCATGATAATTCTAAAAAAAATATATGATGTATATTACTATAAAAACTACCAACGAAAATTGGTTTGAACGAGATCTAGCCAGTAGTTTTTTTTATACGTCATAAATAGTAAACCTTAATCTAAATTTCATTAAATCGACTGAAATATAAAAATAAATCAAAAATAATATAATTTCATAAAAATTAACCTTATTGCTGCTGCGGAACCCTCCATGGGCGAGTCCAACTCGCACTTGGCCGCTTTTTTTCGTTTAAAATTAGACAATATCATTTTGCATAGTACAAAAGACTTCAACGCGTGAAGTGTAATTTCTAAGTTCTAACACACTACAGTAACATGTCTATTGTCCAATAATTGTCCATACTAATATTATACATTGTATAATCTGTTTGTCTATTTTAAAGCGTGTATTTATTTGTCTCCTTTTCACGCTTAAGAATTTAAGCTGATTTTTATGAAAAGTACATTATGTTCGGAAAAAGTAAGGTACAGTTTTCACGCGCCAAATTAATTACTGTTCAAAGTAGTGATAATGTCTAGTTTTATTATAACAGCCGTTTTCGAGTTTAAGCGTTACTAACAAATTTGAAGATCCATTTTTATATATATGTATATATATGTATAGATGTTAATTGGCTTAATTGTCATTAGGACTCCAATACCTATCCGGCTTCCATGCAAATGGACGTACCTACTTAAATTTTTAAGTTTTTGAGTGTTGACACACCATATTTTGGTTTTACGTACCATCAATGCACATAAGCCTAAGTTACTGGGATAAGTACATACCACCAGCTTTGTGGCCCCACATTTTATTATTATTATCAACATCAAATTATACAAATGCGTATCTTTATTATTATTATTATGTGTCCGGCGAGCGCGAAACATTTATACGCAATATATTTTGCTTAATCTAACAATTACATATCTTTAAATACCGAATAATCTTACTTTGTTGCAAAGTAAGGTTTTAGAAGCAGTCAAGAACAAGTAGTAATGAATTGTTCAAAGCTCTTAAGATAAATGTTAATTTATTTTAGAACAACGAGGAGTAGTGTACCTATATAGTTGGAGCGAAAACGTTATAATTAAAAAGAAATGATGATGAAACAGAAATAATCAAAGGGTCCATATTTTTATCAGGATCTAACTTGTAGTTACAACGGACACACAAACAAATACGTAAACTTTTTATTGCAAAAAGGCTATAACTTTTTATTGCTTTTTATTACATAAGGTTAATTGTTAAGGATTAAAAATAGAAGTTACGTTCTGTATAATATTACTGATGTTTTTTGGTAACAGCTCATTTTGTATAATAATAAAATTAAAGCGTTTCCAATCACGTACTTACAATATCATAATAATATATCTAATTACCTCTATTGTTTATTTTTTTGACACTATTTTCGTCATAAGCTTACATGCATTTTAATAAATTCATGTTTAACAATAAATGAGCATAAAGCAAAATTTATTTTCCACACAACGTAAAGGTAAATTTATGTAGTGTATTACAATTTATGAGGTGTAATATACAATTTTTGTCGATACATGTAGTGCCCGCGGCCTACAGAAAGGATTTCCAAATATACTTTATATGACACCTTTTATGTTTATTATCATATCATTGCACATTAAAAATCATTAATTCGTTATAAATTAATGATAATGCCCATTTTATGATTCAAAGCGAAAAATTATTGGCGCCGTATCAATTTAAGCGCACCTTAATAACGAATCATTATGTTTATCGCATGTAATTCGTTTTGGCGTTTAATGATTCATTATCGCGATATCATTGCATAAACAATTGTTTTACACTTTATAGTCGTGTTAACATTCACAAAATTAAGCGATGGTCGTATTTTGACTTGCCCCAAATTTTTATGAATATTATTTTAATAATAACGTCCGAACGTGACGTACTATCGGAGAAGTTGATTCATTTAATTTGGTCACTTGTTTGTCAAACCCAACTGACAGATCGCGGCTAACATTGAATCGTCATAATCCGACCAAATGACGTAGGTCCGTCACATAAAGTTAATATACCTAGCGGAATAGAGAAACGAAGGCCTGAGCAAGCGAGATGTCACTATCATCGCGTGGTTAAGAGAGACGTGTGATACATGACAGCAGCACTCTTTTTTTGTCGTCCAGTCAGCCCGGATCAGCCCGTTGACAATTTAATTTCATAGAATTCATGTTCAATCATGCTTGTGTAAGTGTATACGTACACATATTTTTCACACAGAATATGAAAACCAATTTCGGATACGTTTGACAGCTCGAGTTTGTTGCTCTATTCCGCTAGTTATATTAACTTTATGGTCCGTCATCTGCATATGGATCAATTTCTTCGATAGTATTATAATGAAACCATTGGCTGCACTCGAATTTAACTATATTTTATTTTATATTTGTATAAGGGATTGCTCTATCTAGTATCCATTTCTATTTAACATAATCAAAATAATGAGGCACAGAATTACATTAAAAAAATCCATTTTAGATGAAGGTTTACGTGCCAAATTCGCCATTTTGACTTTAAACTATGCGGACTCAAATTTGGAAAAACTTATTAGCGTAAAACAATGCGGAAGTCAAATCACGTAATGTCTGGCAATTGCGTGAGAGATGTGTATCTAGAAATTGTCAAAACATAGAAAATGGCTTACCGTTTTGTGACTCATACTTATAGTACAATAAAAAAAATTAGTAAATATTGCCAGATATTCATTGTCCCGAAATAAGTCTATAGCATGAGAACAAAACTATCCTATCGCAGGTTGCAGGACTCAAAATATCTTAATGCTTTCATTTGAATCGGTTCAGAAGTTTTTTGCGAAAATGCGCTTCCTCTTCTACGCTGCCCTTCCGTCTTACGAAATTTCTATCAGGTGCCTGAATGTTGATACGAGTAAATAATACACACTATGTTCTGAACGCCAGTTTTAAATTTTTATGTCTTATCCCCGATAACGACACAATACCTCTAAAACAGTTTTTACTTTTAAAAAATCTATTTTCACGTCCCGTCTCACAGCTTGGACCACCGTGGCACTGTAAGTGTCTTCCCATATAAAGCTAGCTCTTATAAACCTTAAGGAAAGTCACATCCTTGTTGCGTGGGTGACTTAGTGGAGGTCAGCTCGGTCATGAACTCGTCAGTCCATTTGATAGCTCTCATCTCGTAAATGTGACGTCATATTGTACATAGAAAATCACATTGTAAATTGTAAAATTATTACAGGTTGATACTTTATTGAATGGTTGTTAGGTACGCGCACATAATGACGAGTTGCAGCAAGGTGGCTCTTGGCAGCATATTTTTTCTTTTGCCGAAGCCGAGATAAGTCGTACAAAATTTAATATGGGAAATACGCTCGGCCTCACTGTTTTCTATCCTCATGTGCGCGTACGTTAGCATCACGTAGACTCAACGTTCAAAAAGTTTTTATAAATTGTATATATTTTTCTTTTAGCGTGTCTATATGTGCTTATTAAAAGCTAATAATACTCCCACACCGGTTTTGGTGACGGTGGCCAGTTTCATTGAAACCAGGCCAGGTACGCAGGAGTAATTTTATAGTGCCCAAGTGTGTGCGCAGTACACAAGAGCACTCTCTATTCCTTTACTCTCATAACGCAGTGGGACGGCAGACCGACACGACTGGCGAGAGGTTAGGCGCAGGACCGAATTTTTACATGCCCATCCGACGCATGGATCATGTTACTTGTCAGACAAGCAGGTGATCAGCCTACATTGTCCTAACCAAACTTGGAAATAACAATCGTTAAAAGCTATGAAACACATGACCCGATTTTTACTTTTTTTATTAAGCTAACCTAATCTACATTGCTTTTACAATTCATCATTTTGCTTATTTCTCGACAAAGATGTTGATTACAACGTTAAGCTGTAAAGCAGTTGTACCTCCTCAGGTAACAACCGGCGCTACACAATAATCTTAACATAATATTATGATACTAAATATAATATTATTGCTTCTTATAATTACAATCGTAACCGTGTCGTAAAATAAGGAGGCTACTCGAAAGACACTCGATATTTTTGTGTGCGACATAATTTGTCCAAGTTATTACCACATATTTGCGAACACTTGACACTTTGACTTATGTAACTTTCGAAAGGTGTTCGGTGTTATCGCGTTATTGATGTCCCATTAGAAATGATGCTTTGTTTCAAAATGTAGTAAAATCAAATATTATGTTATATTTTACTTTGACTACTTTTATATTAGACGTCCATACATTTAATACTTCATAGAGCTTTTGTAACAAAATACTTATCAATAGGTGTTCAAAACGTTTTAAATCTTCTTTTTGTAATACTTTAGTTTTTATATTTTAAATTGTGACAGATTCTAAAGGATGACTTTTTAAGGCCGTCACAGACTTAGCTATAATATATATTAATATGCCTAGCTATAAACATATTAATATATATTATAGCTATGTCTGTGACGGCCTTTATAGAGAAAATTTAGTGTATTGTGAATTGTGTATTGAGAAGAGCTATTAGAAAACGTGTAATGAGTAACATAAATAGTATATAAACATAACATAAATAGTGTTAAATGAGTAATTGAGAATATAAATTACTGAGCTATTTTGCGTCAATAGGTATTATCTATAGAATATATTAATGATAAGAAGGTTATATGTTGTAATAAATATTTATAAGTAAATACTACAAAAAGTATTCATCAACCAATTAACAAATAATCCTAAAGGCAATAAATTAACTCTCAATATATAACGTAATAATACGCCGCTTCCAGTATATCCGTTTTGGCCCTATTATATAAAACCATATTAAATTGTTATGAATGAAGGCCATGAGAAAAAACCGTACTTACGCCTCCATTTGATATCAAATTCTTGGAAAATTTGTCATATAGCTTCGTATCTCCACAATATCACAGCTATGTTTATGATTCATAGTCACACTATTTGAATTATATAAACCATAATATACTATATCTATATTCAAAGTGTGTCTGTCTGTCTGTCTGATATTCTTTCGATGCAATTAACTATTAATACATTGATTCTTGAGTAACAATATACTATTATAATATTATTACTCAGGTATATTGCTATTCTAAGAATATTCTATTCTTCTAGACTACACTAATATACTCTCGGAAAAAGATACAGTTCTCGTTCGATAAACCGGCACGATAAAGTCGCGAGCAATATTTTGTAAAAAATAGTAATATTTGTTTATTTTATCACCGATTGGCAATACATTAAAATATTAAGGGAAAGTTTGATAATACTTTGATAGATAATAATTTTGTCTTTGATAAAGCGTTCATATAAAATCAACGTTATAACGTGCGATATTTTGAGTTACGCAATAGGTCCCCATTAATTTAAATAACCATTTTCAACAAACAACAAGACTTGAGATAAATGTTGTCCTAAAAATATACAATTTCTGCGAACAATGAAATTTCTTCGTGATCGAAGTTGCATTGTACGAAACTAATATTTATATAAGCTACACTTTGTTATATATTAGTATGTGTAGTGTATTATTATAATAATATCTATGGATAATATCTATGCACGCTTCACACCACGTCAATCTGGCCCCGTGGTAAGTACCTGAAGGACTTGTGTTACGGGTACCAGATAACGGAAATATATTTAATACTTTTATACTATACATACATTTAAGATTTTTATTATATGATAAATATATTTAATACACATCCATGACCCAGGAACTTTGAAAACTTTTTGTTCCGTCGGCGGGACTCGAACCCGCGACCCCCGGCTTAAGCTACCAACGTGCTATCCACTGAGCCACAGAGGTCGTCAAATTCGTATTATAGCTGATTACTTTTGGTTAGTTTACAAAAAAAATGCTCTAAATCAACATTGATGATCGCTTCTCATCAGGCGATTTACAGCTCGTTGCGATAAAAAGCCAGTAAACCAGGAAATATCATACCCGTGGCATGAGTGACTGAATTTCTAATACCTATTATATTCCTAAAGCAGCGCTACCATGACGTATGAATTATGTATATGAAATCGTTACTGGGTGCTGTGTCTATAGATCGTATCTCGCGCATTTGATATTTATCTACGCGATAATCGCCCACAATAAATATTAATGTGCATCTAGATAATTATATCGTGGCCCAGACACGCGCTTCGAGTTTTTGCTAACTTTTTCTAGTACAAGATGGTCCAGTTTTTAGACGTACTTTGGCCGGTATAAATAGTCAGTACTTAAGATGCAACCCGCTCTAGTCCAAATTTTGACAGCCAACCAATCACAGAGCCTGAACCGTGTCTTGAGACCGAGATGCATCTTGAGTACTGACTATTTATACCGGCCTTAGTATCCCGATACGCCTGCAATCATACTATTTAAGTATTGACACAAAAGCAATGTTACATAATATTAATTATTTGTAGTATTAGATTTGTTGTAAAGGAATAAAAGGATATTATATAAACAAGCTGTTGTTCGCTATTTCTCGATAACGTAGAAGTTTATTTTTACAGTATCTATACTTATTCCTTTTTCGTCACTCAAAGTATCTTTATACCCAAAATTATTAATTGGTCCAACGGCTTAAGCAATTAGATAACTAAGATACATGTACAAGAGGACACTCGCGTTTTCGCATTAATAATTTTAGCATTAATACTTGAACTTTACCTTGATCATAATAATTCATTTCTAAGCTAAGCTTCGCTTTACTGCAAACGCCAGAACTACCTCTAAAATTTAGAAAGAGTCACCTAAAGTATCAAAATAGTCTTACCGTGAAAGCACTTTGACGACCTGCAGGGTTAGCATAACTACATTATAAACAGAAAAGAATGCACATACAGACTTCAGTGACAAAATTGTGGATTTCCTTTGTCTAACTGTCACTTTGTCTATTCTTCCGTAGAAAGAAACCGTTTCTATGGTCACCATGCCTGCTGAGCTGATGATGATTACCGTCCATAGTTTTGCGGGCATAATATGAGTAAGGAGATGAGAAATTTGAGATACGCCGTTCGTTATGGGTGCGGATCCGCGTTACAGATACGACCCTCTAATTGAGCGGCGTATATACGTGACTCGCCTTACTTCTGTTACGGTGGCCACGAACTTGGAGTTACGACGACGGACGAAGTTTGCCGAACGAATTCTCATAGCGAGTACCATATTTGTATATCAAACTAACCTATTGACAAAAATATTTACGTAATGCGTATATGATATAAAGATTTGTTTTTGTCTGTAAAATTGAATAAGTGCTTGAATAACAAAGACAAAACGTTGTACTCGTGACGGCACAATTATATACTTAATACAAAAATTAACGTATAACCTAAAGCAAAAAAGACTTATTTTAAAACAAACCCCATACATATTAATAAAGGTTTGTTTTATATAAAACAAAGATATAATTTTGTAAATCGACCGACAGATATTTGAACCAAAAAAAAAAAACAAATCTCCAAAATTCCTTCTTCTTTCGAAAGGCGGGTAAATTATTTTACTTTACTCACAAAAAATAGCACAAAATGGCATTTGCTTTAAATAATGTTCACAAAAAACGTTTTCTTGGTAAGTATCTAAGTCAAAAACATTAAAATCGCTATTTTGACAGCTCCCGCTATCGCCTCCACTTCCGCCTCTTTCGTGGCCCTAGAGTTATTACGAGGATGCTTAGCGATAATGTTAGGATATTTTTACCTAGTGATGTGGGCAAGCCTAGATTCAGAGATAGTGTAACGGTGGTTTTATTTAAGGTGCAACTATACGTGCCTAAAGGTTTATTGCGTGATCCTTTCATGACCATTGTTGTATCCGCGTATGGGATCTGTTTGGAGTTATTTTAACCTGTGACATAAATTCAATGCCATTGAGATAAGGTTCATTTTCATGACACCAAACCAAAGGGAAACAAAACGGAAAAATATATAATGAGAAATATTTTTTTTTTTGTTCCAAATATGTAATATAGAGAGTTTAAAAAAAAAACTAACGAAAACCACTTGCTCTCTCGCGATTATCTAATTGCTACGCAACAAAGTGGCGAATAAATATTATAATATTATGTCATTAAATTTTATTCGTTTATTCGTTAATTTCGTTTACTTTAGATAAATATTATTAGGTTGTAAGTCAAAGGTTTCTCATTTTAATAAATTAATATGAAGAACAAAGCTGATGAATTAACTAATTAATTAAAGTATAGATCAAACTTTTGGAGGTAAAAACTCAAAACTTCATACAAACTGAAATTAGAGGAATACCCTTTAATTTCAGTTAAAATTTTACAAACTTTTTACGCTAAGTATTACGCAAATTTGCGTTGTACCTCTATATTTTGCCTATTTATACCTTCTAATAGCATTTGAGCTTTTATGGCTACTGTCACAGTGACTGTCAACTGGAAAAACGTCCATTAAAATGTGACAGGAGAACGAGAGACCGATCTCTGAACCGGTAGAAGACCTATAAATTACAGTGGGTGTCAACTGTCAATATCATTATAAATGCTCTTCTATGGTACGAGATGGCCTGCCAGGTATTCCAGTCACATATACATCCTCGACATAATAATATTATATTAGTCTAAAATATTCCATAAGGTTACTTCTTAAAACAACACGTAACAGATTAGTGAAATTAAATTAAAAGTATCCCGATTTATTAAAATAACAAACGGCCGAAACGTAATTTAAAAAGTAATTAAGCATTAGCATTAATAAGAATTTTAGATGAGAAATTGGGTAATTTTATATTAAAGAGGGTTCCGGTCAAACGCAACATGCAATCAGAAATATTGTTAAGATCCCAAATAATGTGGCAGGTCACAATTTAGCGGCGAGCCTCTTCGCGAAACTGTAGCACCGTCACATATTTTACGCTTTCGTACGAGCCTAATTGAGTAAGAAGACTCGGGGCCGCTCGCAGCGGGCTCCGTCCAAATTTATCCAAAATATCCACGAAACACACCCATTACTTACGTCGAAGACGCAACAGGACGTAAGAATACATATGCAATATTAAGTTTGAGATACGACCTTCTGCGCGGTGACCCAGATTACGGCGCAACGCGTAATGCTCTTTATAATGACTTTTTGAAAAATGTAGTATTTAATTTCGAGCATGGCCCGAGTGTATAGCGTTTTTTCGACCGCGAGGATAATAAATTAATTTCCTTATTCGCCCGCGACGGAAGTCGGCCCATATTTTATCCTAAATTTATACGTCAGGTTCGAATCGATTCGCATCCTTTTGGAGTTTACTAATTTATTGATGGCAATTTTTCTTTGTTGCAGTCGTTCTTCGGGCGGACGTACAACAACCTGTCGTCGATATCCGAGTGCAAGAACAACGGGGAATGCGTCATCAACAAGAAGAACAGAACGGCGTGCAAGGCGTGCCGGTTACGGAAGTGTCTCCTCGTGGGCATGTCGAAATCGGGCTCGAGATACGGCCGAAGGTCGAACTGGTTCAAGATACACTGCCTACTGCAGGAACAGCAGCAGCAGCACATGCAGCAGTTACACTCGAGCAAATCGCCGCCATCCTTCAACTCGCCTATCAGCCCGTCGTTTCTACCGGCCAACCTCCTTCCTGCCTCAGCCCTGGCGGACTACTACAAGAATTCCGAAAAGAACCCGTACACCGAGGACGTTACCAGACATAGTGCCTCGCCGTCAGATTCAGGAGCATCATCGGCCGATCCGGAGGATGACAATAGTTCTAGAAGTACCAGTGGGCTTAGCACGCTCCGGCCCACGTCGTCCCCGTGCAGCGAAAAGGATATAAGGATGCACGCGATCAGAAGCAACAAGGATCCGCGACGAAAAAAACCAACGCTCATCCCCTCACCTTTCGGACCTATGACGCCATCCCCGAGTTTCTCTCCCCGGACTACACCATTTCTGTCCGGTCCCATGCAAATACGGCCGATTCCCCCTGGATTGGCATGGCAGAATCGAAACGGGGGAAGCGTAGTCATGCATATGCCGGCGGTGGCCGGCGTCGCCGTTGAACAAGAGCAGCCCATTGATCTGTCAATTAAGTCCACAGCAGTGCTGTTTAGGAGTCCTAAACACGAGGACGATTCTGAACCCGAGCTCAGCATCGATCTGAGTCAAGATAATAGCAAAGATATCATGAAAAATCCATTAGATCTTAGTCTCGTTCCTAAACGGGCCGAGGAAGTGCCTCTAACTGGATAGGTATTATAAGAATTCTGATTAGTAATTTTGTTGTAAATATTTCTTGTTGACATCACATTCCATTTTCGCTGTAGATTCATAGATTAGATCATTGCCCTACAGCGTAATACCTACTTAAAGTGTTATTTTTGTTTTAATTGTTTATATTTTTATACCTTTTGTAAATATTATAGCTCTTAATATAATAATTGTACTTATATAAAAACTTTGGCCATTTCTAGACATAATTTTGTTTATATCTGATTTTACTTTAGTTGTTGACATTTGCCAGTTTCAACAGACTGAAGTTGTAAGTAAAGGACCAAGTAGTTAACCCCTTGTTCATAATTTGTCATCAAAGTGCCACTTTTTGTTACATAATATTATCTTTTGATCACAATGTGATATTATTATGAATAAGGGTGTAAGTTAAGCAAAATTTCGGATATGCCCTGCTTCCAGTTTAGCGGGCAATCCTATTCCGAAGTGTCTGCCATACAGTATTTAAGTTACATATTCCTTTAGTTTACCTGAATTATTTTCTACCAATTATTAGTATCAATTTATTTGTATAGTAGCTAAGTTAAAAGTGTCATAAGAAATGGACTTGGCCATAAAAAATGTATATTGACTTTTTAAATTTAAATTCATAAGTGATATATTATATTTTATTTTATTATAAATTATATTATACAAGACAGTGAAATAAGCTCTAGGAGCAACTTTTAGTTGCATTAAATACCAACATAATGATAGTAGTGTTATAATTAACCTCTTCCTTTTTGGAAGTCGGATATAAAATGGTGGCCAAAATATGATATTATATTGAATTAATTTAAAGGTTGATATCCATTATTTTTGGCCGAGTACTAATTATATTAGAAATCATAGATTATTATTATTTATGATGTAAATACACTCTATTCCAATTGATTTCGATTTAATTGTAAGCAAATTTCATTGTGAACGACTGAATACTGTGTGGTTACTGTGTGTAAAGACAAAACTGATAAGTGATAAATAACTAAACAACTTCATTGAGTATAATTTCAATATTAAGCTATTGCATAGTTTTATATCGCGAGCTTTAAGCGCGAACCGAATCAATCCGTAACGAAAGAGCCTAACACCCCCCACTTCGACCCAAGGGGCCAGTGAGCGGCGTGCATCGTCTATTACTCAGACTAGACGAGATTATAATTGCATATATTGATAAAAATTCTATGCACAGTCCCCGTGTACCGCATGTATTTTTGCTTAAATTTAGATCGAAATGAGTTGAAACGGAAAGTATAAAACGTGCCAGTTGAAAAGCCAGTACTTTTACCAGATCTAGTTGAATAAGTGGGATACGGCCAGTGAAATTATTACGAAATTAATGTACAAAAAATGTATTATAATTCTAAAAAATATGTAGGTATTTATTATAGGTAGGCCAGTTTATTGAGTCAACACGCTCATCTAAGACAAGACAGTCTTAACAATAAACAAATCTGTCTCATAACTGTCTTGAAAGTCGACAAGCATTAGTCAGACTTGTCGCGAGACAGTTTTTTTTTCTTATGTTAACAGAATACAGTACTAGAATTTTTCACATAGCTCCTAGACTAGAAAAGTCAATGACCACTAGTGCCACCTTAAATTATTTTGACTATAGAATTTTTTGTTTCAAGTGTTCACAGCTATAGTTTTAGTAATAGTTTTAGTTTGTGCTGCTATAAAGACTGTTTTGTCGTAGATGATCGGTAAGCCTAAGTTAGTGTCATTGTGTTAACTATTTTCGTTATTGTTTAGTTTTGTTGTATATTTTTATGCTTTTCAATGCTCAAATCGTTAGAAGTTACTATCATGAAATGATCTATCAATGAATAGTAGTCATTGGTTAAGAAGAATTATAACATCAATAGACAAATATTTTGTGACATGTTGCAGACTGAATGTAAAAAAAACTCAATAAGTATAACAAATAAATGTTATAGGCCATTTTAAATAGAAGTAAAGACGATTTCCTATAACTAATATAAGTAATGATAGTTATTTGTTATCAGTGTGATAATATATTTTTATTATGTTTACTTTATGAAATCTTAATATATTTGAAAACAATAAAAAGAGAGTGCCTTTTAAATGAAGTTTTTTTTATTCACCAAAACTGTAGCGAATTCAACATTTTATCCGTTCTAATACAAATGGGAAAGTGAGTGTATGTTTGTCTGTTGGCTCTTCACGCTTAAACCGTTGAAACGGTTTGAATAACATCTGAAATGTGAATACTTTGAGTCCCGAAAAAAGAACATTTTATCACAGAAAAATTTCAGCACGATAGTCAACTTGTTGCTATACAAAATTGCTGTGAAAATCTAGTTTCATAAGCGGTAAGAAAAAATGGTGTAAGAAACTCGTGAAAACCTTGCAGTAAAATTCTAAAAGTATTACACCCATTCCATTTTAAAATAAGAAGCTTTACAAAATTATAATATTTAATATTATAGAAGCAACCACACAGAATATATGAAATTTAGAGGTAAGATTAATCTACTTTTATCATCAAAGAGAGTGACCACGTCTACATAAGAATCAAGTTTCGCAATTTTACTTACGTTAATTTGGTTCTCAATAGATAAATAACGCTTTACACCATGAGAATAAACTTGGCGCAGGTAGCTTGAGAGGTGTCATTAGATTCGAGTTTACTGGTGATACTGGTGACTAAGAAATGGTGGGTATATCGAAATGCAGTCAGGTTTTTAGTTTTTTAAATAACCGTTTAACTAGTTCTCTGTCTCTTTCTTTATGTAATGTAAACGGGAGAAATTATTCAAATTAAAGAAGAGACAAAATCAACAAAATACGTAATGCATTATTCTAACTTGATCATTTCGCTGAGCTGATTACCATACTGATGCTTCGCATAAATCAATAGATCATTATACGGGAGCCACACGAAAATACACTCTGATCCACCGACATACAGCCTATAATAGAGTCAAGAGGATCTAAAAAGGAAGAATGTGATAATATTTGACTCCTACATTATGCAGTGATGCTACTGTGAACTACTGTACAGTTTGTTTTTTTGAGGGAAAATAAACAGAATAACTTAGGGATTCACCGGTAAGTCGCAGTAGTATACGAAATATGTCAGAACAATACGAGAACAAGGCGTAGCTACTACATTGTGTACTACCAGAGATATTCGAAGGCAAATAACAGATTTAGCTTGTCCTTCGGGTACCCCTAAGATCGTATCAAAGGGTTTTCGTGGTTGGTTACCACTGTTGATCCTGGCGACACAGGAGTTGCAGTGGTGGGAATGTGTGGTGGGATGGGTGGGCCAATTGCCCGTTTAAAAAAGCAGGTGCATTTTAGTCAGCTCATGTATAACTAATAACGTTGAATTGATATAACCTAAAATCCACTATCAACCTATGATTCGATTTTTATGATGTTAATTGTAGCTTTTGGGCGAATACTGAAATCAATACCGATATTATTTGTGTTCTCATTGTATTGTGTGTACAATAAAGAATATTTGATTGATTCTCTCTGTTTATCTGCCTCTTTACCTTAAAAAAATATAAGAGTGTTAAGATAGAAAACAGTTTTATTATGAATAAATACGGTTGAAGCACGTTAAATATAATTTCTGAATACAAAAAAAAACAACAATAATTAATTGTTATAGCGTTGACTAAAATTGAGAGCTCTCTTATTCCTAGGCTTCTACAAAATAGGCATAACATAAAAAATATCAAAATGAACTTGGCACTCCCCAACTGTACAATAATAAATATTATGACAAAAAAATATAATATAATTTATTTATTTTTTAAACATTATTCATTTTTTTAACTCATCAATTTTAATCTATGAGTAAGTTTTACGTGGGCGATCTAGAACTATATTTCACTTGACAAAAGCCGCCAAAAGGAAATTTATATCGACGACGCGGTAATATCTAATAAAAAATTTGATTGATATCTCCAAGATCAATACTGCCGACACCTGCTCGAATTTGTACGTAACTGTCGCTGCCAAATAAGGTGCCTTAACAGATTTAATTGATATAATAAGTGAACCGTTTTCGCAAAAACTTTACGCACTTCACGAAGAAACAAAACAAGATGTAACACGACAATGTTTCATATCGATAATATAATATTGAAAGCTGTGTTTGAGCAGTGTATTCCTTTTTATCTTCAATACGCGCCTCGTCTTGGTCTAAGTTGACCTTTGGTCTGAATTCAGTTGAAACTTTAAAACTGCTGGATTATAGCGAGCAATTTATTTACATTCTGTCATATTATAACGTCTTGTCAAGGCATAAAAGACCTGAAAGGCATTAGAAACATTTTGACGAGGTTTAAATGTGACGTGAATAGCGTAACCTTTTCCATAAGGTAGATGCGGATGATAGAATAACAACTAGAACATAGAATAAACGAAATTCGACCTTATATGTTCAAATCAAAGCTCGACGTCCCTAGATTTCACGAATCGAAATGTGCGAAGTAACAAATCATCATTTTTTCAAGATGGCCGCAGCAAGAAATGTAGCTCGTTAGCGACGATAATAAGCACTTTGCATTGTACGCTCGTAAAGAAAAGCGTTAACATTCTATATACCCATCAATAGCTCCCGATAGTTTATGTAGTCCATAACGCATTTTATTTAAACACTGAATAAGGAAGAGAGATATGTGCTAAGACACTCATGATTTTCGTTTTTGCAGGCTGATCCTGCGGGCTATAATGGCATTTTTAGAATGGTCAATAACTAGTCTAGTCCATCAGTTCTAACAAACAACGATTTATTTTATTTCCACTCTGAATTTATGTGAAATAAGGCTTATGGCTTTATTGAATAAGGACCTTCCACTTTTTAACAATACAATATTTTCTCAATTTTCAAGTTGTTATTTTATCTTAACAAGCTTGAAAAAGCAATGGACTTGCTTTTACAGGAGGTGTCTAAAGGTCTTTGGCAGTTTTATAACATCTAGTGGCAAGCTTGGATATATTAAGCAAGTATTTTTTTTTTAATCTGATCTCAATAGTTTTGCTTTTATAGATTGCCAATCACTGTCTTTACTTTTGGTTTTACACTAATTGGATTAATAAATTTGTTGAACACTTGTGTCGACAATAGTACATTAAAAATGCTTTCCGATTTTAACGAGAGAATATGCTGGCCTAATTGAGATTGCACCTCGCCGTTCAAATCATGCGCAGACGTTGAATAGATGGAACTTGTATGGAACTTGAAAAATAAACAATATTCTGTCAGTTGAAATATAAATTATAATTGAAAAGATCATTGTGAAATTTCGGTTCAAGAAAAACATAGGACGCTAAATGCTTATGTTGAATTATTTGATTATTTTCATGGTAGTATATTTTTTTCTAAATTCACCCCGTACATAATACAGGACAATTTCTTCATAATTACGCTTGTTACACAATCATAGTGAAATATTACGTAGTCGCATGCTTATTCAAAAATGTTAGATCGATTCGTTTCATGTTTAGAAAAAAGTAATTTCACACGGTCATTAAAAGTGGCACTATATTTTGTTTAGTGCCATTGTTCTTTTTAAATGTGTGACATTATTACATTATTATGTTGTCAGAAAAAAAATTGCCATTTTTGTTTTCAAGGTTTACTATTAAGCATAATAAGTATCACATAATTTAGTTAAAAGTCAATACTGGACAAAATTTTAAATGTTAAAAATGCAAATGTATTAAAATTAATAAAACGTTACACATCTTATCAAATTATTACTCACATCACATAAATTATAAGGCCCTATGGTCCAAATTTTATGTGCTGGGCCTATAGAATTGACAAGTATAAAATTATTAGCATAATTCGAATGTAAATTACCCGAAATATATTCTACATAATATTCTTTTAATATATTCAGAAAATTATAAGAACGAATGCGTAAGTTATAGCTACTTTAATACGATCGCGGGTTATTTATTTTACTCAACTATGACAAAAGAAGAGTTACGTTTATATACAGTGTACCTTTATCATAATAGTTTAGCATGTCTTTATAATAATATTAACTTTGTCACATCCTAGTTCCTAAGCGGCTGGTCTGGCTGGAAATAGTGATAGATTTTATTTTCTTATAAAAATAATACCTTTTTGGTTTATGTGTAATATTATAATATTTTAATTCTTAACGTTTAGTATTATGAACTGTGAGCGCGTTGAAGTCTTTTACTGGTAACGTTTACCATCATAAATTATTATTTTATTATAATATCGTTGTTATTTAAAATATTATAAAATAGTGTTATTTATATTTATATATATTTTTAATTTATGGTGGCAGTATATGTGTAGATGTAATAATCCAATTTTATTAATTATATAAGTACAGAAATTTAAGAAAACCTGCAAGGTTATAATATTATAACTAGATCAGAATACAATTAATTGATCCATCGCATAATGTTATGTTAGAGTTGAGACTTAAATATTATGCTGTTTGAGTCAGGTTTATCAAAATGCCAGATCTCGAAATAAAATGTCAGAAATTGATCTAATTTAGTAAGTGGTATAAATATGTGATTTATTTGATTGGCAATTAACATTTTATAATTAAATTCCTTAGATTAGTATCTAGTATCTACTGACATAATATTATACAACGATTTGAATATACAATTATTAAAACATAATAATATAACGTTATGGACATTAAAAAACATATTAATATTTGGATCGTGTTACCGAAAAATAACATTCATAATATGTTAATTTTAAGGTAATTTCCCATAATATATCTTTTTTATGAATTAATCGTAATTAATATGGTTATTTGAGTTAATTTTCGAATGCCATGGAAAGAGTTTTTGGATAAGCTGAGAATTTTTTGTACTTCTATACTAATATTATACCTATAGTTGACGCCTCCGTGGTCTAGTGGTACAGAGCGCGGCTCTTGACTCGGAGGTCGTGGGTTCGATTCCCGCGTAGGAAACATGTTATTTCCAAGTTTGGTTAGGACAATGCAGGCTGATCACCTGATTGTCTGACAAGTAAGATGATCCATGCGTCGGATGGGCACGTAAAAAGTCGGTCCTGCGCCTGATCTCTCGCCGGTCGTGTCGGTCTGCCGTCCCACTGGGTTATGAGAGTAAAGGAATAGAGAGTGCTCTTGTGTACTGCGCACACACTTGGGCATTATAAAATTACTCCTGCGTAGCTGGCCTGGTTTCAATGAAACCGGCCACCGTCACCGAAACCGGTGTGGGAGCTATTATTATTATAGTTGAAGAGTTCGTTTCTAGGTTAGATTAGATTGACACACTATTGTCGTAAATTACTGAACGGAATAACATATAAAGTAAACCACGGAAAAGGATGTAGGTTACATTTTGTGGGAGAGTAATCGGTTCCATGGGGGTTTCCTATTTACGCTGAGCAAGCTAATAATATATTCTAAGGTCATTCAGGAACTTTTTATCGCTTTTCTACGAATATAAATCTTTCCTGTACCTTCACGAACATTTCAAGACTAAAATTAGCCAAATCGGTTCAGCCGGATGGTTCTAAAGTTTACAAAAACCTATCGTGCAATATTCACGCAATAATGAGTACAGTAGTATTTATAAGCTACAAGACATCAGTAGACGACGCGCTTAGAAAATATTCAAAGTTCTAAGCTTGGCGCCGATGGTTCTAAAGATAGCCGCAACAAAATTAGCGCTAGTGTGCACAAAATAAATCTCTCGCGTTAAGTCCTAGTGGTGTGTATTGTGTGCTTTAATAAGGTATCCTAGGATACTTGGAAATTAGCACACACAATATTATGTAGTATGTTTTGTGCGTTTTTTTTTTATTTGATAAAAAAGGCAGGCTGCAGATTCTTGCAGATTGTCTGACTAGAAGAAAGATAAATAGGAAGAGCATGTTAAAAGTCTCTCACCTTTCGTGTCGGTCATCCATCAGGTTATCAGAGAGAGTCCTAGTTCTAAAAGATCACGGGAGAAGATATAGGCTAATTTCTTTTTGTAATAGCCAAAGAAGGCTCGATTCAATTATGAATTTTGTCATTTTGAATTCTATCATGATCTTATTCTTTTTCTCTCTCTTTCCATAGTTATTAGTTAGTACTTAAGGTCAAGGTTCCCACGGGATATTATTGGCGGGAGTCAAACATCTAACATCAATGGTGTACATCATAATATCCTAATCCACGCTTCATCAGCGAGGTCAGTTCCCAACACCCCGGGTCCGTCACAGCCCGCACTCAGCACAATACGCATGGCGGAAGTGTTGCACGATTAATTATAACGCGCACAGAGTAAGTAGTTGTAGAGATAATATTTTTGTATCGATAACGACAATGATAGATAAAAAAGCAAAATATTTATAATGCAAATTAAACAACAGAACACTTTGTACACCAAACTGTAATATAATATTTTATAACATGTTTTATGCAAATAAAGACGTTGAATTGAATTAATTTAAAAAATAGTATATTGACAGTATTCTGCAGTTCCTCTGTAGGTAGTGCCTTATTCAGTAAATTAAACTTGATAAATAAGATTTCGATTAATTTGTAAGTCCTGGGTAACGCTGTAATTACTAATATGGATAAAGAACTAGCAATATAATAACACAAGACGCACAATGTGATCGAATCTTTGTAAGAGGGATATACGCCCGAACCCAATATTCGATCCTTATGCATAGATTGAAATCAATCTCGGATCGATCCCAATCCTTAGATCGATCTCCAATCCACGTTTCAATAATAAAAATTGAAATCTGCAATCTTTTTTCTGGCCGGATTGCCTGCGATCTTTTCCCTCTGTCCAGGGGTACGATAGACTCGATCGAAACCTTATGTGAATAATAGAAAATAAAAAAATATTGATTTCGAGTCGATAACATATATCCGCAAAATTCGGATTTTGGAGTATTTCGTTAAATTCTAATGGCACTGACAATTGACAAACGAACTTCACGCGCCATCTTGCTGTAAGCTGACAGTTGACACATGCCATTGCTCATTTTCTACCTGCCGGCAGCGGGCAGTCATCATGGCGCACCGAGCGCACCCTTTTTTTTGTTGCTTTTGTTTGTTATCAAACAACGTCTCAGCAATTGATGTTTGATGTCAATGATTTTGATATGATGTCAAAATTACAAATACTTTGAATTTGTGACCAGATTATAAATAAATCAGATTGATGAAGTAATTGTACACCTGAAATTACCCGTATATAATATAAAAGTTGATTCAAATAAATTTAGACTAAAATGTATTCTAATTCGTTTGCAATTACTTAGATAGTATTTTAATTAGACTAACGAGTATTTCAATTGTGCCCAATGTCCAATGCTGGTAATTATAATTAATAAAAAATAATCGGCCAAGTACGAGTCGGACTCGCGCACGAAGGGTTCCGTACCAATATAGAGCGAAAGTAGACAAAAAATTATGTTTTTTGTATTCCCGGAGCCTCCCTTAAATATTTATTTTATTTTAATTTTATTATTAATTACTAAAGTACAAATATAATTACTAAGGATTTTGTGAAAATTTCAAGTGCTTAGCTGTTGCCAATATTGATTACGAGCAAAAAATAGCAAAAAAAAAATCGCGTTTGTTGTATGGGAGCCCCCTTTAAATTTAATATTAATTTTATTTTGTTTTTAGTATTTGTTGTTATAGCGGCAACAAATATACACAATCTGTGAGAATTTCAGAAGTCTAGCTATAGCGGTTCTTGAGTTACAGCCTGGAGACACACAGACAGATGGACAGACGGACAGACATCGAAGTCTTAGTAATAGGGTACCGTTTTTACCCTTTGGTTACGGAACCCTAAAAACTCCCATACCGGTTTTAGTGGCGGTGGCCGGTTTCAATAAAACCAGGCCAGATAAGCAGAAGTAATTTTTATAGTGCCCAAGTGTGTGCGCAAATCGCAATACACAAGAGCACTTAGTATTTCAGTATGAGATCCTCAAAATCACTACTATCACTGCTTGAGAGTATAGACAAATCCATATTTTAAACAGTAAAACCGAGAAATTCCTAAGATTGCAGATTTGGATCATAAAACCGATCGAAAGAAACGTCAAAACTGTGAGATAGGTTATGAATACACTCGAACTGTCATTTTCAAACGGAGGGCTATCCGAAATCATAGAGCGAACCTCCCATGGATGGCTTGCAACCACAGATTGTAATTTCAATCTGTGGATACATTATTGGCACACTCAAACACAAATATGGATTGAAATATCTATCTTGGATTGGTAAAAACGGATTAGGATCGTATATTGGGTTCGGCCGTTAGAGTAGGCCATATTCAGTATAAAATAGGAAGTAAACAATTTTTCTACTGCTCAGCAAAAATGGATGGTATTGCGGTTTCCATTTCTCACTCTCCGTCGTAGAACATGTTTTTTTTTATCTCACAGGGTGTTTAATTATAATATAATATGACATATTATGTCGTACTCTTTTCTTAAAGCAAAACCAACTGTTTTTTTTTATCTTGTTGGTAAAAAAAAATATTTTTTATTTCGATGGATATCTTTATCCATCCATGCTCTATACCTCTTCTCTATATCTACTCTACGTAAAACCAATCAAAGCTATCCGCTAGCATCTAATTACCGCACTGTCGTCACCGCAACATGTTCATTACGGCGGGATGACTGATGAACGGCCTTTCAATGGCTAATGCACTGACCTCTGATGTTCACAATTAGATCAATGTGAGCTTCACTACCCGACTACGACCAAGGAAAAGGAGGGATATGATTTTGACATGTATGTATGTGGCTATCAGCTAGTATGTATGTTTATCTGCTCCCTCATAAGTTCTAAACTAGTTATCATAGACAAATCAGGTGCTATTGGCAGCCTTTTGGTTATCTGCTGGTTATAAGCTACTGTATGATGATTACCTTAAAATGCCTACAACGCCCTCTATTACACAAAGAGTAAAGAAGATACCATTTTTTCTTGTCGTGTGGGGTATCAAATGAAAGAGCTTTGTTAGCACATTTTAAAGGGATTACGAGGGATATAATATTTTAAACTACTAACTTCTCTATGCCTTGAGTTTACAGAACAAGTTGTTTGTGTAGATCATGAAATTACAAAATTGAATGCCTTTCCTATTGCATAAGATAAAGTGTCAGTATAATTATGTAACTTGAAATATTGAAGTTCTAATTTAACATACTGTATTCAAAATAATAATAATAAGAAGAACATTGCGTAGGTATATACATATATATTTAAACTATATAATTTAGCTTAAACGGTACCAAGGCTTGAAGCAATTCAATACGTCTTATAAAAATATTTCACCTAAAAAATATTTTGGGCATGTCCCAAGACAGAGGAGCAAGCGTCAAATAAAAACTCATTGCTATTTAAACTTTACTTATTCCGTTGGTCACAAATGCAGTCTGTCTGTCTTGTATCACGTTTTACCATATCTCTACTACTACAGCGCAGATCTATAAACTACCTGTAGAGTCTAGAATTACTTCGAGTCCTCGGCGAGACGTAGAATTATTCTGGATTAAAAAATACGGTTCCCATAGGACTATATTATAATAATATACAAATTTCGACAAAAGAAAGTTACGATGATTGTTACAAGAAACTATATCGCTTAGAGCTCCCCCCCCCCTCCCCCCGAGGAAGTGTTGAAAAATTCTTATGGACATCATTAAAAACACAAAATATCCACTTGGTGGCGCTTTACGTGTGTCGGGTGCGCCCCTGGCAGGTAATATAATGTCAAAAACCCTCATCCAGGCTGAGGTATGGCAATACCAGGCCTGTCTCACTCCGCGCGTAGGTATCGAAAATATACCTACGCGCGGCTGCCCTTGCGCAGGGTATAATTCAGTGGGGCTGCGCGAGCGAGCAGCGACGGACATACTTTTTAAGTTTTGACCTGTTTTTATTAAAATGGAAAATAAAAAGAAACACCCTAAAAAGTATGGTGCTGTATTCAATTGTTTAAAAACTGATTGCGATACAAATTTATCTTTTTAGGGTTCCGTAGCCAAAATGGCAAAAAAGGAACCCTTATAGATTCGTCATGTCTGTCTGTCTGTCTGTCTGTCTGTCCGTCCGTCCGTCCGTCCGTCCGTCCGTCCGTCCGTCCGTCCGTCCGTCCGTCCGTCCGTCCGTCCGTCCGTCCGTCCGTCCGTCCGTCCGTCCGTCCGTCCGTCCGTCCGTCCGTCCGTCCGTCCGTCCGTCCGTCCGTCCGTCCGTCCGTCCGTATGTCACAGCCACTTTTCTCCGAAACTATTAGAGCTATACTATTGAAACTTGGTAAGTAGATGTAGTCTGTGAACCGCATTAAGATTTTGATGCAAAAATGGAAAAAATATTAAAAATTTTAGGGGTCCCCAATCCCCATAGGTACAACTGAAACAAAAAAAAAAATTTCATCTAACCTATGCGTGTGGAGTATCTATGGATAGGTCTCCAAAAATCATATTGAGGTTTCTCAAATCATTTTTTTCTAACCTGAATAGTTTGCGAGAGAGACTCTTCCAAAGTGGAAAAATGTGTGTCCCCCCCCCTCTAATTTCTAAAGTAGAGGCATGATAATTCTAAAAAATATATATGATGTAGATTACTATAAAAACTACCAACGAAAATTGGTTTGAACGAGATCTAGCCAGTAGTTTTTTTATACGTCATAAATAGTAAACCTTAATCTAAATTTCATTAAATCGACTGAAATATAAAAATAAATCAAAAATATTATAATTTCATAAAAATAAACCTTATTGCTGCTGCGGAACCCTCCATGGGCGAGTCCAACTCGCACTTGGCCGCTTTTTTTGGTTACCTAAGGACGCTGAAAAGTAAGTAATATAATATGACTCATGCAAAGTATTATTTGTACTTTGAATAGGTACCTTTTACTACATTATGTAGGTAATACATTAAACATAAATCTTATTAATATAATACTTATTAAGTATACTAGCTGTCCCGTTGTTTTGCCGTATACGCGATGGACGTTGCCATGGTGACATACTTATTTGGTCACTTCCATAAAATAATGCCAATAAAGTATTTCGCCCGTATCTTTTTGATTGCTCTATTGGCACGTCATGGGCACGTCTGTTACGCCATTTTCGTTTTTTTAGGGTTCCGTAGCCAAAATGGCAAAAAAGGAACCCTTATAGATTCGTCATGTCTGTCTGTCTGTCTGTCTGTCTGTCTGTCTGTCTGTCTGTCTGTCTGTCTGTCTGTCTGTCTGTCTGTCTGTCCGTCCGTCCGTATGTCACAGCCACTTTTCTCCGAAACTATTAGAGCTATACTATTGAAACTTGGTAAGTAGATGTAGTCTGTGAACCGCATTAAGATTTTGATGCAAAAATGGAAAAAGTATTAAAAATTTTAGGGGTCCCCATAGGTACAACTGAAACAAAAAAAATTTTTTTTCATCTAACCTATGCGTGTGTGGTATCTATGGATAGGTCTCTAAAAATCATATTGAGGTTTCTCATATCATTTTTTTCTAACCTGAATAGTTTGCGAGAGAGACTCTTCCAAAGTGGAAAAATGTGTGTCTCTCCTCTAATTTCTAAAGTAGAGGCATGATAATTCTAAAAAAAATATATGATGTATATTACTATAAAAACTACCAACGAAAATTGGTTTGAACGAGATCTAGCCAGTAGTTTTTTTTTATACGTCATAAATAGTAAAACTTAATGAAACAAAAAAAAATTTTTTTCATCTAACCTATGCGTGTGTAGTATCTATGGATAGGTCTCCAAAAATCATATTGAGGTTTCTCATATCATTTTTTTCTAAGCTGAATAGTTTGCGAGAGAGACTCTTCCAAAGTGGAAAAATGTGTGTCCCCCCCCCTCTAATTTCTAAAGTAGAGGCATGATAATTCTAAAAAAAATATATGATGTATATTACTATAAAAACTACCAACGAAAATTGGTTTGAACGAGATCTAGCCAGTAGTTTTTTTTATACGTCATAAATAGTAAACCTTAATCTAAATTTCATTAAATCGACTGAAATATAAAAATAAATCAAAAATAATATAATTTCATAAAAATTAACCTTATTGCTGCTGCGGAACCCTCCATGGGCGAGTCCAACTCGCACTTGGCCGCTTTTTTTTTACTTAATTACTCTCATTATACTGAATATAATAAGTATTTAAAGAAAGTTCCATTAATCATCACAAAAAGTTGTTTATGGTTTATAATTAAATGCGCGCAGGTATTTTTTTGGTACATTCAGCCCTAGCTGCCCTAGCGGCACAATAGTACATTCGAGCGGGCCGCTCAATGTATAGGTTCAGTGTAATATGGATCGTTATCCGTAGGCATAAGAATGAAATTGGCTTGTAATAAATTTTTGTAGGTAAATAAACGAACAGGCGCTGAACTCTGAGTCATTCTAAATGGTACCATATGTTTATAGATTTAAAGAAGACATTTCGTTGGATACATTTTCTAAGATAAACTTCTGTACGGAGTACTATTATTTATTCTGTGGCAATACTTAGAGTCCTGGCATAGTTTTTATCCCGGAAAAATATACGATTCCCGTGCGATAAACGAATTTTTGTCAACGTCATTCAGTTAATGTCATAATCGCCAAAAACTTCTCCCTCACCCCAACATAACTGTAACAACAAAAATTGCGCAAGGACCGGCCGCGGCCATGTTGACGCAATTAATTAAACAATTAATCAGCTAATTGCCGAATGATTTCCTTTTTGTCGGCGACAATTTGTCCAACAGGTTCGGCTAAATGTAACAAGAAAACTTCAAGCTGCAAAGTTGAAAAAGACGCTGTAAAAATGCAATTTCAACCAAACCACGATTTGGAAAGGAGCTTAAAGGAACATTTTAAAAGGAATCAACAATATATTTTGTGTAAGTATGTCACAAATTTTCCTGAATTATGGAAAAAAAGATTTTGTTTGCATTTGGTTTTGTTTTAGTGAAGGCACTACTCCTAAAGCTAAAATATAAGGTTTCCACTCGTAATATTATGGTACGTTATTGTTATTTAACTTTTGCATTTAAAGTAAAAATGTTTATCTAAATTCAAATCCAAGACATAATAACAAAATATAAAAATACGTAACGATAATTAGTTCTCATTCCAAAAATAAGCACTATTTTTCATCTCAATACCAAACCATTTGTTATATATAATTGTTTTTCATACATTTAGCTCTCCTGGTTTTTGAATACCATATCGGATATGATAAAGCGACGCACCAAATACCGCTCGAAAACGCACCCAAAAACATGCAGGAACTCAAAGATCAAAATGTTAAAAGGTTATGTTGTGACAAGGAAAGTTAAATCTTATTTAGAGAATGCAAGGTGTATTTTGAGATGTAGATTGCAAAATATGAAAAATCATAACTCATTATAGACTCTTCAGACTGAATACGACATTGCGTTTTAAATGTAAATTTATTGTTACCAAATGCTGATTCTTGCTTAGTAAATTTTACCTTATAATCTATGATACTATGACAAACTTAAAATAATAATAATTTCATTTCTTTCACATTTTTCATTTACATTCAGTCATTGGCCTATAGCTGCTTCTTTAACAAGCTCAGAAGTAGTTGTAGCCATATCCCGGCACACTAACACCTGTGTCTACTACACTGACACTGATGGAGACGCTGTAGCCGGCTTCATTAAAAGATCCACGGAGGTGTCAACTGAACAAATAAAAGATTACAACTTAAAAATGGCAATAAAAGACAGGAACGATCAAGTCATAAATCACATAGCAGGTCGTGAATTATGATCCCCAGGGTTCGGCAAAATAATAATAATAATAAAATAATATAAATAATAATTAAACTGTTTAAACCCAAGTGTGGATCCCGGACTAGTCAGCGGGATCGACAGACCCTCGTCCTTTCCTGGCGTTTCACTATTGCAACATTAGGAGGGACACGGTCCTGGCGATCCCACTTGCTGGCATCTGGTAGATTCGACACAGAACGATATCTTTTTAACACCCTAAAAACTCCACCCAGCTTGAGTGACCCCTCTCCACCAAGCCAATGTCACAACATCTAAAGGCAAAGGGTGGAGCAGCATAATATTATCTAAGGAAATCTAAAAATGTCGGATCTACTGGCCGCCAGGACACTGGGACCACACCGTTCAAAACATTCACTTCATAATTAGTATAAAATATATAAAAGATAGAAAAATATGTATTTTTACTACATATAATATGTGTATATATTATATTCTATTCTAGTATTTAATTTATATTTTATAATTTTTATATACTATATATTTATATATTATATATAAAAAAAAAAAAAAGGTCCATGGCGTGATGGACAACAATCACAATATATTGTAAATAATAAATTATCCTTGGTGCGAATAAACTAAATAAAGATGGCAAAAAAAGGATATGGGCTGTTAGCCCATAGATGGCCCCAAATTGTAAATAAAAAAAAAAAAAAAAAAAAAAAAAAAAAAAACAAGCTCAGAAAATACATGGAAAAAAGATATAAATATTTTAGTATGCACTGACATGTCAATGGATAATTAATGTTTATTTTAAATCAATGGCTACCATTCATTGACTTGGCCTTCCTGGGATTGGTAGGGCTGCGCTTTTTGTTCCAAATAAACCAGCTAGCGTTAGTCGCATTAAGTATGAAGCTCCCCCAATCCTGAGATCTCACGTGCATCAGCTACCGCTTGTTAGTGATATCAGATGACTCTGGGTCATCAATTTCGCTTGATTCGTAAGTTCGTTGTACTGATGAGTTGCACGATCGGCTGCTGAATTTAAATACTTCTATGTTACGTACATGATTGCTCAGGTTTTTAAATTATCTATGAGAAGAGTTAAGAAAAGCCATAAAACCTTAGACTCCAAAGTGGCCATTTATTTTCCTACTATGACTCGTTTCCTTGTGTATTCCAGTGTGTTTAGTTCCATCAGATTTGCTTGCGATCTGTTAGATCTCTGGATCAATGGACCTCCCCGTTTAATATATTTTTTTAATCTTTTTATTTTACAGAGGCTTTTAACACTCAGTGTTAATGTCAGCCTCTCCCCGTTTAATATTGGGACTATAACATCCAGAACGATAATGTGCCCAAAAACTACTTATTTTTTTATTAAAATTATATTTTAACAGTTCAACTATTTGTTTACATCTGGTTGAAGCTGGTAAATTACTTAATATAATTATATTAACAAGTTGGTTCTGGTCTTATTGTTTGTAGCTGTATTTGGTTGCAGAACGCTACTAAAATGTTTAACATTTTAAAAACAGATTTTTAAATGCTACGAAAGTCACTTGACTAAAAATTCTGTCTTAATATTTCATTTAAATGATAAATCGTTGGCTCATAGGAGCTTATTATTAATATCGAATATAATAACGGACATTCACATGGGGAACAGTAATAGAGCGGTTAGCGATAGCTACCGTTGCGTGCGCGCCGATCGCGAAAATTAAGTCAGCGAGCACGAACTCAGGGGTGGGTAACCTTGGGCTACACTTCGGTACTGTTGTTATAACGATTAATTTGAAAAAAGTCATTATTTTTTAATAATTTTCTAAATTAGAAAGTGTGTCTATTACCTTTTCACACTTAAACGACTGAACCGATTTAGGTTTTTGGTGCGCAGATACTTTGTGAGATGAAAAAACGACGTGAAATAGTTTTTGTTGCGAAAACATGATACTTCCCGCTTGGTAAAGTAACTAGCGTCAAGTTAAAAGTTAAAAGTTAATATAAAAGTTAAGACATTTTCAATCATTACATTACAAATAATGGTACTCAATAAACGAATTTCTCAAGTAAAACGAGGAGTACAGTTAATTCATGGTAACAAGATATTACGAGGGAAAAACGTCTTTTGATTTAAGGCGGCCATTTGCGTAAATAAATTATCTGATGCGCCTGCGCTCTGCGGTCAGAGTGCAAACACTTATTGCAAATGAGACAACGAAATCACTGCAATAAATGCTTATTTGACCTGATTACATAATTAAGTATGCAAAGTAAACATGTATCTTACATAAGACCTATTAAAATAAATTGCCCTATCGCTATTATTAGGACTTATAATAAGTAAATAATTTTTGAAGTTATAGTTTATTTCAAAAATGTGTTATTTTTTCGATTTAGTTTTGAAAATTCCTTATTATCGACTTTATTTTCAAGTCACGAAAAGGTTTTACACCCCTGCTTAATAGCGGCGCTAGGAAAGGGATAATAATATAAAGGAATATCTATAAATGGTGTTTATTTAATAACACTTTACCGCTTTCCTATTCAATCAAATAACAATATTTATGTTAAATGTTTGGTATATCATAATGAGCCCGTTGTTATGTTTTATTTTTAACCCTCGATGAAAACAGAGGAGTCGTCTGACGTCTATCTGTCTATGTGTATGTATGTCCCTGTCATGTGAGTGTTGAAACGATTTTGATAAAGTTCTTTCTATTTTCAAATTAAGATAATTATATTAATTTTAACCGACTCCAACAAGGGAAGGTTATAATGTTTTATTTGACCGATTCGACATTTCATTTAGAAAATCTTTATTTAGTGTCATGATATGCATAAAATATAAGGTTTTATTTAAGTTAATTTATTGATTTTATTTAATTGTTTATGACCAGAGTTACAGATACGGTTTTTTGTTAACAGTTGTTACAGTGTTCTAGTACAAAGTTACTACTAATTTCAACGTTTAAAAATTGTTTTACAAAGTCACGGAGCGAATATAAAATTAAAAATATAGACATGTCACTTTCAACAATTATACGACAAATTGCACGAAACAATTCGAGGAAGCCGACACAGGGTTTTTGTCAGCGATAAATTTTCACGAGCGTCGAGCGATGCTCCAGTTTTTTTGCCAGACCCCGTTCAGGTTTGAAACACATAAACTTTTATTATCATTCGGTTCTCAAATGTGCGCCGATCAACCCAGAAAATTGGAGGTATAAGCCACAGAAATATACACCTTAACATATCTGAATAGGTGTGAAAATCGGTTGAAAGTAAAGTTTACTTTAGTGATAATTCTCACCCATTCATTAGGGTTTATTAAACGAAATGGGCTGAAATGCAGAAACGGACACCAACGAGCTTTTCTTAGTACTCATTGTTAAATTCAAGTTTCATTATTACCTCATTACGAACTTTTACGTAATGAGAAGGTCATAAATTTTGGGCCCAAATGAGCACCCGGTAAAAAGTGGGGTTTGATACCGAAAAGATTAGATGATTAATTAATCTTAAAGATAATGCATTATCTGGGTGCACGGTAGTGCACCCGCCGAGATGAGCCAAGCGAAGCGCAAGGGCAAAAAAAAGGCCTAATTACATTCAAAGGTATCTTTAACATTTTAGATTTGCCATCCGGCATGAAGTCTCTGGAATAAAACTAAGAAAACCACTATACCATGAAGGTCGCCCAATAAAATATGATTAGCTTAAGGTCAAACAATTTTCCCACAAGAATAATGATGCCAAATAAAAATGTCGGTGATCAGATATAAGGCCGAAAGATCAGGGTCTTTAGCCTACATTGTTTCCGAAAACTGAAGATTTAAGCGATGGTTAATATTAATTCCGCCATTATTACCAACTTTCACATAAATTATATATTTAATAAAAGAGGATGTTTCCCAATCTGACAAAATAATGCTGGTAATTATTTTTAATGACGTTTTAAAGTTACTTTATTTAGTGTATCATTGTCTTATAAACTTACGTAATTAACTTTTATAATAATTGTTATAGCTTGGTATTTATGGTATTTCGACTACGTATTATTCCATATTTAGCCGAATTCCAAAAAAGAGGAGGTTCTATGTGCAGCTGTACATTTTGTGATACTAACGAAAACACAGGCCGGCAACGCACCTGCAGCTCTTCGGATGTTGCGAGTGTCCATGGGCGACGGTAGTTGCTTACCATCAGGTGACCCGTTTGCTCGTTTGCCCCCTTATTTAATAATAAAAAAAAAAAACATCATAATTACATAATACATAATATTATTGGCAATAATCTCCAAAAATGTTGGAAAAGCGCTTTTAAAATTGGAGTCCATGAACGTAAAAAAGACGGACGGATTCTATATTATAGTAGCCATTTGACAGTAAAAATGAAGACAGTCGTCTGTTTGGTGTGAAATGGCTGACTAGCATATGAATGTGTGCGTGCGGACCGTGTACATGCAGTCAGCCTGGCCGACTCTGAAGACACAGTGCTGTGTATAATAAGACTCCGTCCGCCTTTTATTCTACGTTCACTGTTGAATTATCTTAGAGTCAATTTAAACAAGTCATACCCTGGACATTGACTGTAGTCGATAATGATTCTTATTGATTGACCAAAGGCGAGCAAGTAAAAAAACTGAAAAATTGCTCATCTTATTTAAAATGCATAAACCTTGCTTCGACCTCAAAGTATTTTCGTCTTTCAGTTAATTAGTGCGATAAAAACAGACGAGCCAAAATCTAGTACATCGGGAAGTGGCAGACAAAAACCCTTAACAAACAAAAAATCGGACGACATTCTTCTTTACGACTTTAACATAAGTGTGTAATCAGTCGATCGATTTTACCGGGCGAGCCATCGACGTTACATAAGTGCGGATATCAACAAAAAATGAATCCTGACCTTTCAATTGTTATGGTTAATGTGGTTTATGAACTAATTAGTGATACAAATCTTTTTAAATATGATATTCTTTTTAAATATTTTTATGCGTTTTTTTCTTTTTTCTTTCTTTTCTTCAAATGTCACAATTAGAATGAGTTTGAATTGTGTAAAATTTTCGTAGATGACGTTTTTTTTCTTGTATGAATATTTTCGGTATGAAATACGTTGATATATCCTGAATATTTTTAAATCTTAGGGCTGATTTTTCAATCGTCAGATAAATTTTACCTCTGGAATAAATTTGGCGTTTTGACAGATTTTATATGAAAAAAATGTCAATATGTCATATTTATTCTTTAGTTAAAAGTTATCTGTCGATTGAAAAATCGGCCCTTAATCTAGCTTTGTTTTATTTTCTGTTATCTAATTTTACAGTATTTTTTTTATATGAACTGTAATTACAATAGCCATGTTAAAGAATTAAAATAATTGATTAGAAAATGAAGGACTCAAATTTCAATCAAAAAAGCAAACGAAAAGAATGCGTTCCCGCGTGAAAATAAAATCTCTTTGTTTCATGAGTCTGTGTACCGTACATCGCTGGTCAAGTAAACCCGATTCGATGATTTATTGGTGTGACACGTGTTTTTTGCGGGGCTCGTCTTGCGGAAACGTTTTGGGATCGTCTCGCACTCGCCCGGTATGGAGACGACCCGCGAGCCGCTTTTTGTCTTTCACTTTATTTCTCTTTTCGGGTCAGAAATATGTTACGACTATTTTGACAGGACATCATAATATTTAAATCAGTAGTCTAACTTTCACCGAGATAACTCTAACCGCCAGTCTACCGATCAAACACAAGTAAATTCGCTTAATAAAGTGCACCAAAAAAAATCGGTTAGAAGGTGAGTCAAGTTTTTAAGTTTTTCTTTTACACAACCTCATTTCTGGCGCAGTCGGACAGACCAACAGTTTTTTTAAAGACAATCTGAATGTAAAAATTATAAACATTATTATGATTAAATTTTATAATAATATAGTTAAAACCTTAAAACGTGTTTAGCATTCATCATAATTCATCTGCATTCAAGTATATACCCCACCCAAAGTGTAAAGTATTCAACCCACTTATCCCAAAATTTGGGTGGTCCGTTGTCAACTATCGATAAACAATTGGACATTAATATCAGACGGGGACAATTAATCACACCACTACGAGTTAAATATCGATAAGAAATAGTGTTGACAGCACAATGAGTGTCAAAAACAAGATGGCGCATGTCATACATCATTAACGTGTCATGTCCTAATAGACCTCAAAATAAAAATGGGGAAAGTAAATGTGAGAGTCATTGCTAATTACGATTGTAAAAAATGTTATGTACACAGTAAATTCTTCAATAAAATTGCGTATTTTCTTTAAATCAATTTTGGATACCTGCGTCCAAGTGTTAAGACAAAACAAGTGTATATTTTGTCAATTTTGACGATTGTGTTCGAAATCAACATTCGACACAAGCTATCGTCAACATCGGCAATTTCGTTGTTGAACTTTACTCTTGAATAGGTATTATTATTAAAGGCATTTTGACCAAACGTTCAGATTTGTCTTGATCATAGTGCAACCATTTAAATGAAATAAATAGTAAATAAATAAAAATAAATAAAAAGATTTAAAAAGTAGTATAACCAGTCACAGTAAAAGATGAGCATACAAAAAGTAACCGTTTAAAATATATCGAGCCGATTTAAGGACAGTAGTAGGGCATATTCCTTATGCAACAGAAGACAGTTAAGGTATAGTTTCGAACTGTATTTCTCATTGATACGAACATACAGAATCAATAAAAAGAAAATCATTCCGGACAACTGAATAAGTTTCACTCCGTTATGGTGGCGCGTCGATGTGCAAGTGTAGATGCATGTAAAAAAGGATATAACGTACAAAAATTACAGTATCAAATCTACAATATTATAACAAAATTACTTCAATTCAAACGTAAAAACACACTACGCAATAATTATGATCATTTTGGGCTTACGTACAGCTTAGGCCCTATTTTTGTGGAACACTCTGACTGTAAACACAAGTTTCCATGTCACTCTTTTAGTTTTTTTTTTTTTTATCTCTAGCCCATTATAGTTTGAGGTCCTGATATTTCATAGTTTCACTTTTTTTAAGTTTCGTTACTCTTTTTTAACTTTGTTATTATAATAATAATAAAACACGGGGCTTCACATCTTTAGCATCATTTTATGTTTAAAAATATTGTTTATTCTATATTTAATCGCACATCCATGTGTGTCACCCGAAAAAGTCCACCTCGTAAATAACAGACGCATCCGCGGCGTGCGCAAAAAGCCGAATGTGTAATTACACTGGTCAGTGCCCCCCATACCCTGTATTATGAATTAAGAAATAAAAGTATTTTTCTTTGCATATTGTTGAAATATTAGCTGCTGAGCTTCGAAGACGTAAGGCTGAGTAACTAATCTTATTATGTAGAAAATAATATAATATTATTATCATTAACTGTCACCTAACGCGAAGAAAATGTAGCTATTATTGCTTTATGCCTCTTTTACACTATCAAATATTACTATCGTTGTGTAGTTATCATATTCAGCTATGCAAATTATATTTAAAAATAAAGGGCAAGTTTTTCTGAGATCCCTCTCACCTGGTCTCACGAATTTGATACAGGTGAGAGGGTCACCTGTATCAAATTCGTAAAAATTTGACTGGACGCCTCCCCTTAAATACCTCCCGTCATATTTTCTGGAAGCCACTTACTAGCATGCTGATTCAATAATTATAAAGTGTCGGTAGGGACAGTTACGGCATTTCATCACACTCGAGACTTTTACTAAACCTCTCGCATACAGAAGTGCAAATATGAAGGAACAGTTAGACCACATAATTGATATATTCGAGGCGCCGTCGTGACTACCTTACTGCCGGATAGCGCGCCGTGGGAACACGGGGATAGTTACACCACGGTAGCTGGGGACTTGGCCATAAAATATTATATAATATGAAATACCACAATATAAACTAAACTACCCCCAGATTTCACTAAAAGGGGTCGATTCCTAAGGGAATTAATTTCTAAAGATATTATTGCATCGCATGGTGTAAAGACATCATCAGCTGTGAATATTATGTATGTAATTATTTAAAATTTAATGTACCCTTTACAAGCATAGGACTTTCATAAACGATTTCAAGCCTCTTTCTTAGAGGTAGAGTTTTGTAAAATTCGTCTCTACATACTGTAAGGAACCAACTTTTCAAAATTAAATTTTGTAGATGTAATAGTTTGTATTTTAATTTGGTACTATTTTGCTTTTATATAATATAGAAGAATAAATTAGTTTTTATCCCGAAATACAGGGTCTCCGAGAGGTTTTTTGCATGTACAGCATCTAGCATCCTTTATAAGGTAAAACACACGAGTCGGATGAGCATTTAAGTCAATTACGCGCTTGATTTTCCGCTTGTCGCGTCCACTAAGTGTTCAGAGACCAGAAATAAAAAAAAGTTAAAAAAAGATGAGCTTTAGTTGAAAAAGCTGTAGTTGTCATCGCAAAGAAGGATGTCCATAACTGACCTGTCAAAAGTTTGACAGTTAGTAAAATGTATAACGAAGTAATTTAGTGCAACAAAAAGCATATTTTTATCTGATTCAAAAAATAAAATATCACAAAAATCTGCAGTAAGAAAAAAAAGATATTACTTTTTTGTTTATATTCTATTAAAACTTTTAATGCTAGCAACACCAAAGGCAACACCCAGCGCTTTTGTTGGATTTTTATCTTAATTCTACATAAATACAGTACCTCCTAAAAAGTTACAGATTGCTTAAGTTGTGTGAAAAAGGGGTCCTTAATAATTATTAATTATAATAAAATGTATATCGAAAAATATTTTTAAATTGGCTGTATAGGCTAATGCCTTTGCTCGTACATTAAAAAAACTAAGTGTCAAAACTGCAGTCTGTAGCGTAAAGCGTTTGATCTGATCTTTTGCAATACGTAGTAATCGTAGTATCCCTTAGTAGTCTGTGCGTATGATGACTGATTCAATGAAGAGATCACAGATTAAGGATATATAGGGAAGAGATGGACTTTATATAATATAATTAATATGTCAATTGATGTCAATAGGTACCTACCTCATTGATGTCAATGCAATGATGTCAGTGGGCGCTGCTGGTAAAGGAGAACTGTCAAAAATGACGTTTTTGTATGATAGAAGCGTTAGTTCCTTTTCTTGCCGCGTTCAAAACAGCCTTGTCAAACTTGTAATATTTTTGTAAATAACTTTTTTTCCTGACTGCCAATTTAAATCATACTATGCACAAGTTAAATTGCGTGCATAAGGTGTCTGTATTTATCAGTTTTATTATTATACACAACAAATTAAAAAAAGAGTTTGACAGGTCAGCCTATGTATGGGCAGTGGTCGTCCTTCTTTAAAAGGAAAATTAAGTCGAAACATTTTTGACATTATAATATTTTGATACAGACATCTCTTGACTATAATTACTGGCTGTTGTTATTAGAAGACCCCTTGGGGTTTTAGTGTGGTAGCCCTAGGAGTTTTCCTCACTTTGAGACTGGAAGTCGAAAACAGTGCTTCGGAAATCCATAAAGGATTTTCCCAAAAAACAGTATGTCACTTAGTAATGCTCGTACTAAATTCTCTACATTTTTGCAAGTATCCGTACTAATATTATAATTATGTGAAATTATCTCTGTCTGTCTGTTACAGGTAACTGTTGAAACGATTTAACTGGGTACGGAGATACTTTGAGTCGCGGGAAAGGACAAAGGACACTTTTATGACCAGAAAAATTAACGGTTCCCGCGCAATACATGCAATACATAAAAAATTGGCTCTAGCAATATAGCTCTGGTCCCACGTTTCCAGTGATCGCAATTTATTTCTTAATCCAACGGGTTCGACTCCCGTGCGGTTTCGTGCTCGGAGGCAATTCCGCCAATATTGATTAACAATCACTAATAGAATTGTGCTGGGAACGAATTAAGCCGGAAAACTAGTTTTGAACTAAACATCAATATGTATGGTATTACAGGGAATTGGCTGATGCGTCTAATAAATAAAAACTACAGCCGTAGTAAATAAAAATAATATTAAAATAAGTATCAGGAATCAGAATGAAAAATATGGGCTCACTGATTAAATACATAGAAACATATCATGAAATGAAATGGATAATGCCTTACTTTTGCTTAGAACGCTCTCAATCATGTCAACTTACAAAATAAACTAGATCAAAACATGAACGAAGAAAAAAGGGTGGACGGAGTTTTATTATACACAGCTCTGTGTCTTCAGAGTCGGCCAGGCTGACTGCATGTACAGTGTACACGGTCCTCACGCACACATTCTTATGCAAGTCGGTCATTTGACAGCAAACATGAAGACAATCGTCTGTTTGCAAACAGACAAGACACTCCGTCTGCCTTTTTTTCCACGTTCATGGATCAAAGTCGGTCCACTCGTTTGAATACTACGATATTAGAGACAGACACACACACAGAGACATACATTCATTATTTAAGGCAAAAGATGCATAGACTGCCAACATAATATTACCATTTATTTATGTATGATTTCAAATCAAATCAAATCAAATCAAATCATTTATTTCGGGCATCAGAGGCCCATAAAACAAATACCTTAAACCTAACATACATATTGATTATATTAATAAATACCTTAAAACTAACATACATATTATTTTATAAATACTTAAAAACTAACACTGTCACTTGTTGCCGGCGACGTGACTCGACGCTTCGTTTCGGAGTCTCCCCCGGAACCTCCGGTAGACCACATCCATCGGCCAGAACTCCGGCGCCTCGAAAATCGACAGAAGATTCGTCGGTACTCTCACCACAAAGGAGCTAAAGTTAACCTTGTGGCGAGACTGCAGACGCTCGACCCTCAGGCGCAGTGTAGTGATTTAGATTGATTGATTTTTGCAGTAAAACAGCAAGGCTTTTCACTTAGGCTAAGTTGACTTCTAAGTCCTAATACATTTATATTAACAATAGCCAACAGTGATCTTGATCAGAAGCAAAAAATCACTTACTCATCAGTTAAAAGGAATTTAAACTAGTTTTGCCTCATGTCTTCACTGTGATACAGTTTTTCTGATGTGTGGCGCTTCTCAGAAGTTTCCTAAGCAAAGTGGTCTACGATCTTTTCCCTTTTATGTAAATTAGTAGCTATAATTACTCGCTCTAGTATGCGCTAAACGTAACACTACTGGAAGTATTAGTATGGGGAAATATACGTAATTAGGTATACAAGATTCTTTCTCATAAATATAACAAATAGGTCTCAGTCCCGCAATCAGAGAGATGTAATGATTACTAAACTTTAATTTAATTAGGAATTTGTCAGTGCGTATTATATAGAGTATAGAATTTATATAAAAATCGTTATTAAATTTAACTTAATCAATCATTAAATATATTTGAGAGCGACCGTAAGATCCTGCAATATCAGTTTTTGCCACAATAAATTTCATCAAAAACGAGGGTATATTACTAATTGATTATTGTTAAATATTTACATTATTGATTAAAATACGACTCAAAGTACACTGATTTGTGCGGTATGGTGTCCTCGATCAACAGGAATGTAACGACTTTGAATTAATTGAATGAAAGTTATTCAAAGCTAGCTAAAAAATATCTAGCTACAAGTTCATTGTTCATCAGTTCACCATTTCGATTATTGTTTGTCTGTTACCAAGCTAAATAACATTCTCTATAGACTGGTAACGGACAAACAGATAACAAAGTCTTGCATTTCGCAGCAAGGAATTAAATAACGTACCTTAACTCATCAGTGATTGACTTAACTCGCCAAAACGAGAGATTTTCTTGAAAAAATTCGGTTTTTTATTCGGAATATGATAAGTCACAAAAAATATACTACACAGGTCTATATCTGCTAACTTTACAACAGTTTCTCCCATTTTCCACGACAGCGGAACGCATTACTATTTATTACCCACGTATATAGACAACGCTACGACAAATTAATCACAAAAAAATCTTTTTTTACTCATAAATATACATTTCTAGCACACCTTAATCAATTAACTAGATTCGATGTTACATAAAGACTTCACCATTTGAGTAAAATTGTTTTGTAATTACTGTTACAAATTACGTTTAAGGCGATGCATATACGTTTAAATAACCGGATCGAGTTTTACTGAGTAATTAAATAATTTACAACATTGTATACTGTGTCTTTCACACGTTAGATTCCTTAATATTATAAAGCTACGTTAGACAAAATTTTAAGTTATTTAGTAATTGCATTGGGTTAGGTTGAGATTTAACAGTTTTTGTACAAGTTCGCTTAAGGTATATCATGCTTAAATTAAATTCTTTAAAGTTTATATTGACCAACTTTTTAATTTATATTATTGTTAATTTTTGAGCTAAATAAAAAGTATTTGTTTCTAAATTAGGCTTCTTATTCATCTTTTTTAATATAATTTGTATTTTTTTTAAAGTATAAAAAAATTAAGAAGATTTTGCGATATCATACCAAAGTTTTGTTTGGTAGATACTTATCGAGATAATGTATCACTATATTCACTAGCGTTACTTGTAAAAATTACACATTTTTATCGACTCAATCATAGCGACAAGATAATATTAATATATCACGTGATCGTCATTACACTTTTCACACACGGTCTAAGCCAGCCCTAAGTTTTGAATATTCAAAAATTCTAGGTATGGCCGGCTCGGCGCACGATCTATATAAGACATGATTCAATTACATTCGGAATTATGGGCTGGGTACGAGTGGGGTATGATATAAATGCGTGCGACTGCCCTTATCAGGCTAGAGCATTAGTCCGTCAGAAAAACGAACTAAGTCAAACTGGTGTGCTCTTGTTACAACCGATTTGACTAAATTCATTTTTAAACTAGATGACGCCAAATCGGTTCAGCGGTTTAAGCGTGAGAGGTAACAGACAGACAGACATACTTTCGCATTTATTAGTATGGACTATGATGATAAAATTAATGGTCATGATTTTGACAACATAACAAAATATTTTTTATTCTAAAGCCTGAACTGAAGTACACATTTTTTAGTTTTATCCGACTACGGCACTGCTAAAAGGATAGTTATTATTTTGTTCTAACTATATTGTGTTAAATTCCATAGTAATGCCTAAGCTACTGATCTAATTGTTACCAATTAGATGTCAATACTTTAAATACAATAATTTGCAAAACCTAGGAGTGATTTTTTATTATCATTTTAATGCGCGGAAATACTCCCGGTAATTATTTTTAGTAGGTAATGAGATTAAAAATATATTATTATATTACTATATTTAGACTAATGAACAATAATTATTACAATATTAAATATAATGATTATTATGCTAATTTATTCGAAATCGCACAATTGAAATGACATTTATCGGCACAGGTGCAATGTGAGCTAGTGCCTACCAGTGAGACGACTTTCTCGAAGGTTCGGGGTGAAAAGATGCGCCTGCGCCGCGCCCATGCGACAAATTAACCAGTAACTTGTTATGAAACAACTGTATTATGTTGTGTAAAAAAATAAGAGATATTTTTTAATGGCATAAGATCACTTTTGATCAGGCATGTACATTATTTGTTTCCAAAAAATTGCTTTTTTGGAAACAAATATAGTTTTTGTCAGTTTTATACAAAGTGATATCTGTGCCGACTGGAACAGTAAAAAGGAATAGACGATTATATTAGTCTATTATCACAAAGTTTATCATATTTTTTTATATAAGAGTTTACCATCATATTTTTTTAATAATATTTGAAAAAATCTCACAGCGCCAAGTGGAACACACCAACATATTAAATCTATTCCACACATTCAGATCACTTCGATCAATAAATCAGTCTGCGCCAAATAAGATGGCCGCCATGTATGGAATGTCCAGCCAAGTGCAAATCCCTGGGATATTGCCTCACACCCTGGATAGTGTCGCGGCACAAAAACTGACACGCGTTATGGATGATGATGTTGGGATGTTTTTACAACAAACATTGTGTATGATTTTATCTTTTATCCTTATATGCTAGGGCATAATATTATATATTATGTAGAGTTGTATACTAAGGGCCTGTTTCACCACTTTCTGATAAATGCCAGATAGGCTATCCACAACTTTTTTGACAGATTCTCCATACTCTATCTGTCAAGTTAAGTTTGAATAGCCTATCCGGTACTTAATACTTCACTTAGTGGTGAAACAGGCCCTAACATGGTGTTCAACCAGGAATTGATAATGACTTGCCTAAGCGTTCCCTAACTTTGGTGGAAGTCCGGTCACAATTGAGGTAGACCGGCCGGTCGTGGAGGGAGTCCCATTTTAGATAGATCCGGGACATCCCTCCTTTAAACGGCTGAAGGCGAACCGCAGGTGGTTTTAGTGAGTAGGAGTCTCACATACCCCCGGGGCATGCCCAACCCGGGGGACCCATGACGGGTTTCCCCTGCGCATCAAAAAAAAAAAGGAATTGAAAATGACCATATCCAGATGACCTGGTATGCAGCATAAATACTAGATTGTATGTTCAAGACATACGCGAAGTAAATGAGGTAAGGCTAAGAACTCTAAGCAACCCGAAACTTAACTCGCAACAAGAAAGTTCATAAATAATAATAATAGTTAGGGCCTGTTTTACTACTTCCTGATAAGTGCTGGATATGCTATCCACCACAACTAACAACAAAAATTGACACTGATGAAGTATGGAAAAGATTTTAAAAAAGTTGTGGATAGCCTATTTGGCACTTTATCAGGAAGTAGAGAAATAGGCCCATAGTATGGAGAATCGCTCAAAAAAGTTGTGGATATCCTATCGGGCACTTTATCAGGAGGTGGTGAAAGAGGCCCTTAGTTTTTTTAATGTATTTCGGTGTTGGTTGAGGTACCATCAAGTGATCTAGTCGTTCTTTGGTTAAATATATTTTATATGTCGGTACTTCTTATATATCCATATTTGAGAAGAAAGAGATCTCGCGGTCATTTTTATTCAAAACATATTTTTTCAAGTTTCAATCTCGCACCTGACTCACAATTCAATAAACTATTATATCAATTTATTATTATTGGTCCCAAAAACAATGTTAATTGATGATGAGCTCGTAAGGGCAAAAGTTAAGGATACTACAGCCTTCTGCCTCGATTCAAATCAATCGACAATTCTTGTCAGATATCGCCCATAAAGTATACTATTGATGTCTCATAACAAGTTTTCTCTTACTAATTGTGTATACAATGAATTAAGGCGAAGCATCTTGCTTGAAGGTATTTTTTCGTTTTTATTTAAAAAAAGTTAAGTTAAGTGAGGCAATATACTTCTCATTGCTTGAAAAATACATGAAAAAGTCGATACAATTGTTGAACAATTATAATATTATTGGAATATTATTTTTTCCCCAACTTTATAGTCAAAATCTAGTTTAATACTCATTTTACGTGACTATATTACATCGTATCACAGGGCAACAATGTTTTTTTTAAATTTCTTTTTTAATAATATAACTTGAATCGATAATTAACAAATGCTTGATAAGATCAAAACAGCCCTTAAGATATTTCACACACGAATATTATATACATGTAGTATCAGCATCATCCAAATATCTAATAAATCAAAAATAGTCAAAATCTGCGCTTCGCCTTAAATATGTCGAACATAAAATTACAAGGAAGTAATGAGGGTAGACAAAATAAAGTCACATCGAGTTATTGTTGCGCGCGCGCACTAAAGTTTAGGCTTTACGCCTCCCCACAGATAAACATCATAACATCCTTATTAATTCGCCTCTTTATCGTTGTAACGTAAGTGTAAAAATGAGGCAAGTGTTTAATTAAAAATCCTAATGAATTACTTCTTGGTAAAAGAAGGAGATTTTTTAATATTTCAGAACGGAATGCAATTTTTAACTTGATGAAACTCTACATAATGACACATTTTCTTTTCAATACAAAATTAATTATGCCGGGACTCAAGGTTGAAGGTTTGCATGTTTATACTTTTTTGTTCAACTGCAATCATATTTTTTGCATTAAGATATTGTGATGCCCTTAAAAATGTTATTCTTATGCGAATTGAAAAGTATAACAAGGCCTTAAAGTAACTCACCTGTATAAGTTTTGTGATTTCTCATCTTTTTTCCCTTTATGACGAAATCATGATTCATGACCCAAATCGAGCCATATTGTCTCAACACTGAAACAAGTAAAATTATCGTTTAGTTATGCCAGTAACTTGCACTAAAATCGCTATATAACGAGAACTTAACCATCAAGAATTGAAATTACAGTAAAATTTAGTTGATAAATTATTATAACTCCAACATAATTTAATAGCCTGGTAAGATTTAATTAAGTATTTGTAAAATATAAAAAATATAGTCAGTATAGTTTTGCGTTGTACAATGTAAAATTAGTGTCAATTTATACATAAATAGAAGTATATTTTTGTTAAAAAAATGATACTTAGAAGACAATAAAAGCACATTATGAAACTAAGTGCTACAATGCTACATACAAGCTACTGGAACAATTACAACGAGCATCGATCCCTCGTTTGAAATCGTATCACGTATTTCTGACATTCGCACAGACAAAATATGTCAAGTGAAATTTGTTTTTATGTTTTTTGCGGTTTTATCTGATGATATTGTTTTTTCCGACTAGAAGTTTGTGGGCGCACGTACTTTTCTCGGTAATTTTTGGACTCATCCGGTCGTTATGTTTTATATCCTTTTAGCTGACAACGAATTTCGTTTATAGGTTCAGCTTTTTACCCGACTGCCAGGAGGGTTATTGTCATCGGTATTGCGCGTGATTTTTCGTCAATTGTATTGAATTATCCATACCACTAGATGAATGGAAAACCTTGGGAGAGGCATCAGGGCCCCCGCTACCATATGAGCAATGTGTGCAATGCACATGGGCGCCATCCTCTAGGGGCACCAAATCGTAATCTTTAGGGGCGCCAAAACCAAGGACCTAAAAAATTTGCCTAAAGGGGCGCCAAAATCCTTTTTTCTCACACATGCGCCAGTAGCCCTTACGGGGACCCTGAGAGGCATTTGCCTAGCAGTGGGACAGCATAGGCTCTTAAAAAGAAGTAAACACTCAGGACTTAAAGCGTGCTGCTGATGATGAGGTGCGGTATTGTGGCGACATCGGTGCGGTTAGTGCTTACTGTAAACGTCAGTGGTATGATTTGTTAAGCCCCGCCTGTACGTGCCCATACCGGGGTGAGGACAAGCTGTATATTATAAACTAGTTGACCCGGCAAACGTTGTTTTGCCATATAAAGTATTTCTACTTCATCAGTTGATACAAAATCTTTGCTCCTCTTTTGTCTCCTAAGAGGGGGGGGGGGAAAAATTGTGTACACCTGATGTTAAGTAGGAAAATACAGTTGATAATATGAATTAAGTCCATTAAAGAAAAATTTTGATACAAAATCTGACCCCCTTTTTGGTCCCTTAGAGGGGTGGGGGGGAAAGTTTATACACCAGATGTTGAGTTGGAAGAAGACAAATATATCTGCGAAAACCGTACTATGCAAATCGGATCAGTAGTTTTCGTGTGATAGTGGAACAGACATACAGACAGACAGACAGACAAAAAAACTAACACATTTTTGGCTTCTATAGCGATGTAGTAACACCCCTTGCTTATTATTTTTTGAATATCTTTAATGTACAGAATTCACATTTCTACAGTTTTATTATATGTATGTATAGATAATACTGTTTATAACAAAACCGCTAAGCGAAGATGATAATTAAGACTCAAAGAGCAAAGTAGCCTGTAATGCTCGATTTTGTTATTAATTCTAATTAACTGTCTTACATTTCGTATTACAAGGAATTTGGCCGCAACGTGTAACCACTGCGCTTCGCGCTTATCGCCATCCGCGTCACTTCTGTCCGTAGCCTACAACATCGTCAACAGATGTCCCCGAGTGGGTCGCGTACGTGCGCGGTCCGGCCGATCGCAGGTGCATTGTCATCAATTGTACACACAATAGGGCATTGTGTAACTGTACTGCAGCGTGTCCTGGAAAATTATGTCTAGCATGAACCTAGAAATATTTTGTTAAACCGTTTGTAACGCGAAAGAAAACCAATGTTTTCCTATAATGAAATGTTTTTGACGGGAAAATGTGCGAACACATCGGAAAGGCAGACAGCAGAATACGCGCGTGTTCTACCCTTAGTATTTCCTATTATACAGTGTGTAACAAAAATAAGTGATAATACTTTAGGATGTGTACGTGTTCCTAGTAGAGAGTTCACTGTGAAAGTAGCAGCGCTGGAAGACGAATTTTTTTTCACTTTTGGATGGGCAAGGGCTCGAGCGTCACGAATTTCCCCATACAAAAGTGAAAAAAAAGTTTGGTCTTTCAGTGCTGCTACTTTCACAGTGAACTCTCTACAAGGAACACTGTACACCCTAAAGTATTATCACTTATTTTTGTTACACCCTGTATAATATTATGTATAACTAGAATCTAGATGATGCCCGCAAATCCGTTGCGTCAAAACTTGTTTATCGCGCGGGAACCGTACATTTTTCAGGGATAAAAAGTATTCTATATCCTGACCCGGGACTCAAAGTATCTCCATACCAAATTTCGGCAAAATCAGTTCAGTGGTTTGGGATTGAAGAGGTAACAGACAAACAGACAGACAGACACCTTTTTGTATTTATAATATTAGTAAGTATAGTAAGTATGGATGTATAGCTGATACCTACTTAACAACAACATCCAGCATATTTGCTACAAATATCTGATCTAGATTATCGTAAGTAATAAAGTAGTCCTCCACAATAAATTTCGAGACTTTTTATTTTGCGCACGATTTTCGGGAACGCCGAGACACGGTGCATCTCGCGCATAAATTTGCGCGATTTTTTTACTCGCGCAGACATTTTGGAATCGTTTTACGCAAAACGAAAAAGGCTTTTGGTGAAAGCTGTATTTATTGCGCATTGAGGACTATTGATCGAAATCAATTATGTTTGGTAAATTCTGATTTTGATTTGGAGTGCGACGAGTGGTTTGTTTGACAGCAAGTTTTTCACTATAAAGGCCCCTCTACAAGTAGGACCATAGTAGTTAACCATCATTGCTTAACTTTCATAGTATAGGTCTAAATTATAATAGCTACCAGGAGTAATTTTATAGTGCCCAAGTGTGTGCGCAGTACACAAGAGCACTCTCTATTCCTTTACTCTCATAACCCAGTGGAACGGAAGACCGACACGACTGGTGAGAGATCAGGCGCAGGACCGACTTTTTAAATGCCCATCATCTTACTTGTCAGACAATCAGGTGATTGTCCTAACCAAACTTGGAAATAACATGTTTTCGACGCGGGAATCGAACCCACGACCTCTGAGTCAAGAGCCGCGCTCTATACCTCTAGACCACGGAGGGATCTTTAATATAATAATAATAATAATAATATCTATGGACGCTTCACACCACGTCAGTCTGGCCCCATGCTAAGTACCTGAAGGACTTGTGTTACAGGTACCAGACAACGGAAATATATTTAATACTTTTATACTATACATATATTTAAGATTTTTATTATATGATAAATATATTTAATACACATCCATGACCCAGGAACTTCGAAAACTTTTTGTTCCGTCGGCGGGATTCGAACCCGCGACCTCCGGCTTAAGCTACCAACGTGCTATCCACTGAGCCACAGAGGTCGTATGGCCAACTATAATTAACAGCATAATATTTCGTAAGTCATTGGAATATAAAAAAACCCGATCAGAAAATTTATTAAGTTTCAGGATACAAAATACTGAACCGATCAAATCACTGGAAGTTGCTTACAACTTTTCCTGAAATACTAAACTCAAACTTTTCTGCGAAGCGAATTTCAATTTCTTAAAATATTCAGAAAATGATATTATGTATAATATTATAATGAACTTTTGCAAATTTTATATAATATCCGTAATTTTACGTCGTGGGTGAAAATTGTTCTTATTATAAAACAACATGGCTTCCAAGAAAATATTATATTCTTGACTACCTTCTAACCCTCGGATTACTATTTTGCTTAGCACGGTTTTGAATATAAAGATACTTTAAAATAAGACTAGCCTTTATATATATTTGCCAGGCTAAAGTTGCTATTATAAACACAATCCAGCCATAGAAAGTAAAGTAAATCTAGGCCCGCCATATTGGATCTGATAAAAAATGATATAAATATCGTGTGCGGAAATCGTCACGCTGCGCGACTGACAACGACACATCACATGGTGATAAAAACTGTATTCCATATTCGCTCGCAGTCTATCGAGGTAATATTTTAAATAGCACCAAATATGGGCAATTGATATAGTACCTGATTTTGCTTGTGATTTACTTTAGAATTGAGCAACTACGCCTGGGTCACAGGAGGTCAAAATGTAAGTTAAAATTTAATAGTTTTGAGTAAGTTTTAGGTTAAGTGAACTTTAAAACATAATAAAGCTTCTATCAATAAAATTATTTGGCTTAGTAACTTGTAAAACAAAACTTAATTACAGTAATTACCTAGTTGAAAAAGTTAATTGATATAATTTTGGGTCTTGCATTCAGAAAACTTTTAAAATCATTGACGAATCTGAAAATAGCTTTATGATCACACATCCAAGAACACACCAGTCGAGTTTATTCTTTAAGCTGGTATACGTTATCACGTCCAAAAGTTACGCGTGTATTTTAACTAGAACTACAATCAATTTTCCACAAATTTATATGTTTTCTGAAGATATTGCTAAGACAATATACCTGTTATTTTACTATGTACTTGAATTAAAATACTTTATTAAAAAAAATCCATCTGCAACAATGCGTTATAAAAAATTAATGACATGTAACCTAACACATCTCTGCCCATTTACAAGAATGTAAACAACTTTTCGATTAACAGTCTATCAAACATTCTCTACATCCATAATTCAGATTTTACAAGATAATCTTTATATAGGCATTAAACTATAGGGACATAAAATAAAAATTAATGTTCTAAGAATTGATAATGTCCATGTACGGGGGCACAAAAACGCTCTTTACCTCAGAACGGGAGCGCAGTAGCGAGTTACTTAAGGAGCATGCGCATACGATTGAATATTTTAATAATATTGCAACAAGAGGGCAAACAAGCAAACGGGTCACCTGATGGTAAGCAACTACCGTTGCCCATGGACACTTGCAACATCAGTAGAACTGCCGGTGCGTTGCCGGCCTTTTAAGAGGGAATACGCTCTCTGCTTGAAGGTTTGCAGGTCGTATAGGTCCGGAAATACTGCTGGTGATCAGTTCGTTCCAGAGTTCGTGTAAGTTATACCCAAAATAAGGCCGCCAACCCACCGCGGCGCACGGAGAGACTACGCACGTGCGTCAAGCTTCACTTTGTAAGAAAATATAATATGTGACTGTGTCCACTGCAACCCACGGACACGCTACGCACGAATTAACTCAAGTCAAAGAAATAAATCCGTGCACACAGCGTGCGCCGCGGTGGGTTAGCGGCTTTAAGCAAATTAGAACAATGTACGTCAGTATTTTGTACTAGATGACGCTCACAACTCCGTTGCGCTTATATTCGATTATCGCGCAGAAACCGTACATTTTTTCGGGATAAGAGTTATATATGTTCTTTTCCGGGACTCAAAATATCTCCATACCAAATTTCAGCTAAATCGGTCCAGAGGTTTGAGCGTGAAGTGGTAACAGACAGACGGACAGATAGACACTCTTTCACATTTATAACATTAGTATGGAAGTATAGATTACATATAAATTTTGTCTTCACATTTTCTTACTATTTGAAAGCCTTCATTAGATTAAAACTGAAATAATAACAATCATTAAAATAATATGTTTGTGTGTAATAAGTTTATTTCGCCGAAACTTAAAAAGCAACGGGAATACGACAACGGGACATACAACATAGTGATCAAATTAATTCAGCACAGCAAAAAAATCAATTTCCTCACATCCAGTATGCAATCCCCCTAACTTAACCATCAACATCTAATCGACACCGTGTGTGGTCCGATGACAGCAAAAACTGTGCCGATGTTAACATAAATTAACGTTGACACAGCCTGTTTGTGGAACTACTGAGGTAGCGCTGGGTACACAGGGCCCCCGCCCCCACCCTCCGTACTTTAAGGCCCTTTAAGTTAACCCACAAGTGATTGTAGAAGGAAAAGAGATATGGGGTACATTAGATCCCCACGGCCTATTCGTGGAGCTACTGAGGTAGCGCTGAGTACACAATGCCCCCACCCTCCACCCTCCGCCCCTAAAGGCCCTTTGAAAGATAACCCGGAGATATTTGAAGAGAAATGACGTTTCTTGGGGTACATAATATGAACCCCACGGATTGTTTGTAGAAATACTGAGATACTGGGGGCTGGGGACACTGAGTTTCTAGGCCTGCCGCTCAATCAAGACCATAAAATCTAATAATAATAATAATAATAATAATAATCGTTTAATTCAGGCAATAGACCCATAAAATAACAAAATACAAGTTTATAATGATATACTAATATAAAATATAAGGTAAGGTCAGGCCTGTCTCACTCCGCGCGTAGGTATCGAAAATATACCTACGCGCGGCTGCCCTTGCGCAGGGTATAATTCAGTGGGGCTGCGCGAGCGAGCAGCGACGGACATACTTTTTAAGTTTTGACCTGTTTTTATTAAAATGGAAAATAAAAAGAAACACCCTAAAAAGTATGGTGCTGTATTCAATTGTTTAAAAACTGATTGCGATACAAATTTATCTTTTTTTTGGTTACCTAAGGACGCTGAAAAGTAAGTAATATAATATGACTCATGCAAAGTATTATTTGTACTTTGAATAGGTACTTTTTACTACATTATGTAGGTAATACATTAAACATAAATCTTATTAATATTATAATACTTATTAAGTATACTAGCTGTCCCGTTGTTTTGCCGTATACGCGATGGACGTTGCCATGGTGACATACTTATTTGGTCACTTCCATAAAATAATATACTTAAATGCCAATAAAGTATTTCGCCCGTATCTTTTTGGTTGCTCTATTGGCACGTCTGTTACGCCATTTTCGTTTTTTTTTTTTACTTAATTACTCTCATTAAACTGAATATAATAATTAATAAGTATCTAAAGAAATTTCCATTAATCATCACAAAAAGTTGTTTATGGTTTATAATTAAATGATAATATTAATAGCGCACCGCGCGCAGGTATTTTTTTGGTACATTCAGCCCTAGCTGCCCTAGCGGCACAATAGTACATTCGAGCGGGCCGCTCAATGTATAGGTTCAGTGTAATATGGATCGTTATCCGTAGGCATAAGATTGAAATTGGCTTGTAATAAATTTTTGTAGGTAACTAAACGAACAGACGCTGAACTCTGAGTCATTCTAAATGGTACCATATGTTTATAGATTTAAAGAAGACATTTCGTTGGATACATTTTCTAAGATAAACTTCTGTACGGAGTACTATTATATATTCTGTGGTAAGGTACTTCAGATTATCTGATTCTCTGATGATCTATATTCCACTGTCTACACTTCGATCTTTAATATCTATTGCCTCAAATAACCATTTGCCATGGGAGAGCCATGATTCGATACGAATGGGCCGGCTTGACCGTAGAAATACCACGGGCTCACAGAAAACCGGCGTGAAACAGTGCTTGCGCTGTGTTTCGCCGACTGAGTGAGTTTACCCAGAGGCCCAATCCCCTACCCTTTTCCCTTCCCTACCCTTCCTTATTTCCTTCCCTACCCTCCCCTATTCCCTTCCCTACCCTCCCCTACCCTATTACCCTATTCCCTCGTAAAAGGCCGGCAACGCACCTGCAGCTCTTCTGATGCTGCGAGTGTCCATGGGCGACGGAAGTCGTTTTCCGTCATTTGAACCTTGCCCCATTTTTCATAAAAAAACCTATTCTAAAATAATATAGCATGGGGTATTATTAGCCCCCAAAAGTTCGTGTGTCTCCAGCGGCTTCTGTTTGCCACCGAAGTTATCAAATACGTGTGATGTCACGACGACAATATTTGACGAATCGTTCTGTGGAAGGTAAACTAGAACAGATTAGAATAAATTTTCTTTGACATGATTTCTTTTAAATAATCCTATGTAAGTACTTAAACTATTTTTTATATAATTACAAGGATATAATATCTTAAGGCTATCAGCGAGTCCACTCCTCAAAATCTTTTACAAATTAATTGAGGAAGGAAGAAGTAAAGATAAAATTTTGTACACGCCCAACATTCAATTAAGAAATATTTTTCATACCGGAAGTAATTTTTACGACAATATTATGTTAAAAGGATCTAGGATTGACAGATTAGCGCAACTCCAAACATTAAGATAAGTCTTGCGTAGGCGCATTTGCAACGCAAACTTTTATATCTATACCTATTTTTGTAAATGAGAAGGTTTGTCTGTCTATTTGTTTCTCTTTTGATATGTTTTTATATAACAAAACACTGGATGAACTTTTTAAATAGCAATAGAAATACCTAAAATCCCAGCAATAGTCTATATTCTTTTCTGGAAATGTACGTATCTATAATATTATGTTTCTCACTAATTTATGTGATAAACATCTGCTAGTTTATAATAAAAATGTATTTCTATGCAAACATTACACAACTATGAAAACATAAAAATACAAAAAGACCACAACAAAATACGATGCCTTTACAAAACCACACCGTGCCACTCGTCGCGTGATGGTTACTTTCATACAAAAGACATCAACGAGATCGAAGTCTCTACATGTTTTTCTAAATATGGATATTTCAAATCTATCCATTTTTATTTTCATTGACTAGATAATCTGGTGAACTTCAAATCACTTCCCGCATAGTATTAACCTTCCCTAACCTTCCCCGAATAGTTGAAGACTAAATTTAGCCAAGTCGGTTCAGCCGTTCTTGAATTTTAGAGAGACTAACGAAATCGAAAACTTATTTTTATTTATATAGATAAATATATTTTAAAAGCAAGACAGATTTCCATTGTCAATATGTCTTTTCTCTACAAGGAAAACTATGCTTAGCCTGCCCTCCATGGAAAGTTCTTGCAGGTGAACTAAAAAGCCATCGAACAAAACCTATTGAATATGGATTTTAAAATGGGCACCGTCAATTAAAATATAAATGAACCAATTAATGGAGTATAAGGCTAATGGATTACCTTTCATCCGCCGCCGTTTTTGCTAGAACCTGGGTCTAGGCCAGTGGTTCTTAACCTTTTTTCCTCTCGCCAGTGATCGTCGTGTCGGTCGTCAGTCCCACTGGGTTATGAGAGTAAAAGGAATAAAGAGTGCTCTTGTATACGGCGCACATACTTGGGCACTATAAAATTACTCCTTCGTAACTGGCTTGGTTTTAATGAAACCAACCACCGTCACTGAAACCGGTGTGGGAGCTATTATTATTAACCTATCCATCCTCCTACCGGACCATCTTACCAAATGTTTGTCTTGCCGCGGACCACCCTATTGGTTTACCTAAATTAAGGCTGGTTTAATAAAGAAAACATGAACAACTATAAATAATAGTAATAAAATTAGCACTCATTTTTCATTTGGAAAATCTAAAAATTACAGATTTTAATTTAATGTGATTTTTGTGACTGTATAGGTACTCTTTACTAACTTCTGAATTCTCGCGAATTATTAGGATGGCTTCGCGGACCACTTGGAATGCCTCCAGGGACTACATGTTAAGAACCACTGATCTAGGCAGACATTTCCCTAATTAATGACCTATCCAAGCTTGATCAATGAAAACCGACGCAAAAACTCGTCCGTGAAGGAGACATTGAAGACGCAATACTAATTTCATGGAACTAAATAAATTAGACGCTGGTGACTTCTTTTTCTTGAAGAAAAAAGGAGAAAACTGCTATATGCTTCAGCACGAACGGGTTTGTTTAGATGCAAAAAGGGGAATGTTAAGATAGTAAGAGCATAGTAAGTGCATTGGGCTTGAATAAGGCGAACTTACATAATATCGGAGGGAAAATTCCTTTGTTGAGTTTTGAGATTTACAGGATTAGAACGATTGATCAGGTGATTCGTTTAGTCGTTTTCTCGTTTATCTTTTATTTCTAGACTTATCAATTATTGTTAAAGTCATGTAGAAACAAAATCTGTGTATGCTTTTGAATTTGGAACTACGAAGGTTACGAAATTAGCCAATACCTTGTATTATAATTAATTTCTTACTTTATATGTGTCAATTCTATCCAACGCACTCTATAATTATTAAAAAATCTTAGTATTTCATCAAATTGAAATGCCTACCCATTTTGATTTATTTCATTCGTCATTAATAATATTGTAATAATACCGAAGGTTTTGCAAAGAAATACATTCCGAAATACTATCGATTTCAAAATAACATTAAGCTTAGGATCCTTCATCAAAGTTGAAGTTTTTGAGAAATTCGTACCGTGTATTAAAATACATATTAAGTATTATAGAAATAATTATATAATTGAAAACCTCGGATTTTTTATTATTATTCAAGGTTAAAGTACAGTACAAGTTTAATAATAATATTTATTTATTCATCAACAAAACGCACCTTAACACAATATTATGCTAGGCGAGCTCTATAAAGCAGGCTTTACACGGATCAACGGACGATACTGAACGTATTTATGTCACCTATACACCCCGCGAGACAAATTGAAGACGCGTTCAGACGGCTCCTGTGCTACGTTAGGGCGTGTGCATACAGATTTGGTATTTTTGTCATCTGTATGTTATATTATTTTGATACAGTCAAAACTTTTGAAACGAATTAAATAGGCACAGAGATACTTTAAGTCCCAAGAAAGTGTAGGTATTTTTTTAAATATCTCCGTAGTCTCTGTTTTTAAAAGAGCATAAAAAAGTCTTCACAGCAAAACGTATGCTTCTCGCACGATAAAAATTTGCGAACCTTTGTTTAGAATTAAGTATTTTTAATCAATCATGATAATTTTATTTATTGCAGTTCATCTGCAATAAATAAAATTATTCAACTATTTATTTATTATTTATTTATTCACTTCACGTTTATCTTTAGGACAGTTAATAAATTTAGTGATAAAATATATTACTATTACGTGAAAGTTTCTTACGCCGGTTCTTCCGCTGGCCTAGTACCCGAACTATTTATAATACACCAATGATTAGCAAAATTTTGGAAACGTCTATTTTAAATAAAAAAAAATGTATCCTGTAAAAATGTATTTATGTATTTATAACGGAATATATTGCATCCAATATGAACGCACCTCATGCACAAATATTTTAAATTTTAAATGGACTCGCACAAAGTGTACACAAAAGCGTTGTTTATGGTGAAAAACCTGAAAAGTACAGATGGTCCTTTACACACCTGGATTATTGTTATGACTTAAGAGATTCGTACATACTTCAAAATCTATACTAATATTATTATTATAAATGCAAAGGTGTGTCTGTCTGTTACCTCTTCACGCCCAAACCACTACACAGATTTTACTGAAATTTGGTATAGAGCTACTAAAATTCCCTGGAAAGGACATAGAATACTTTTATCCGAAAAATTTACGGTTCCCGCGCGATATAATAATTTTGGCGAAACGGAGTTTCGGGTGTCATCTATTGTGTTGTATAAAAGAAAATCAATCGGAAACTGATGGCAGATCTACGTGATTTTGTGCTAAATTTCGTGCAGGCACCAAACATTTTCCGATATAAAATTTTCCTCTTTCCTTTCCTGGACCTCAAAAATCTCCAAATTTGATTGGTCCAATTATGTAGTGGAAACAGACATACACAATTTTTTACTTAAACAAAAATCCATAATAATTTTCAGAAAGAAGGTTTACCCGGAATATTACACAAACAGAGGCAGGAGTTATTTTTGTGAAATTTGGGGGCAAACGAGCAAACGGGTCATCTGATGGAAAGCAACGTCCGTCGCCCATGGACACTCACAGCATCAAAAGAACTGCAGGTGCGTTGCCGGCCTTTTAAGAGGGAAAAGGATAAAGGGGAGGGTAGGGATGGGAAGGGAAGGATTAGGGGAGGGTAAGGAAGGAAATAGGGTAGGGGATTGGGCCTCCGGTAAACTCACTCACTCGGTGAAACACAGCGCAAGCGCTGATTCACGCCGGTTTTCTGTGAGGACGTGGTATTTCTCCGGTCGAGCCGGCCCATTCGTGTCGAAGCATGGCTCTCCCACGTATAAATAATAAACAGCGTTTGTAAATAATAAAGAGCTATGTAAGTATACTATACTAATCGATTTTCAAATGAACCTAGAAAATAATTTAAGACCTAACAAACACTAATTACTACAGATGCTAAATTCCTATACACTAACTGACAGTATACCACGTCACATACTTAGTTAGAGACCAATTAGAGGATTTCTAGGCTTTATTTAAGGCTGTCGCCGTAACTTAAACACCTTTAGGTTATTAAGTTCTTATAATTAAGCGAGGAGTGAAAAGCTAAATGTCAATGATTCCTGGCTTAGATAAATATGTCACCACGTGTAGGCCACGAAAAGGGCGGAGAAGGTTTTTTAAATCGCAAAATTGATTCTTATGAGTAATTTTTCCAATAGATATTTTTGTTTCAACAGAATTATTTGTACTACAAAAAGAAGGGTAGTGAAGAAAAATATAATAATATAATTATTATGATGAAAAATGTTTAAGGTTTTAAGAGCGTTGTTGTATTTGATACCAGGACATGTTTTGTATTTAACTAATGCTACAGCTGAAGATAGTTACCACAATTTTCTTGTCGGTTGGTTTTTCAAATAATATCTTAGTACCTTTAGAGCGGGATTTTTTTCCATAGTGTACATTGACTTATCGTTATCTTGTTTCTTTTAAATTCGTAAGAATAAGTTTTTAAGGCGTACGTCTTGTACTGCGTGACTGGTGAGACATGTTCAACACTCGAGGACGTGATATTTGGCTATTAAATTAGTTGGAAAAAATAATATAAAAAAATAATATCAATTGATCACTGAGTAAATGTAGCTTAAAGTTAAATAATTATTTACCCAACGCACGGACACCGCGAGCGGGAGGGGTAGTTGTGTGGTGTTTTTTTGATAGCGCACGCCTCTGCACCGGCCGCATAGTATGCCTACTTGCCTAGCCGCGTAATTTACTTAGTATCCATGATTCATTTATTTTTGGGAAATACAGAAAAAAATAAAGAACCTAATTTTATTACATAATTATAATGAGAATCGAGTACAGAGTACTCTCCATAAGTATCGGTAATGTCTCACCAGTCATGTTGTATACAACTACCAAATTCAATGGCAAAATTTTTATGTTCGCATCCAATAACAAACTTTAGTTTGGAATTTCCTTAATCGTGAATCGCTAAACGTTATCGCTAAACGCATATTTAGTGGCCAAACAACAAAGCTCGAGGAAGTCTAATTAAGTCGAAGCCGTCCTTATTGAGAGTGATGGCTCAGAATTGTCTCAGCACAATGAGATTTACTGTTATAGACCGACGGACAGATATCAAGAACTTATAATATAATTACTTGGAAATATTGTTACTGTATATGGAAATTTTTTCCATTGTGTAACTTAGTTTATATACGAATTGTGGCATATTGTATATTAATAATGTCACGTTTATAGAATACATAATGCGTTATTAAAGTTTCACATCTATAAGGGCTTTGTAGTTCAGGGGTTGGTTAGATTTTAAAAGTATGCTATACCATCAGAGAAATTAATTCATAATGTGAATTTAAAACACTGAGTAAAAGTTAACCGTGGATATTCATCATGCTTTTTCTGAGTACCTGAGTACCAAGATTAGAAATGATATTATATGATATTTAAGGGTGGATTCAGACCGCAACGCGACGTGTAGTTGCATTTCTAATTTTATATGGAATTGACAACATTTCAAAAATTTTAAGCCTTAAAATAAAAAATACCGTTTCTTTAGTTTCTTTTCCTGATATCAAAAAAATATTCAAAAATTTTTTATATTGCTTATTTACTGAGAAAATAAGGAAAAACTGAAAAATACGCTGTGACGTCATACTTACGGCATATCAGACATTTTTTCTTTGCCTGGTGTAAAAGCGTTTTAAGAAAACATTATGAAGCATAAAAAAAACAGTCACTGTCAACAATGACATTTCTACATACGAAAGTACCACGATGACATTGACAGACCGACAGACGTCCTAATAAACGTAACAAACTTACAGTAACATATTTTTTCTTTTGTAAACTGTAATGGAATTAACCGTTCAGGCGTAAGTATGACGTCACTTGGCGCTTACGTCTCTTTAGAATACGAAGGATTAAAATCTATTTTTTAGGTATCTTAAAAACATAATTTTGAAAAATCAAGAAACACGTGTTGCCTTATTTTAAGTCTACTTTCTTATAAAATAATAAAAAAGCCATGTTAAAAATTTGAAATGTTGTCAATTGACAGATTCGCAAGACGTCTCACGCAATTGAAATCTGTCAAATCCATACAAATTCAATTTAGATCGCAACGTGACGAGGCGAGGCGCGGTGCGGCATAAAGTACGGATTTGACAGATTTCAATGGCCAAAGTCAAAATATTAACCAATCAACAAAGAAGTGGGATAGGCAAACTTGTGTCAAATAGACTTAGGTGTCCATTACATGGTAGGTTTTGCTGTCAGTTTTACCACAGTCATAGCTGTGACTGATAGATAACGGGTTGTAAGAGCGTAACTGCAACGGTTGCATGAAATTGATTGAAGAAAATCTGGATTATTTTGATTTTTGCTTCATGCTACCATCAGTCATGAATTTTGAGTGAACGTAGTAGAGTATTTAGACGACCTCTGTGGCTCAATGGGTGGCCGGGACGGGAGCCGTGTAATGGACGCCTTTGCATTAGAATTATTTTCATAGCTATTTTTTTTCATTTATAAGTATGATAAACAATTCCTCGTCAACCTCAATCTGTCAGGGTCCCACACACGCACTTTGTCAAAAGATCTTCCTGTCGCGTTTTGCGCTTACAACTTTTTACACGAGATATTTTAATTTTAAATCGAAACTCATTTTATATTTTACTTCATCAAGATGCGCATAATTCTGTCAAAGGCGGGACTTTTTGCCACTTTAGTAGGCCTCCTTGATATTAAACGGTTTAAGGGTGGTCGTATACTGGGATATGGCCGAAAACATATTCCTACAACTTCCGGAAACGTCATCGAGGTTATTGGATGGTAAGCGATGGTTCATGAGATTTGAAACACCGGACAACTCATACAAGTATTCTCTACACAAGTGTATTTTTATCGAAACCATAAAATATGTCGCCTCCTTTAGCCTACTGGCTGTCTTGACAAAATACATAATATGAATAGACGCTTCACGCCGGTTTCTCTTGAGACCGTAGTGGATCCGGTAAGCCATATTTGAGTTGATGATTGTCTCTCTCACATTTGTGACAAACCTAAATGAGCATGACATAATTAAATGTAATTAACCTCTACGTGGTAGGTTTAAGAGACGTTTGCAGCGTCAAAATCACGTAGGCTTAAAAATTAATTCAGTTCAATAATTAATTTAATATTATAGATAAAAATCATTAAAACTTGATAATATAATATAGCATATAATAGGTGTATACATTACCAAACATACAACATTATACTGTCAAACAAAATTTATTTCCACAGCTAATATTGATAAATCGGATGATTTCAAGGAAATTATTAAAACAAAAATATACCAACCTAATTATTAAAAATTTTCACTCATGTGCCCAGTACATTATAAATCTTTAAATACGGGTCATCGATGAGTTCCAATAGAAAATTAAATTTGATTTATATTATGTAATAAGTATGTTCGGGATTATTAAAAACTTACAAACTTACGCAACCGTTAGTTTGGTGGGATAGCTCGTTAAATATTTAGTTTGAGTTTAGTTCCACATTCTAGATTTTTGGATTTTTGGATGAAAAATTGACTTTTCACTATATTATTTTAATGGTCTAAAGCGTTTTATTAAACTAAACATTTTCACATTTTTTAGTACTCTATTAATAATTACATGATATAAGGAGCAAAGTATTACATTGTATCCATACCATTATTTTTAATGTCTGAGGAGTAATAGTACAGACAGATAGACTTCACAAAAGAATGGAATATGGATAGCTCTGTTAGATTATATTTATGGATATTATTTTGTATTAGATGACCTGGTGAACTACGTTTCACTTCTCAACTAATATATAAATGGTATATTATATTAGGTGGAAAGTGAAACGAAGGGCTGGGCTTTTGGGAATATTTCGAGACCAAAATTAGCCAAATCGGTTCCGTCATTCTCGAGTTTTAGCTAGACTACCAAAAGTAAGAATTCATTTTTATTTATTTAGATTAATTACGTTTGGAATATGAATAGCTCTTTCAGACAGGGGTTAAACTATGAAAGTTTTTTTTCGCGTCTCACTGTCCGTCCTTCCTTACACCCGTCGAGGCATTCGTCATATTATCTGCCAGAACAAATCTATAAGATAACACGTAAAGTTGCATCCGTCAATATCTCACATAACAATTTATTCCACCGATAACTCACACTAGGACGCTTTTTGCGGAACTCAGCCCGTCATTTTATGATAATCATCGATTGTGACTTCGAAGTTGTTTTGCCGCCTTGAATTGTTAACATTAATTAAGAAGTGTGACGTGTGAAGTCAAAATGAAGAATAATATTTTAGTAGCCTATATTTTTAAATATCAAAGTGATTAACCAAACTTTTACTATGTATACTTACCCGAGGAAATTCATTTCCATGCAGTTAATAGACTTATAACGTCATTTGGTTCAGTTACTTCAATTCAATATTATTTGTGATTTGTTGGCTGGGTTTGACATAACGCGACCAAACTACGTAGGTGCCCTATCTGCCTAGGAATCATCTTCTCTCATGATACATTGAATTTGTTATCAATTGAAGTAATGCTAAGCAAGCTTTTATAAGAGTTTACGTTCTGAGCCTCCTCGTATAGCGTGGTTATTAGATTTCTGTAAGTATAAATAGGTTAAGATTGATTACTGGTTTCAGAATGCGTTCAGGACTTCTTCCATTGAATTCCTTTGCGTATTTAATGCGTAAGATAGATTCTCCGAATTGCGAAATATGTAAAAAAGTTGAAGACTTACATCACATACTTATGGAATGTCTCCGATACGCCACTGAAAGAAACATACTTGTATCAAAATTTGGCTTGAATTTACAAGATATGGGTGCTTTTCACGGTTTATTGTCCGAGCCAAAATCACTTGCTGCAAGTATGTTATTTACATTGTATAGCCAACGTAGATAGTATCTATGTATATTGTGTAGGTTACAATGGGACTGACATATTCACACTGAAAAAAGTCCCTTAAATAAATTAGATAAAAAAAAAGATACATACAGCCGAACGTATAACCTCCTCGTTTTTGGAAGTCGGTTAAAAAAGCAAGCTTTTAAAGCCAGTTTAATCAAGCTAGGCGACCTAGGCGTGTTCCTACTTTAGCTTTTAACACTAATTCTTACAAAAAAAAAATATGCAATTTACCACGATTTTTTTAGTTTTGTAGCTACCGTGGCCTGTCAAATAGTGAAGCGTGCCTTTGCACAGAATCAGTGACGGATTAAGACTACTTGATGCCCTAAGCAATCCATGCCTGTGTGCCCTCCCCCGCCCCCCCCCCCCCCCCCCCCTAGCCGTATGTCAACTAGAATCGGTCTTAACACTTTTAAGTTTTACCACCTAAAAACATTACTTTTATCCTAGAAACTTTTTTGGTGTGGTTTTTGGTGACGTGAGAGTGAGACGTGATGCCCTAAGGACGGATGTTTTTTGTCCTTTTGTCCTTCTGGTGCCCCCCCAGACGTGATGCCCTAGGCAATTGCTTAATTTGATTAAGGGTTAATCCGTCACAGCACAGAATATATTTTGAGTTGTTGGAAAATCTCTTTATTGGTCCGGGGTTTGCATCCCGATGGTTTTATTTTCATATTTTTTTTAATAAAAATGAGAGCTGAATACAATAATAATAATATCTATGGACGCTTCACATCACATCAGTTTGGCCCCGTGCTAAGTACCTGAAGGACTTGTGTTACAGGTACCAGACAACGGAAATATATTTAATACTTTTATACTCTACATAATATATTTAAGATTTTTATTATATTATATATTATATTATATTATATTATATATGGAGCGAGACAGATGGAAGACCTTGGGGGAGGCCTTTGCCCAGCAGTGGGATAGTATAGGCTCATAAAAAAAATTATATTATACATAATATATTATTTAATACACATCCAAGACCCAGGAACATTGAAATTTTTTTGTTTCGTCGGCGGGATTCGAATCCGCGACCCCCGGCTTGAGCCACCAAGTCGCCCACGAACTGAACCGCACAGGTCGTCTAATATGGGCCGTAATAATTTATAATTATTGTCGTAGTCATAATATTATTATAGTACGTAATGTGTATGTTTGTTAAATCAGCACCCAAACCGGTCACAGTTACTCTACTGTATTTTGTGTTAATTCAGTGTCTCGTCTTAAAAAACAGAATGTAATTCGTGCTTATCACACAATCGGCTGCGCTACCGTCTGTCCATCTGATACAAGAGAATTACTGTAATGTGACCGAAGATTTACACTTATACGACGCTAAATTATACTTAGTGCTACTATTAAATTAAGTTACTTTTTTTAATTTTTATTGTGGCCTTTAGTGAGATATTATGATCATGTTGATGGGGACATTCGATCCTTAGTCTGTAGTATACTGTCTGTTTTTGCTCGTTTTTAATACTGTCTAACTTCTAAGGATCTTTCACATTGCGCGATTTTAAAATGGCCAATTCAAAATTAGAATACGCAGTTGAACACTGCAGGCAATTCGTCAGTTCATTCTATACCTTCGTGTTTAATAAATAAATTCAATTTTCAAAAAAGACCTACTTAAAAATACATTATGTTTCGTCGTCACTTAACAGAACAGTATAAATTGACCCTAAGTTTAATGAAATTAGTTGTTTCATACAAGTTTTAAGTCGCGCGTTTTATGAAACAATGGTTTAGTGACGCATCATAGTATAAATTGACCCTAAGTTTAATGAAATTAGTTGTTTCATACAAGTTTTAAGTCGCGCGTTTTATGAAACAATGGTTTAGTGACGCATCATCGCTCTCAATATGAAGACACCTAACTCACCTTCTAAACTTTAGAGCTTTCGAATCCTTATTCGGGTTGTTCAAACATCGAACTTTCGCTTTCGGCAAATATTGTACGAACACGGTCCAAGACACACAGACACACAGACAAACACACAAATAAAGGGCAAGTGAACCCATCTCGTGTGTCAATATTTGAGATCTAATTGTCTTTATATTGATTTAGATTTGAGTGATATTTTTATTAGTTAGATCGAGTTACATTACCGAAACTGAATTACTTATACAATATATTTATTTCTTAGTAAATGACGCTCGCAATTCCTTTGCACTTAAATAAGTTTATAGAGAGGGAACCGTACATCTTCATACCAAACGTCAACAACATTTGTTCACTGGTTTAGGGAAAGGACGTATGATTTTTAGGATAGGAAGCAAATTTTGGCGCAATAATGTTGCGAGATTCATCTAATTACTACATAATATTATTATTTATTATACTAGATGACACCCGCAACTCCGTTGCTTAAAATCATTTATCGCGCGGGAACCGCACATTTTTTTCGGGATTAAAAGTATCCTATTTCCTTACCCTTGACTCAAATTATCTCTATACCTAGGCCCGTATAAATAGTCAGTACTCAAGATGCATCTTGGTCTCAAGACATGGTTCAGGCTCTGTGATTGGTTGGCTGTTAAAATTTGGACCAATCACAGAGCCAAACCGCGTCTTGAGACCGGGTCGCATCTTAAATACTGACTATTTATACGAGCCTTAGTATCTCCATACCTAATTGCAGTAAAATTGATCTAGCGGTTTGATCGTAAAGGGGTAACAGACAGACAGACTCCTCTATCGGTTGTATTACGGGGAGTTCTCTGAGGAATTGTTTGGAATCATACCACCTGCAACTTTTCGCCATCGTCTCACGCGAAAAACATACCATCCTCATCACCTTGATAAGTGGCAGTCTTCCACGTAACTTTCTGCCGCGCACTGTAAAACTCTGGAACGAACTGTCACCAGCAATATTTCCGAACCTATACGACCTGCAAACCTTCAAGAAAAGAGCGTATTCCCTCTTAAAAGGCCGGCAACGCACCTGCAGCTCTTCGGATGTTGCGAGTGTCCATGGGCGACGGTAGTTGCTTACCATCAGGTGACCCGTTTGCTCGTTTGCCCCCTTATTTAATAAAAAAAAGACAGACAGACACACTTTCGCATTCATAATATTAGTATACGTACGTCGTACATGTTGATGATGCTACTGGTGCAGGCTTAGTTATTTTCAGGTGTTTAATTAAGTGGCTGCGATGGTCCGTTAATGTCCAGTTAACGGCGTAATGAATGGGGTGCACGAGCTGATGAGCTGATAGCTTGTTTTGTCTAGCTAAGGCTTTGTTCATAAGGTGCAATAGTGTTATCATGAACTTTGCAGTGTGTAAGAGCTTATCTCGAAGAAAACTCGTTTTTTTTAATAAAGCATAAGTTTAAGATTTTACCAGAAAAAGGTTGACTTGACGTTCAATAAATAGGTATGGAAAATATTTACAATTTACATACATTCAAATTAGTTTGAATTTTCTTATATGATGCTTACAAGCACGCTCGAGATCACCTATTATCATCGCATTATTATCTATATCTATCTTTTTTTTATCAACTTAATTTATATCAATTCGTCACAAAATATCATATGAATAACCTTATGTTACTCAACGATTTTGAAATCATCAGTCATTTAGATTATAATATTTTGAGGGTAGAATATGACTATAATATATATTATGTTAATTGCTCTGTATGAGTCAGCCCTTATATTACAGTTTAAAATTCTGTTGAATTAATTTTCGCGCGTGGGTCGCGTGCGCTATCCCGACCGCCACAATTAACTTGGTTCCGTATTTGGACTCATCCACAACCTAACACTATAGTCTCCATAGTTCCACACCTAGGTTCATTGTAGTCTATACTAAATACTGCGTGACTGGTGAGACATGTTCAATACTTGAGGACGTGATATTTGGCTATTATATTAGTTGGAAAAAAATAATATAAAAAAATAATATCAATTGATCACTGAGTAAACGTAGCTTAAAGTTAAATAATTATTTACCCAACGCATGGACACCGTGCGCGGGAAGGGTAGTTGTGTGGTGTTTCTTTGGTAGCGCATGCCTCTGCACCGGCCGCATAGTATGCCTTCTTGCCTAGCCGCGTAATTTACTTAGTATCCATGATTCATTTATTTTTGGGAAATTCGGAAAAAAATTAAGTACCTAATTTTATTACATATTTATAATGAGAATCGAGTACTGAATACTCTCCTTATGTATCGGTATTGTCTCACCAGTCATGCTGTATAATATTGTATGCGGAAGTGTCATCTGCAACTTCTTCATACTTATGCGTCTATCTATCTGTTGTGATGAATCTTCACGCTGAAACCGTTTTGATAAAAATTAGCAAGGAAATAGCTACTTTGAGTCCTGAGTATCCTATATTATTTACGTCAAAATACTTTTGATCCCGGAAAATTGAAAAGTTTTCGCACGATAAACAAATTTAACTCCAACAAAGTTACGTCCAGCATCTTGTATATTGCCTCAAGCATGTACAATCCTATTTCAACAACATTGATTTGTGTAACAAACTCATCAAATGTTCTCATTAGTTGTCAGTCGTCACCTTTTAACCCCAGTCAGCAGATCAAGGCGCAAACGACCAATTTAACCCGTTAATTTACGTTCTTGCGGTAAATAATTAACAAAGGGCCAATTTCACAATTGCTTGGGAAGAACTTAGCTTTACCAGAAGTTTGATTGTCATGGCACGATCGACAGGGATGGATGTTTAGGAACATCTTAAACTTATTGGACGATTTTGAAACAAACCCTTAGTTAAGTTAGTTATTAAAAATTCATGTTCAGGATTTACAAACTTTTTGTTTTATGCAATACTGTACGCAAAGTCGATGTTGTTAGAAAAAAATCAAATTCATATAGTGGATTAAGAAGGATTTAGGCTAAATATACGTTCCTGTTGGATTCACTATTGCGCGCATGAAGTCGCGATTGAAATAAAAAACAAAACGCTTAAACAAACTTTAAACACTTCTTATCATACAATTTGTCAGAAAATGATTAAAATCCACCTTAATAATGTGCTTGTCCGCCAAAAAAATTTTTACACATCCCACGACACTTTTCGTTACATTTAGAGCGTGGCCACGTTGCTTCGGTGCGTTGCGTTGCGATGTCCGCGGCATGTGTTAATGACAAGTGACAACGAACGTGAAAAGGGCATCTCTGTTTTGGCCCATTACTGATGTCTATTGTAAATTTGATGATACTTTCGCAATTATTATGGTTATCCGAAATGATCCAACATGGAACAATCCCCACTAAGGCTCTGCATGTAAAGGTAATTTCATGCATAATCATATTAGCTGTCACATTGATACGTTGCATCGTCGGTTATAGTATTTTGATGGAACGACGGACAGAAGATGAAGTGGGAGAGTGAACGACTCGATTCGCTGTAATCACCGTATTAATATAGTATTGTAGTACGCCGACGCAATGAATTTACGTGTATATGCGTTGTTCCGTTTCGACGACGCAACGCATAGGAACAGCATGGCCACGCTCTTAGGCGGTGCTTTGTACTCAATTTATTGCCGCAAGTGTATACACTTTGGACACTTTAAGTGCATTATTTACACTTATCAAAGTGTAAGCTGGGTGGTTTATTGCTGAGGCGGTATCGGCCGGAGATCATGCCGAAATTGTGCCATTCCCGTCCGCCTTATTATCTCACATATTTAATTTAATAATCCAGATTAAAAAATCTTTGAAATAAAAATTTCAATGCAGTTACAAAAGATCCACACTGTGATGTAGTTACACAGTATTTTCTCTCTGTTGAAACATCAGGTAAGCCACTTGACAGACAAGGTATATAAGTCATAACGTATGCAATATGTATTACTAGATATTGTAATTGTACTTACAGAGTAGTTGATTCCTAGGCAGATGGCGGACCTAAGTAATTTGGTCACGTTAAGTCAAACTTATCCGACCGAACACAGCTAACATTGAATTGACATAAGCCGACCAGCTGACGTAAGTCCCTCATTTGCCTAGGAATCAACCTCTCTGAGTACATAGAAAAGTAGACGTAACCTTGATTAATTTAAATTATGCTTCAAATGTACGAGATTGATTTCAGGTAAATGCTAAAGTAAATTAAGCAGTAGGTACAAGAGGACAAGCAATTTTTAATTGTGAAAACTCACGTTTCTCCTCAATTTTCATTCGCGCACGGAGTCACGCAGCAAATAGAATAAAAATCTGTTAGCAAGCTAGTAATTTCAATTGAACTGTGGTTACTGCTCAAGCACACGATATTGACTTCATATCGAGGAAAAGACAAATAGGTATAGCTGATTACTGTTCGATTTCCGAAAGCCTCATTCCGTGAAACTCAAAACTTAAAAAATTTAAAAATTTTATTGCCACAAATTGCATTTTAATTATACCGAGCAACTAGGGCAACTCGATTGAAATAATCAATAAATCAGTGGGGAAAATCAGTGGGGCCAACGAGAATCCGAGCAGAAAATGATTAACGACCAATTGGCGGTGCGGACCTTCATTTGGGGCCATTTCGGCCCATTTCGCGGGGCTCATTAACATGCGGGGCAAAAAATGCCCCCGTAGGAACGCGGCTCATGTAAGTACTTTTGGCGGGGATGCTATTAAATTTTATGATTGTTTTCCATACCCGCCTTGCTCCAATTTTTTTTGCGATTCCGACATGTTTTACGTCGACTTACAGCTACTGGATCAGACATAACATAACAAGGATTTCAGTGACGGTGACCAGTTTCAAGTAAAATACGAGGAGTGATTTCATACAACATAAGTATGTGCACAGTACACAAAGGCATCCCCTAGACCCTTATATCCTAGTCGGACGGATCTGACGCGACAAGCGAGAGATCAGGCAAATAAATTTTATATGCCCAGCTGTTTCATGGATTTTTCGCGAGTACGCCGTTTACTAACGTAGTGTTAGGCAACACATAGACCTAGCTCGAAACAACACTTTTGTGTTGTTTTAAACTTCTATTAATATAATATTGTTGTCATTTAAATACACACAAAATTATTTTCTGATATCCTTGCCACATCCATAATACCAGTATCGGTGGTAAAAGTGCAGAACCGATCTTGATCCTCGTAAAATTTAATGTGTCTCGGACAAAGCGAATTTCGTTAATTAACCGTTTCAGTGTTGCCAGATAGATAATGTTTGTATCGTTTTTGCCATCTTAATTCACTGTCGAGTTGCCATAAACGATTTTATCTCGTTCGACGTTTAAAGAAAAAAGAATGGTGGAGACTTCAACAATGAAAAATTTCTAAAAGAGACTACATGATATGTTAAACTTAAAGGTAGTTTATCGATCGGTTAAGCTTTATAATATATCGATATCAAATGACATTAGATTCAAATCGGATCAATGAATCAAAAACGAAACGAGTCCAAAGTCGATGATAAATTCGACTCCACACCGACTAGGAAACGTAATCTTATTACTAAATAATCATCGCATCGTTGGGATCTCATAAAGCACAGAGAGAAACCACGACATTCATTCATTTTAAATATCCTTAAGGCCAAAGAAATAGAATTCAATATCTCAGAAGACAGTGGTATTCATGTTGGTGATTAAAAAGGCTAAGAGGTGAAAGTAGGCGCATCCAAGATAACCTTTGCCCTCACCTGTCGTTGGCAGGGTATTGTGGATGCACCTATTAGTGAATGGCAGAACGTATAAATATCTCATATTACATAAAACGGATAAAACCATACGTGGCCTGCCAAAATGCCTTCAGGTGTATCAGCAACTGACCTATGGATCTTCTTTCTTATAAGGCCAATGCAGATCTTCTATACTTGTTTGGTAAGATCTTAGGATGTGTGCAGATGGGTAATGTATTTTGATTGATTGCAAAAGCGATGCTTGCTCTCTCTCATGAAGCCAAAATCAAAAGGCATGCTTCGACATAGACTACTACAGATTTTTGAGTTTTCACTCGATCTTATTTGGAGCTTATTTCTTGAAAGATTTTTAAGATCGATTGAAACTTTTTCTTACTTTATTAAAAATAAAAAATCGGCCAAGTACGAGTCGGAGTCGCGCACGAAGGGTTGCGTGCCATTATAGAACAAAATTAGGCCAAAAAAAATCACGTTTGTTGTATGGGAGCCCCCCTTAAATATTAATTTTATTTTGTTTTTAGTATTTGTTGTTATAGCGGCAACAGATATACATCTGTGAAAATTTTTCAACCTTCTAGCTATTACCGTTCTTGACTTACAGCCTGGAGATAGACAGACAGACAGACAGACGGACAGACAACGAAGTCTTAGTAATAGGGTCCCGTTTTTACCCTTTGGGTACGGAAACCTAAAAATGAAGTTTGGTAATTCTAATTTACATAATATGTAAATTATATGACAATATCATAATTATCATTCGGGTGTAATGTACAAAGCATTATTATCATTTTCTTGGTCCCAATAGACGCTAATTTAAGTATAAATAATTTCAAAACCACCAACATTCTACCTATTCAAACGTACCAGGCAATTTATTGTTGCACTTACAATAGTTTTTGTTGGAATGTCCATAAAACACTCACTGGATGCGTTTCCTACATATGCAAAATTCTATTAGCACGCGTGAATTTATCAACATCACTGCTACAGTTACAATTTTCTTTTAATCGCATTATCGGTCAGATGAATTTGTTTTCTATTATCCAGATGATAGAGTGCAAAGTTGTGTGTCTGATATCAGGGGAATAAATCAAGTGGGCTATGCTGACGGTCACAATTTAGCAATTTACTTGTCAACATGATCTAGACCTATTATCGTTAGTAGACGCAAGTGACAAGCTGAAGCAATGTATTTTCTGTGATTTCTTGACTTTTTAACATGTTTCCAAGGAGTGAAAAATTCACTACTGTGGCTTCTTCCATTTTTGTTTTTAGTACAACATTGCATTTTTGTTTTTAATAAAACATTAAATGTTTTGTGTCAACATAAGGTAGTTTGAGTGCCTATAATCTATCTTTATTTTATACAATATAGATTCAAACTATTTTTTATGAAGTTTACATTTGATAAGTTGTTCAAAATAAGTTTATAATATTATTACATTTACAATATATATAACCAACAATTTTGCGACAAATTATGATCTTGTTTATTATTTCTCCAATACATATATTTTTAAAGCAGTGGCCCTCCGAAATCCTTTAACTTGTGGCACCACACAAAGCGCGATTTCCATAGTAAAGTAGTAATTAGAATAGTGTAAAAAGTATTTATTCAGCGGGTAATATATAAGGTGCATAGGCTTTAATTGTCAGGTTAATAGCAATGTTACCACAGATCTCTGTTGCAATGGATAGACTATCGCATCTAGATATTATTATGTGTATTTTTTTCGGAGCAATATAATGTTTCTTTATAATAATAGTCACGGATAAAAAAATATGTGTTTTGTGATAAATAAAATTTTAGCACAAAATATTTTTCTTTTTCTTAAAATCGATTATTTAGGTTTTATGTTACAAAGAGCATGTAAAAATAAAAACTCTTTTATTTGTTTCTTTTATTTCACCTGTATAATTTTAGTATGTTATCTGTGTGTGGCATCGTTTTATACGTTAAGTATATATCGAACTTTTGAAAAAATTTATTCAACACATTAGCCTTCATAATATCAATGATGATGAGTCATTGGTAGATGCTATTTTTGTATCTTTTCTACAGTTAATATTATCAACATGAAAGGGTCTATCTGTTACCACGTCACACTTAAATCACTTTACTATTTAAATTAATTTTCGTATGGAGATGCTTTGAATTTGGAGGAATTCTGGAGCCATTCTCCTTAGCTTGTCTTCTCTGTTTCTTCTTGTTTAGAGTTTTTCTGATATTTTTCGGATTTACGGATTCGGATTTCGGATAAACGGCTCACGCAGAACGAATTTCCGAACGAAGATAAGTTCCAGATAAACATACATCCATGTTTCAGTGAGTTATTACTGAAGGGCCATTTCATGCATAGCTGCCGTTTGAAATAGATTAGGGGTATTAAGTGGCAGCGGACGGCGAGGCGCGTCATTGTTTACTCAATATTTATCGCCTTATTATAGTGCTAACAAATTACCACGCAGGTGAACGGGGGATGGAAAAATTACGTTATGTTTTGATAATGAAAGTACATTGCTGATTTATGGAGTCTGTTGGTAAAGTCCGTTTTATATCTTCTTTTCCTGTGTATTTAATGCTAATGAATACATCTAGCTATATTTTGATTTTTTGGCATAGATTATTATAATTATGTAAAAGACGTGAAAAGTTTTAATTTTATTTTTTGCTCTAAAAGTAGTTTTCACTGAAAACAACTTTTGGAGCAAAAAATAAACGCTACTCACAGGCTTTTACTTTGTGTGTAAAGTCGAATAACTACTCAAGGGAACAGAATATATCTATTTATTTTGAACTCATTACATTATTTATAGTGAATTATAATGCCACGAAATAAAATTTCAGGTAAACCTAACTGATTATTGATTAAAAAATGATAGAAAATAGCATATTCACAACTTCCTTATTCAGTAAAATCCTTAGACACTTTATAGCGAGAATACAAGTGAAAATCAACACAAATTTATTCTAATTAATGGCACTAAGATTTAATTTCCCATCCAATTTACAGACTGGACTGGACAATAACGCCATAAAAGTCCAGAAAACAGTGACAAAGTGCTGATTCTCAATTGGCATCTGGCCAACAAAAAGTGGTCTTTTACACTTAGGAGTTTTATAGCTGATGCTCAACCCTTGAGTAATAAACATGTAAATGAAATGCTCGAGTTAGAAGTTTTACGATCAGGATCATTTCTCACGTATTGTTGAAGACCAAGAAATATCAATCAACTTATATTTAGACCTTACAGAAAGCGTTAATTTCGAATTATGTGAAGAATATTCCGCGTACGGAAAAATACTTCAGGAAGCAATCATAACGGCTTAGGACGTGCGTGCTTAGGTATTTTTCGGTGGATCGAAACGATCGATCGCAAATATTCGTCTGCATCAGATACTGATGCACTTTTATTCATTCGTCAGCAAGTAACCTTTGTCAGTGACACTACAATCGAGTTTGTTCTGCCGTTTATAGACGATATGCCGTGTCTGGGTTTGACGGAGATTGGCAGATATGAGTATGGGCAGGTTAAAGGCTAGCACATTATAATCAATAAACAGTACACAACACATCCGGTTGGACAGATCCGACCGACTCGTAATGCCAATAAGAGGCCGATCGGCCTGCGGTCAGTCCTGGAAATTGATCGGATTCCCTGTATATTATAGGGCTTATAATATTATATAGTTGGTATGCATACATGAAAGTTGTTTCAGATAACTTGAGGTAGTAAATCCTGTCACGCTAGCATATACATTATATAATATATTAACTTTATTAACATTTTATCATATGTTAAAAATTATTATAATTGCATAATCAACCTTCTATCAAAACTAGCTCGACATAATATTTTTAACACGCCTTCTTTTATATTTTTGGACTTGTATCACACTATTGTGTGATCGATTAGCAGGGTCTAGTAAGAAGTTGGTATACTCTAAAATTGTGCTATTTATACTTTGTTTGAAATAAGTGAGGTACTTAGGGCGTTCGCTGCGTTGAGCGTGTGCCCGTCGCGGCTGCCCGTCGCACCGTGCGCGCCGTGCGCTCGCCATAGTAATCGTGTCAGCCGTCGCACGTTGAGCGGGTCAGCCGTCGCACGATTACTATGGCGAGCGCACGGCGCGGGCGCCCGCGACGGGCAGCCGCGACGGGCACACGCTCAACGCAGTGAACGCCCTAACATGAACTATTTAGTTTCATTTGGTAATAGTTGTCAATAAGTTTTATGAATGGAGATTGGAGAATTCTTAATGGCTGTTTAATGCATAGAATTTGTTACTTTAGGAGTTAAAGCTTTAAATAGAAAATATAAAAGTAGGAGTATGCAACTTGAAAAAATACAAGCTTTTAATAAATAAAACGGTGACCATCAATAATTAAATTACGCACCTATACTACATTGACTTGGTAAACGAAAAAGTTTATCTTTTAGTCTGTTCCCTTTTTAAGTTTAAACTGCTAGACCCTTTAAATGAAATTTCATATGAAGTAACGCAGAAAAAGAAAAAGAGTGACGCAGAATGACCCATCATAGATTTGTCTCACAAAAATGTACTGTTTCATTATGATAATCTAATTTATGCGCAATAAAGGTACGGACAATATCTAGTAGGGAAGGATATTAATATTGATATAAAAGGTATCATAGAAAGCAATTAAAAGCTAGAATCACAAATGCAAAATTATAATAATTATCAGAAATCTGATAGCATAACAAACAAAACTGTAACTTAACCTCAGCCACTACAGTTGAATTTCCTTAAACACGACATCTGCTACAATTTAGTAGCATTTATCGGTCTCTTTAAGGCTCTACCGACAAATTGTTCTATTCATCTCGCACGTACCAATTATACTGGTTTGGTATTCAATTAATGAATTGTTTTCTGTTTCAGAAGATAAACAATGATTTGTTCATTCATTCGTTTGCATTTGAAAGTCATTAAGCGGCGGGTTTTATCGCAATTATCTGTATTGAACAGGCTTTGGTCCTATTGAAAAACCGCAGGATATAAACAGTGTACAGTCGACGCGACAGACTCACAGTAATCTATGCTAAAATTATTTCAAGTTCCAAAGTTTCTCTGTTTGTCTGCTTATTTATCTGTATTTCTTATAATCTGTATGCAACCTCTTCACGGTTGAACCACTGAATCGATTTGGAAGAAATTAGATGTCTATACTTTGAGTTTCGGGATGGACATTGAAAAGTGAAGTGAAAAAAGTATGATGAGCAAAAAATTTTAAAATCGTTGACATGACCTGATAAAAAATTAGTAAGACAAAGTAGATTTTTTTTTATCCATCTCAAAAAGTGGACAAGAACACTAAATAAGTGTCACCTTAAAACAAAGAGTTCATTACATTTCTTTTACATTTTGTGGTCTACCTGTCGCGACAATCGCGTAAACAATATTACAACTACCGCAAAATGTTTTACAACCAATAAGAACATCTTGTTATGTGACAATCAGGACGCTGATTGCTGATAAAATTGTAAATACTTCGGTTTCGTGTAAACGTGTTACATTATACTTAATTACAAATTACTTTATGATTTTGTCATTTGATTGTACGATAAACGTATCCTATAGGTTTATTAAGGTTGGTTTCGGAATCTCAAATATCTTGGTTTCTAAGTATTGGTTGTATGGCGCCAATGACAAAAAATATTAAGTACCAAAAAATAAATTATTTTGGAACCGAAAAAGTATTTAGGGAACCATCCTTTAGTCGCAAAAGCTTAATGGTAAAAAATCCTAAAACAGTGCAGACACTACTAGGATCCTTAGCCAAGTGACAATGGCAAAGGGCAATCATTTTTCTCGCTTTGTCTTACTTTACATTTTTGACTTCATTTTCAACAGTCAAAGTTAATAAAAGCATTAAATTCTTAGTCAACGAAGTTCATGATTAAAATTATACATGTATCGAAAACAGTGGAAGATTCAAAACGCAGTAACTTCGGAATACTATAAGATCCACATTTTAAATGCCATAGAAACCTAATAAATCTGCCTCAAAATCTCCAAACGTTAATCATACGATAAAATCCACCACATGTAGTGGGCCCATCGAGGTCCATGTACCGCACCGTATAGCTCTGTGGTCCCCTTGAAGATAGACATCACCGACTGGCTAATACGAGCTGAACTAGTCTGACAATATTCTAAGGTGGCTTTTCGATTTTTGCTTCAAAATGCCACTTTATGACTTTGACTACACGTTTCGTTTTGCTCTACGCTATTACAAAGCAGCAACAGCATGGGTCGCTAGACCAATGTCGGTACAAAATTTGGATTGAAGTTGAAGGATTAAGGGCCTATTTCACCACTTGATAGGTACCGAATAGGCTATCCACCACTTAACTTGACAGATGAAGTATGGAGAATCTGTCAAAAAAGTTGTGAATAGCCTATTTGGCACTGTCAGAAAGTGGTGAAACAGGACTTAAGTATAATAATCTATCTCTGAACAGTAGTATGAAATTGACTGCAAACAATATCTAAAAATATATTCAGTAAAAATAATAGCTATAGTTTACGCGCTGATTGAGGCGACAGCGTTTATTGAGCCTTGGTCCAAAAACTGGACGTACTATTTCATTGTTTTCCATACATACCAAATGGACAATGAATTGTGAAAATATAATGAAAATTATGGTTATAATCACGTCTGACGTTGTTATAATCGATTTTTCATTCGGAAAATGCGGTCAAACTCGCATTCCGATAGAAAATTCGGCTCGAAACCCATAAATTGTAATCATTGTGTAGCAAGCACCAACTAAGCCTAATATGGACGAGTTCCAATAATTTATTACAAGATTGAAGATGGCGTGCAGCGAAATCATTTATATATGACGATTTGTTAAATCTATTGTGATTTATTTAGGTGTTTAATTTTTCAGTTTAAAGATTTGAATATTTATTACTTTATTAGTTAAATGGGTCTAAACGTACGTTTGTACAAACAATGTTGCAATTCGTAAGAATTTTTACATCAAAGAGGTGACAATTTGTCATATTATTATTCTGTAGAATTTTGGTTATCAATCTAAAAAAATACCTAAGTCCTAAAATAATATCATTATAACATCCTCCTTTTTGGACCTCATTTTTAGGGTTTCGTAGTCAACAAGGAACCCTTATAGTTTCAGTCTGTCCGTCCGTCTGTCCGTCTGTCCGTCCGTCCGCGGTTTCGCTCAGAGACTATAGGACCTACAAAGCTGTAATTTGGCATGAATACACATATTAATAATGCCAACAAAATGGTACAAAAATATTTAAAAAATATTTTTTTTATGGTACCTCCCCTACACATCAAGCGGGGTTGAATTTTTTTTTCGCGCCCACCCCATCGTGTGGGGTGTCGTTGGATAGGTTTTTTAAAAATATTATGAGTATTCATAGATCATTTTTCGATTTAGGGATTCATTTGTGAAATATTAAGTTTTAAATTGGAAAAAAATCGTTAGAGTCCAGTGTCCCCCCCTTCTACCAGCTAAACGGTTGCTTCTGGAAATGTGAAAAAATTCACGGGAGTAGGAAATATGCTGAATTTAAAAGGAAAACTATCACGGCTAAGAAGACTTCATAAGTTATTGAGTAATAGTCGATCAACTAAAAAAAATGTATTCGGCGAAGTATAAAGGAACTTTTCGTTCAAATTCCTTTGAAAGTAACTGAGATGATGTTGTTAGTAGTGTAAAACATGTTATGAATGTACATTCATTGACCGTACAAAAATTTTCAAAAACTAGCGGTACTACGGAACCCTATATTGCGCGTGGCCCGACACGCACTTGGCCGGTTTTTATGTTATTGTTTTCATGATGTTGATATTAGTTGTTTGATATTTATAGTTGTGTAGTTTTTTTTTTTTTTTGTATAAATTCAAAATATTATATTAATTTACCAGCAATACCTTAAGTCGTAGGCGATTATCATACTTGCTTGTATTACAGATGCCCAGATTATTTGACAAAAGTTTATCCACTTTTTATTTACAGCAGCAGTCAAAAATCATAAGAAACTGGACATAGTTCCGTCAGGTACCTAAGATAATATAAATGATCTAAACGAAGCACATAATATTATTCCTATCACAAACAAACCCTAGACAATTAGTGTCCATCGCCAATCACGTCCGACACTTATTGACCAAGTTTTTGCGACAGCCACGGATCTCTAATTAACAATAACAAACGTAATAACTACTGGAACTATAGAATTTCAATGCAGAATTTCAATGCAACATCGATGGTGCGATATTGAAGATATATCTCTCGTAAACTGTTATTGCTGTACTTGAAAAATAAAATTAAATTCTTTTACCAGCACACTTATATACTTTGGAACGGATTTTTTTGAACAAAGTTCCTTATCGCGCGTTGCGAAAGGGGGCTGGACAGAAAAAGTTGTAACGACATGACACAAAAGTGTCGGTATAATATTATTACAACTAGAGCAAAAATGCTATAGTTGTAATTCGTGCGATAGCGCGTGTTTCTCTCTCTCTCTCTCTTTTAACTTCGTTCAGAAACTGATAATTTTTTCAACAATAATTAGTATCTTAAAATTATTATAATTTTCCGGAATTCAAAGTACATAGCTCCATACCGAATTTCAATGCAAATAGCATCAAAGGAATAAGTTCGAAGAGTTAACAAACAGACAAACCCATCAATAATTTCAGTATGAAAGTATAGATGACTAGATGACTAGACTAGAGATAAAATTTGTTTATCGCGTAGGAACCGTACATTTTTCCGGCATAAAAAGTATCGTCCTTTCCCGGGTCTCAAACTATCTCCATGCCATTTAAGCATGAAGAGGTAACAGACAGATAGACAGACAGACACACTTTCGCATATTTTATAATATTAGTATGGATATTCCTTTATCTTACAGAACATCGTTGTCCAGGAGGAGCAAATTGCTCACAAGTCAGAACCGGATTCCCAACACCTTTTTCAAAGACAAATTATGGTTTATAGGAAGCATGTCATTGTTTGAAATCCGCCCTGGTATGAATTAAATGATTAAATATCACATTGGAACCTCGTCTGAGGCTGTATATCTTTTTAATTGAAAAAGTTTTTGCTAGGACCAGTTTTGACACGATCGGAGAGAAAAACAGAGCAGCTCGATACGGTTGAGTTTTGAGGGCTTAAATGAAGAGATAAGTAAGCGAAAATTAAAATATATTGTGTGGGTATAATAAACAAATTAAGGGTATTGTATTAATTATTTTCAACTATTTAATTATTTTTGTATGTCATATTTTGTGAAGCTAAGGCAAAGGTCATGTTTCTTAGTATGTTAAAACTCTTTACTAACTCTTTACCTGGCTATCTTTCGGTGTATCTATCTCTTTAAGAGGAGATAGATACACCGAAAGATAGCCAGGTACTATGTTATGGACACCAACAGTTAAATAAAAAATAAAATGTGGTACCATAAATATTATTTAAAGTCGTAATTGCTCTTATTAGTTAATAATATTATAATAAAATAATATAGTTTAGAAGACAGATTTATAAAATTTTACCTTCCTTCTATGGAAAACTTTGAGGTGTGGCCAAAACGATGATGGCGTGACATAATAAATTGTCATAGTGTTAAATTCGTAAACATATTATACTAAATGGTGTATATAATATATATTATAGCACACTATAAATATAATTAAATGTCTACTGTAGGCTTTTTGTGTTACGTAAATAAGGCTAGGCGCATAGATTTTTTCATTAGGCATAAAATTTTCAAATGATTTACCTTTCAGAAGTCACGCTTTCCAAAAGTCGTTCATAGGTTACTAAAATTTTTTTAACCACCAAAGTAATATTTTATGTACGTAACCGGCTACTGTCAAAAATAAAAAGTAAACTTAATTATGGATACAAAATATTATGCGTGTAGTAGTTGTTAGATGTGTTAAAATGTGATTTTATGTGTCAAATCCGAATATATATTTTTAACACGGGTGGTCCAAATGCTATAAAACGATCTTATTTAAAAATATGTCCTATTTTGTCACGAAAACGAGATTGTGTAATATCAAATTTTGATTAACATACATAAATATTAAAGCTATGTGGTCTATGAATATGATTATTTTTATGTGTGGCCAAGGAAAATTATTGTCATATGAAGCGTTAAATGTGAAAGGGACAGGTGAATTATAACTTTGTTTGCAAAACTAGACAGCTATTACTTACTCTTAGCATGATATTGCCTCCGATAACGCCTCCGTGGTCCAGTGGTCCAGAGCGTCGCTCTTGACTCGGAGGTCGTGGGTTCGATTCCCGCGTTGGAAACATGTTATTTCCAAGTTTGGTTAGGACAATACAGGCTGATCACCTGATTGTCTGACAAGTAAGATGATTCATGCGTCGGATGGGCATGTAAAAAGTCGGTCCTGCGCCTGATCTTTCGCCAGTCGTGTCGGTCTTCCGTCGCACTGGGTTATGAGAGTAAAGGAATAGAGTGTGCTCTTGTGTACTGCGCATATGTGTGCCCAGGTGGGGCACTATAAATTACTCCTGCGTACTTGGCCCGGTTTCAATGAAACCGGCCACCGTCACCGAAACCGGTGTGGGGAGTATTATTATTAGCATGATATTATGTGACATCGTAAATTCGCGGCGCAGCTCTATTTTGATTGTTGTTAACAGAAAATAATCAGAATAGTAGTATTATGATTTCTCACGCTTATGAGAATGTTGTTCGAAATTTGAGCACCTACAGATTTTATCGTGGAGCACTTTTTAAGACTTTAGTCTAAATCATGACAGCTAGAAAGCAGCCGTAACGTCAGGAAAAATAGTGCTTTGGGATGAGATCCGTAAGTGCTTAATTTACAAAAATGAAAATATTATCATGTCAAAAATTTTGTCATTACCTTTCATGAAAAAAAATGTAAGCTTTTAACTTAACCTGCGACTGTTTTTAAAGTTAGCGCCCGTCCTAATCCGTTAATTTTGGATACATAAATAAGGCTGAACATTAATATACCTATTGACGGCCGCGAGCTATTGCCCATTTAAATTGTTTTTGTGGGTTATAACTCATAAACGTATTTGCTTGTTCCGTCAAAGGCTGTAACGGTACTTGTATCGTTAATAGGAAGGTAATAGAACAAATATTTTTATAAAACAAGGTTAACAAATTATTGTATAATATAACCGTATTTTTGGAAATCCCTTCCTTTACAAGAACAATAATACTGGCAAATGGATTCTCATATCTACCAGATAAGCACACATCTTATCTTATATTATATAATATTATTAGTTAAAAAAAAACTAAAAACACGCTTTTTATAAAAAACCAAACTAAACTGGCCGTTTAAAGTGGGTCAAAATCGCGCCCAAAGAAGTCGGATACAAACAAACATACAAACATATAAATTGAAAAATAGAATAATTATATCAAATTAGTGTATTGTCATCGGTCCTCGTTAAATCTACAAAGTTTGAACGAAATCTGGCTGTTTAAAGTGGGTCAAAATCGCGCCTAAAGAAGTCGGTTACAAACAAATATACAGGTGAAGCTAATAAAAAGCGTATAAAAATGGATTTCCAAATGTGTTAGTCGCGCTAAAACTCGAAAACGACTGAAAGGGTGAGCTGATTTTAGTCTTGAAATATTCATAGAAGTCCAGGGAAAGTTTTAAAGTGACACGAAGTTCACCAATATAATATATCTGTCTGGACCTTCGTAACGGAGGAGTTTGGTAATAAATATCTCCCAAAACCTCGCAAGTTGTTAAAACCTTTCGTGTAGCAGCTGTAGGTTTTAAAAACTTGGGAGAGTTTGCGACATTGTCGCTTCAAAAGATGAAGCAAGAATCTTTTGACTTTGTTGCAAAAAAATCGTCTTTTTACAGGATTTCTAAACAATTATTATAAACAGTATCCCAGCTTGTACCCCTTAACATTTTTCTTTAAAAATTTTATTTTGAGAAAAATTGTATAACCACAAGTTAGGGCTCTAGCTTTTTATGAAACTTACTGTCTTCTTTAAAACAAAACATTTTGGTTATTATATCGTATAATTATATAAGCCGTAAGTTTTTAAATCAACCTTTCCTTTACAGCTTCCATCCCCAAACACCATCGACATGTCATTTATCAAACAATACCGTATTACACGGCGTGAGAATTCATTACGGCCCAAGGTCAGGAGTCGACCAATTACACGGGAATTGCCCGTGCGAATATCAATAATAGAGGACCAACATCAATTTGTGCATACAATCAGGATGGCATAGAGCAGGTAGTCAAGAGGCATAACTAGATGTTACCTAAAACTTTCGTAAGTATATAATTGGCAATAATAAAGAACTAACATCAATTTGTACTTGAATGAATGGCATAGAAAAGGTAGTGTAGTATGGTAGTGTATGACGACCTCTGTGTCTCAGTTGGTGGGCGAGTTGGTAGCTCAAGCCGGGGGTCGCGGGTTCGAATCCCACCGACGGAACAAAAAGTTTTCAATGTTCCTGGGTCTTGGATGTGTATTAAATATATTATGTATAGTATAAAAGTTTAGTATTAAATATATTTCCGTTGTCTGGTATCCGTAACACAAGATGTCCTTCAGGTACTTACCACGGGGCTGGACTGACGTGGTGTGAAGCGTCCATAGATATTATTATTTTGTAGATGTATATCTAGATGTTGTCTGAATCTTTCCTAATCTCTTTGAAGTTGGCAAGTGGCAAAGGGCGCTTAAATGTAATATGAAAAATTTCGTTGCGATAATTCATAATATTATATTTTTATCGTGTGACTCGAATATGGAGGGGATAGACTGTAGACTATACATTATATTTTACCACCTAAATCCTACTTAAGTTAGCGTGGTTTCATGTAGCTTTAAGTTGTGGAATAATGTAGATTAGGTACGTACTAGTCACGTAAACTTATCTCTACGTTAAGCGAGTTAGACTGTAATAAAAAAGGTCAATAACAACTACAGTTGTATCATTGTAATGTCTACATTTCACTTTTTTTTTTTATTTATTTTTTTTTTCAAGACGGGAAAATATGCGCTTAAGCATGCCCGGCGGCACTGGGGAAGGACCACCGGGGTATGTGGGACTCGCCGCGGCCTCTCAGACTCTCGTGGCGGAAGATGGTAAGTTGGCCGCAGCTCTACCCACTAAAACCCGTCCGTGCCTTCTCCTCCGCTTTGTGCTGGGCCGCTGGACCCGTCTGAGACGAAAACTGCAGCGGCTACATTTCACAATGAAATCAAGAGCTTAATATAATATTTTCTTTAACTAGATATTAGATATATATTGAATATCAATAATTATACATTAAAATTGTATTTTTAATTTTTATGCATTAAAGCATTATTAGTTTAGGAGTTACATCAACAGCGTTACATTATTGGCAATATTGAGCGATACAGATTGATACCATAATTCTCAAACATCCGAAACAAATTCTCATTAATTAAAAAACAAAACCGTGAAAAAACACCTAACCGATAAGTAAGATAGTATTAACATAACTTAAAGATTAAAAACACATAAATATTATGCACGTCAGTATGTCGAACACGATTTTTAATAGTCGTTTTATTTAAATCGCCTCTGCTCGTTGCTCTATGTTCTGACGTAAATTTATGAAGGCAGCTTCTGTTATTACACTGCTTATACTAAGGGCCAGGCCACAACACTGCGTTGCTTCGTATCACAAAAACATCACAGAAAATATGCGATGCGATGGTGCAACGCAAAAATTTCATAGGATACTACATTGTACGAGACGCTAACCAACTGCCGGCAAAAAGGCCGGTAACGCACCTGCAGCTCTTCTAATGTTGCGAGTGTCCATGGGCGACAGTGGTCGTTTTCCATCAGGTGACCCGCTTGTTCGCTTGCCCCCTTATTTTATTTAAAAAAAAACTTAAATCAACGTTTCAGTTTTTTTTTATTTTTAAAGTCCGCAATGCGTTCGCGTCATTGTAGATTTTTACCTTTTGTTGTGGCCTAGCCCTATGAGGTCCCCGCGACATCGGCTGCGCATGCGCCGCGCAGTTATTTAATTATACCGCTATAGACAATGGATTCGATAATTGAATTTTGCTAATCTGAGAATCGATTAAACTCAATATGATTAAACTTTATCTTTGCGAACGTAGAAAATAAATATGAAGAAGGTAGAAGAAAACAACATGTTGAATTGAAAAAGAAACAGTGGGTGCTGGCATTCATTTTCGCCTCACGGTAAAAAGAGTGTGATATGCCCATCCTATGCGGCACCAGTAACTGTCCCTCCGTCTTATGAATAGGCATGATGACTATCGGAACGAAGTTCCTTATCGCGCGTTGCGAAAGGGGGCTAGACGGAAAAAGTTGTTACGACATTAATTACCTGCGAAGTAGGGGCAGAGGGCATCAACTGGCGGGAAATTTGAAATTTATAACTTCGTTCCATCCAGGTGTCCGTTGACACCTCTCAAGTTTCTTTTCTTGATGGTAATTAAAGGACCTTTCTGAAATAGAAACATCAGCGAAAGAATTTCTGTATTAGCTAAAAAAACTTTCCAAGATAGAACAATAATTCACGAATACCATAAAATGGACCTACCCGAAATACTCCATACAAACTGCTACTCGATTATGACGTTACCGTAGAGTTCAGTTAGATGCATCGCTTTGTTCGATAGGTATAATATTAAGTTAACTTTTAGACTGTCATAGCAGGTACATCAATTTACAAATACCCCAATTTAAGTTAATGTTATTTTAATAATTTAATCACACAGGATGTTATAGTTCATCAAGTTTAGGATTTGTTTTGATGAGTCCTAAACTTGATACCATTTATTACCTACTAGAGGACTCCCGCAACTCCGTTGCGCCAAAATTAGTTTATCGCGCCGGAACCGTACATTTTTCCGGAATAAAAAGTATTCTATGTCCTTTCACAGGACTCAAGGTATCTCCATGCCAAATTTCAGCAAAATCGGTTAAGCGGTTTAAGCGTGAAGAGGTAACAGACAGACAGACACATTTTCGCATTTATAATATTAAGTATGGATCTCTTTGTAATAGTTCTAGACATCAGAACGATTAAACAGATAAACATGATTCATATCATGTATATTATAGTTTTATTATTTAAACTTAGGTACTCAACAAAAAGGCAAAAAATTAATGAAAAATAATTAAATACCTGCCTGATACATAACTTGATTACTTTAGGCGTTAGATATAATTATATCGATACAATTTAAAATGTTGGGTTAAATAAAACATCAAAGCTTCAGATGACTATACAGTATTTACTTCGACGTTTCGTTCCTGAGAGACTATCCGCCACACATTTAATTGAAATTCAAATCATTTATTTCAGACATACAATTTGATAATTGAAAACTTTGATGAAGAAACTGAATAAGTAATCATTAAAGCTCTGCCGTCAACATTAAACATCGATCTTGACACTACAATACTCTATATACCTAACCTATTTATTAAAAACAAATGTTTAACTTCTTTCGCGTGATCACACTTTTATACCTAACCGCGGGGTGTCTCCCGGGGAATTCGCGTGATCTATGTCGGTAATGAATCGCGCGGGAGACGCCGCGTGTCATCACGTAGCGTGTTATATATCGGATTACAATTTATCGCTCCGTCCGGAAGGACAGCGATGTGGTAGAACTAGATTAGCTGATGATTGTTTTAAAGAAGATGAAAATAAGTAAGTTGGATCAGACCATGTTGGGATGTACTATCAGAGAAGTGGACTCCTAGGCAGATGGACCTATGTAGTTTGGTCGCGTTTTGTCAAACTCAGACGACAGATCACAAATGACATTGAATGACATGATCCGACCAAATGACGTTGGCCTGTCAACTGCCTAAGAATCAATTTTCTCAGATATACCTAGATCAATTTATTTGATAAATAATGCCTTTATTATAATCAATAGATAGGACCAAAATGATTTTGTAAGTGAAAACTTTCAAATTTCTATGACTTTTCGCACTGCCGAAGTGCAATCTATTTTTTTTTAAATATGCATTTTGACTAAAAAAGAAATAAAAATGAATTATTTGACATAATAATCAGTAGAGAAATATTATAGCTCTATTGAGTTACAAACAAATTACAATGAAAACTTGAAAATTATAAAGAGAATAGATGACGCCCGCAACTCCGTTGCGCCAAAACTCGTTCCTGGCACGGGAACCGTACATTTTCCCGGGACAAAGGTATCTTATGTCCTTTCCCGGGACTCAAATTATCTTCATGCCAAATTTCAGCAAAATCGATTCAGTGGTTTGGGCGTGAGGAGGTAACAGACAGACAGACGCACTTTCGCATTTATAATATTAGTATGGATATTGGATAATATTAGATGTAAGTATCTAGCTATGCAACATCGGTGTCATCTCTACTTATCTTTTAGAATTATTGTAGCAGTGTCCTGAGAGTTTGTATAAATAAGGGTCCCGATAAGTAGCGACAGGACTAATTTCAATACGTGCTTTATGATCGTTTCATATTTTTTTCTTATTTGAATGCATTAACGCCCTACAAATTATTATAGCGCGTTTGATTTAAAAGTATAATGTTTGGTAGCACGCCTGTTAATCTATGTTATAAATAAGTGGATGCATTTACACCATAACGATCGCCCTGTACTCTAATTTGTATTTTTACATTTGCTGACATATTTTTGAACAACATTCTAAAGTAAGCAAGTGCTTAATTATATTTTGTTGCAATAAAAGCTAGTTTAACCTGACGTTACAGTATCTACCCCTTTGAAGCTACTACTAAGTGTACACGAATATTTAATATATTATGGTCAATTATTATAGCAACTTAACGCAAAGAAAGCCGCATGCAGCATCTAGCTTCTGATAAAAATTATCTCCAATCGCTGCTGCGAAAACGCGGGAAGACGCGACCGAATTAAGTTTCACTTTATAATTACTCTAGAGCTTTCGATCGCTTATTAAGGCTTTAAATATCCAATAAAATATGATCGTAAGGTTTTAAATGAACTTTGCAACCACTTAATACATAATTCATACATATTGCGTGGAATTTTGGCGAATAATTTAAAAATCGTTTTTAATCAAAATATTTTAACCGGCGGCACCTTATCGAGATAATTGTAGGCAAATTGGTGAAGATGGACAGTCTGTGAGGACATTTTGAGGGCGCAATTACACCGAACTGTAACATTGGCAAAAAATACCAGGTTGCACTCTGGAAATGCCGGAGCGATGTGAAAAGAAAACATGAAGATCAGGCATATGTTTTCGTGACAGATAGAGACGTGGATATTACTTCTTCCCCTACGTTGCACTATTCTTACTGACATCCGTCTTACGAATTACCGATGGGGTCATATTGTGTCCTGACTCCTGAGTCCTGACGCGGGTTTAATGTTTTTTACCCATTTTAAAAATAATTATGATACTGAAAAAGTTTTCATTTAAAAAAATAATTTAAGTTATATTTTGCCCATGTCAATTTAAATTATGATTATTATGTTAAGGCTGATTAAACTTTTTTTCAGAAGTGCCATAATTTCGTCTATACTTTTTAATATTTGGGACTCACGGTGTAACAATAGGCCATATTAAATAAGCCCTTAACATTTTCGTAGGTGTTAAAATTAACGCAACACCCCAATCTGATACCGATGGCAAAATACTTTTGTGATTGTTTCCTCATTGTTTTTATTAATTGGTAGCTGTCAAAACTCAAAGTAAGCTACAATAGAGCGATACATCATGCAACTTTAGGAGGGTGGTAAATAAGCCAGCTGAAAAAACCACCGAAGAATTTTATACTCAATTTTTAGTCCCTCATCGATCTGCAATAATTATTATAGCTCCAAGCTTGTTCTCTAGCACATTCAATCTCGACGTCGCCCGCTAGAAAGGAACTAAAGCAGTCTATGACCAAAATTTATTTGATCGTAAAAAATTATCCTAATCTCTTTGAATTCATTATTTTTTTATAATATAATAAGGGGGCAAACGGGTCACCTGATGGAGAGCAACTTCCGTCGTCCATGGACATTCGCAACATCAGAAGAGCTGCAGGTACGTTGCCGGCGTTTTAAGAGGGAATAGGGTAATAGGGGACGGTACGGAAGAGATATAGAGATAGAGAATAGGGTAGGCGATTGGGCCTCCGGTAAACTTACTCACTCGGCGAAACACAGCGCTGGCGCCGGTTTTCTGTGACCCCGTGGTATTTCTCCAGTCAAGCCGGCCAACGCTAAAATATTTTTTTCTCTTCTTGTTTTACATTTTTGTTGTCCCTCCCTGTTCCACATTTCTCTAGCACATCACCCGCTCATTACCCGCTCCACGTAATATGCGCCCGCGCACCTAATTGTACGCAAAATCGCAATAAATCAGCAAAACCTGCGCTATTACGGCGGTTAATTGAAAAAACTGTTATCGAGGTCCTCGATTTTCGTGATTTTTTTCGAGGGCTGCGCCGATTTTGTAATATTTTTCTCACGGTAATGTTGTGAGTTGCGGAAGATGAAAACTCTCACCAAAATAGATTTATGTTTTTAAACATAAATTAAATTTGAAATCAAGAATTTAAAAATTGAATCCTACAATGATTAAATATTAAATACAAATATTATGCAATTTTCGATTGATTGGATCTCAATTTTTAAATCAATTATAATATAATATAGGTACTCAATACTTAATAATAAATAAAAAATAGAAGTTATTACATAATTTATCCAAATAAGATTCATATACTTATTATAATATGTATTTGTATAAATTGTATAGACAGTAAGTAGCCGAGAAAATTTGTTTTTATCTTCAACCCTATTTCAACCGCAAATCGTTGCTCAGAATAAACAAGAAAATTGATTTTAAAAGGATAACTGACGAAACAATTTTGTTTTATTAGTTCATGCAAGCGATTACGAGACTTACAGGGGTGTCAACTTCAAAAACTTTTTCTTTTATTCTTGCAAGAGAAAATGTTTATTTTTGGCAGCCCTGAGTATGCATAACACAACGTATCGCTCGTAAAGAACAAAAATGGCCGCGTCGATTGAACGACAATAATTATTTCAGAGGAAGGCATTCGAAAATCGAATTATCTGTGCCCCAATTTAAAAATCGACGCATCAAAATATAGTGTTGCACATGCTGGTTTAATATTTTTTCGGTCACAATAAGTTTGTAAGAAAGATTTATTTCTATCTAAAATCAAGTTCCCAACAAAGGCACAAAAACTATACGAACTTTATATTTTAAAAAACGAGACGATATACTTATTTTCATGTTACTTGTGACTACGGGGATCTAAATGATAAAAGATCTAAGGTAAGATACTAATTATGTATTCTGTGATCTAAGCGAGACCTTATCCGTGAAGACTGTGCTTTTAGTAGCTTGGTCTCCTAGGAACTAATAAAATATTATCATATTATAAGAACACCTGGATATGGAGGTATTATTATAAATACCTTAATATGTACCATCGATGAAATTGATTCATAGGCAGTTGACAGAGACCCACGTCATATTTTGTTCGGATTTAGGGCTCCATTCCACCGCGGCGCACGGAGAGACTACGCACGTGCGTCAAGCTTCGCTTTGTAAGAAAATATAATATGTGACTGTTTCCACTGCAGCAACCCACGGACACGCTACGCACGAATTGACTCAAGCCGAAGAAATAAATCCGTGCACACAGCGTGCGCCGCGGTGGGTTGGCGGCTTTATGTTCAAGTATGTAATTCGTAATCTGTCGGCTGGGTTTGGCATAAAGCGACGTAATTACGTAGGTCCGCCATCTGCCTGAATCAACTTCTCTCTACATTAAGTACTTTAAACTACTATCATGTATGTAATATGGTTGTCAGAAGCGAAATCTTTACTTACCTACCAAATTTTCCAAAAAAAAAAAATAGTCTTCGGTTGCAAATTATTCGTTCCACATTCAAATTCCTCGTTACAAAAACTTACCCAATCCAATAATTCGATTGACTCGTGACGGCGAGTGGCGAGTTCTGAATAAATCGCCCCTAACCGCCGCCATTCGTCATAACCCGAGTCCGATTATCACGTTTCGTTTTTCTCACGCGAAAGTCGCACTTTCGCAATTGGCGAGACAATAGTTCACGAAGTATGAAAAATGTAGGCGATACTGGGGTACTGAGCGTTGTTATTTAAGCTAAAAATCAAAAAGGAGGGTTAGGAATTGAAACAAGAGATTATCAAGTATGAGAATAAGAATAATAATTAATTATGATAGATTCCATACATTATTAAATATTTCCAAATCGTTGTCTGGAAAAGGTGGCTTCTAGCTAAACTATTTGTTTTTTAATTTTCGGCAAGGTATGTAATACCTTAATTATATTAATATAATTGTGTTAATTTGTAATCCGTGACCAAAAAGTGTTATAAAATTATTGCTATCCATAGCGAAATTAACTAAGACCAAACGAAGCCTTTAATTTAGCAAATCATAGCAAACCTATTCGTTCCAAAGTACTCCTTTCTACTCAATTAAATCTGAGAAAGCTTCATCAAATATGGGCTACATTTCACGCGTTATATTTCACGTCTGACGTGTGTAAATATTTTCGTACTTTAGTTCCGCTGGACTTAAGTTATGGTCGCTTAAATCAGGCAACGCCGTTTTTGGCTAATGAAACAATATGTTAAGATGGCAGGAAGAAGCAGATGTTTTTGACATGGCTTCAAAATTTAAAATTGTGCTAAAAGTAAAACGTCTGGAATTTTCAAATACAAGTGAATATGAAAGTGCTTCTAAATAAAATCTCAGCTCAATCAGAAAATTGACTTGGTCACACAAGATGAAAATTGAAACATAATAAATACTGGAAATGTGTACATGCTGCAATGATTTGGTATAGCCCTGACCTCTACGTATTGTAACTGTAAGTTGTAACAATTCGACAATTTTGTGAACAATTTACATGAGATCATAATATGTATGTTATGCATTAATTTCAATAAAAGAATTACATTTTATATTTACTCTACATTTCTTAAAAAGTACAATAAGTCTTTGCAAAATTACTGGGCATTTACATATTATCTTTATAAAAATAGAGCTCTGATGTAGCGGCAAATTCAGTGATTATCATCTGCCTTACCAATACATCAGCACTATTGCAATCAATTCTACAAAAAGTATCACCTATTACAGAACAAAACGTGCCGACTAAAGGAATTCAAATAGTTAACACTTTGTTAGTCAATCACTATGCTATCGGCTGTTCGCTCTCGCCCACTCTGTGTCAATCCACGATGCTATCTGTCGAGTTGTGAATTGTTTTATCACGTATAAAGCGATCCTGCGGCGTCCCTTTTGGTATAATGGGCTGCTACAGTTCGATAAGATGACCGATTTAATGCGAGGTGCAGATCTAAGGTGTGATAAGTTCTGTAGATAAAAAGAGACAAAGTTTGGAAACAAAAATAATGGGATTCTGTAAATCGGTAGCAACGTTACTATCGTTTATAGACCGAAGTTTAGAAACAAAAAAATGATGGGATTATTTATTTATTTATAAATCCTTTATTTGCACATAAACATACTTACAAAATTAAGAACACAACAAAAGATAACAATAAACAATAATTATAACAATGACAATAAAATATACAATTTATAAAAATGTACAAATTGGCGGCCTTACCGCTGTAAGCGGTTTCTACTAGGCAGGGATTGTAACTTAACGCTTAATAATATAGATGATGAGACAAACCGCGATGTGACAATAATATTATGGTGCTTGCTATGCCTCTAAATGTCAAATTCAACATAGTTTTGATTTTTTAATTCTTCGTCGAAATTACTTAACCAATTGACTCAGAAGTCAGAACTTTTATCCAAGTTACTACCGTTAATAATGATAGCAAAATACTAAAATAAGGCAAGTAAAAATATATCTTTAATTCCCACAATACGTAGCATATTTTTATAACACCCAATAAGTCTTTTTCGACGGCAAGATGGAGGCTGAAAATTCTATATCCTGTAATTAAAAGAACCGCTTTTGAATGAGAATGTGTGGCATTCGTATAGTTTGTCAGTCCTAGATCGGGAATCTAACAATGAGGCTTTGGCGCCATTATGGACTAATAAGGCTTTTGCGGCTGCCCACAATTAGCCAGCGCGATCGTATATTCTGTACGGTCGGAGAAATAAATGCTCCGTAAACCTCGGACCAAATTAAAACGTAATGAAATTCATGCGAACAAAACTAAAGCCGGTAAATCTACTTGAACCAAGTTCCTCCTGTCATAATATTATGTAACAAATACGTGTTAGAAAAATTAACAAAACTACGCCTTTGATTGTAATAATATGTCTGTCGCAGTTTATAGATTTGCATGTATTACGTAGCTAGTAGTTACACGCACAGTGGACACTCACATGCATGCGTAAGAAACTAGCCTCACTTATTATAATTATTATTTTGACTAAAAAAATTACTAAATATTTTTTTGTCGGACGGAGATCTGTATACATACAGTTGTATGCTTGGGTAAATTTACAATAATATCAAGGCAGTTTTACTGAAAAAGGGCATAATATTATTATCACCTAAAGTTCATGCACCTTGTACAAAGGAATACCAAATTACGGAATCTCGTCTGGTTTGAAGTAACGAAAGATAATTTAAATAGGCACAAAAAGTTTTGTGTTATGATGGAATCATGTTAATGTGGGATAGTTTTTGTGCGGCGGTAAACGCGAAATTGGTATTATATTAAGGTTTGTTTACTTTTTACCCATACAGAGTAAATACGAGGTATTTGGGGACGTCGCACACTTTAGACTAAGTTTTTAAAAAGGCACAGAATCAGAGTATACTTAATAGAGATAGAGATAAGAGGTGTTTAATTTTATAGGCTTTATATTAATATTTTCTGTAAGAATTCATAACTAAAATTATTCTTTTGCTAATAAATTATTTACTTTAAATATTGAAAATGTAATATTTTGGGATATCTTTCTTGTCAGATAATTAGGTGATCTGTACAGCGTGTTACTGTAAACACCGAAACCTGCCGTCGAAAAAATGCCGTCTTCATAGTTCATACCCATAACATGGATGTCCGGATCGGCAATTTGTATGGGTACGAAGACGGATTTTTTTGAGTTCCCAGCATTATTCTCGTAGAAAAAGTTGTTCATTTTGACGGACTCATTTGATGGTTTCAAGGATAACGGTGTTTACACTAACATCTTGTATAGTCCTACTTAAATCGAAAATTTCTAAAAACAATATTTTTAATTAATCCTTGTTCCAACGCGAGATATCTTGTAGCGGATAGCCAAGTTCCAGGCTAGTAAAACAGCACAAAGTTGACAGGTAGCGCTGTCTTCAATTAATGTGTTTATTGAACTATAGTGTGCGTAATCTTATGTGGTTGTATAGAAGAAATCTCCGAAACTCGTTTGCTAATTTAAAACGCATCGGTTTGAGGAAGAGAAGTTATTTCGTCGGTTTTTCTTATTTATTGTCTTCCCCAAAACCTTCTCGGTATTTTGATAGATGATAAATAATTTTTTTGGAGCAAAGTGATCCAGATTATATTAAATTCTGGTACGCCGAGTAGGTATAAGAGAAACAAAGGTGGATTCCTTTACTGTTATAAATGCGAAAATGTATCAATTTCACCCCGCTGAAAATATTGAGATTAAATTCTGTATGGAGTACTTTGAGTCCTGAAAGAGGACGTATGATAGTTTATGTCCCAGGAAATTGAAAAATAAACAAATCTAGTTTGAAATAACATTTTGTTTTCCGTTATAGATTTTAACGTGGTTTAAATTTTTATTATTTTTGATTTTCGCCTCGAAACAAGTCAGAAGTTCGTTTCAATAGAATTTTAGCCCGATTTTCACAAAGGGGTAAATAGTTATTAGGTACCGGTATAATGCGGGCATAAATTCGGCCGCTGACAGCTGTCATTACGCCGCCATCTTGGATTTCACTTAACTTCTTTATAATTTTGATGCGATTCCGGAACGTGACGCCGACACCTACCGTGTACGTGGTTACGGAAATATTTTCGTGTACAGCGTGCTCTAAAATATTTTTAAAGTGAATTTTAGGGGAAATAAACAAAGTTTATGATATTTAATCGGCGACTATATAATATGAGAAATCAGACAGAACGGGGTAAGTTTTGTTATTATTTTCACTATGATAATTGGTTATGAGTTATGACTTATGAGTTAATATATTATAAAATAAATATATTAGTTGCAGAATAATATAATGAACTCAAGCAACAGCTAAGATTTTAAGAGCAACAGTGTAAAATTATTAAATTTATAAAGCCTTACTACAAGGTCACTTGTAATAAGGCTATATAAAATAATTTTTCAACAAATCTATCTATTCAACAATATTATGCTATCATTATAATTTATCTAGAGGTAAAAATCGTAGGTAAAATAAGTGAAAAATATCAATACATTATGCAACTTTTTTTTCCCCCCAAAAAAAAACAACACCCTATACAAGTTTGCGCCAAATATCGTGCGATTAAGTGGACTCAGTGATTTATTTGGTAATAACTCATGGCGCGATTCGGACGCGTTTTAAGATGGCCGAAACCGATCATTTGGCCCCAAACGCAAATGTCTAGAATTATCGCGGGGCTAACGTAATCGGAGTACTTAGACAAGTTGCATTCGATTCGATAGGGAAAAATGTATGAGATCGGACGCGTCGGTATTTGAGAGTTGTCAAATCTTATTATGGATTATGTTTGCTTTTATTTTTGAATGGCCAATGTACTCAGCAGTACATTTATTTGATATTGAAATGTGTGATGTGTTTCACTAAACGCAACACACATTTCAATATCAAATACAGTCATTTATCGATCTTATTTGGGGTTTTAAATACCAAAAGGTATTGCTTAATACTGAAAGGCTGTAAAGCGTTATAAATATAATTTATTTACTTTTACATGTTGCTGTTACAAGCCATAATATTTCTGAACTAACAAAATGACATAATATTCTTTACATGACATCGGCATTTAGTATGTTTTTGTCATTACAAAGAAGGTGTTCTAATTATTCGACCAAAATATATTATGACTTGGGACTTGGGACTTGATGATTTTATTAGGACTTAACCTGAGTTTTCCTTCTAAATTGATAGTTATGAAGTAAGTTAATTAATTGGTTTATTTTAAATTTATAAAACAGAGACACAGTTCCAAAGAATACTTAGCAACAAAAAAATAAAATGCATAAAATAAATATTTTAAAAATCGATTTTTAATTCGATTGTCGTTCCGATTAATTGTACTTAATTTATGTGCGTTATTATCGAAAATATGTAATTACTGTATAGATATGGTCAAATTTTGGTATTTTACTGGTAATATACCAGGCTATGTTATTATGAGACCGAGTTTTTGAGGTAAAAGGTTTTGAAAGGTTAAAGTTAAAATCTTAAACTGTATGCTTCTGCATGCCTATATTTTAAACCCAAGTAATAAAATTCTGTTCTTGTCTAGTGCGTGAAGATCTATTGTTGAAAATTCATAGGTAAACCCCATTGTAAGACCTATTTTAAAAAGATAAAGTAAAAAATCAATAACTCTATATTAAACAAAACATCCTAGCAAACACTAGACTTCACAGACCCATATAGTACTTAGTGCTTACTTACTGGACCTATAGTACTAGACGGGAGGTTGTAAGGCGGAAGGCGTTACTCACGGGTTAGGTATTAAATTAACCCTACAGATGATATCAGTATGATGTAGACCGATACATACTGGTATATCATAATAGAACGCCGTGGCTCAGTGGCTTAGAGCTTGGCTACTGATTGTCGTGGGTTCAATTTATACGTTGGAGAAATGCCGTTTCCAAGTTTGGTCGACAATGCAGGCTGATAAATTACCATTACTTACAAGTCTTAAAATAATTGTTATTGCAAATCTCTGATAGACAGTTTTATCAGTGTTCTTTGGCTCCTTGAGATCGTGTTATTATCAAAGTCTCCTTGGTCCAGTGGTCTAGAGCGTCGATGCGTCGGATGGGCATGTAAAAAGTCGGTCCTGCGCCTGATCTCTCGCCGATCGTGTCGGTATTCCGTCCCACTGGGTTATGAGAGTAAAGAAATAGAGAGTGCTCTACTCTACTCTACTGCGCACACACCTGGGCACTATAATTTTACTCCTGCGTACCTGGCCTAGTTTCACTGAAACCGGCCACCGTCACCGAAACTGGTGTGTGGAGTATTATTATCAAAGTATTTTCGTGGTTGAGTACCGCTGTCGATCCTGGAAATATAGTAGATGTAGTAGCAGAATTATACAGAAGGCTCTCGGACACTAATCGATAGCACTATTAACGATTTTTATCATGTCGATCGAGTGGCCACTTTATCGATAGTACCTATATTAACATCTAATACGAAATAATAATTAGGAGCATTCTTCGGTAGCAAGAGTCGGATTTCCGACTGGTTTTTAATAAAGTCTGTCTATTAGAAGTAATTTAAAATTACGTAGCTATAAATCATAATACGGCGGCTTAGTTAAAGGTGCCAAAAAGAAATCAATTTGAAATATTGAAACATAATTAAAATGAAATTACTCCAGTTTCAATTAATAATGACAAATAACGACAATGATTGATATATCATTAAAAATATATCAGGGCTTCCGTTACGCTCTCTTTAATGATTAATGATTTATGGATTGATTGTAAATTATTATTTAATCGTTATTTTCGAGCTGACAAAAAATTAATTAAATTTTCTATTTTTCGCTACCGTTTGGATCTGGTTCATTTGACAGTCACGTTTTTCTGCGCTTAGCATAGACATTGGACAAGCAAAAAAAGAATTAATATTTATAATAACTAGAAGACCCGGTGAACTTCATATCCCTTCCCTCCTAATAAAACCTTCCCTGGACTTCTACACAGTTGGCCACGAATATTTCAAGACTAACATAATAAGCCAAATCTGTTCAGTCATACTCGAGTTTTTTCGAAGCTAACAAAATTTAAAGTACATTTTTATTTATGTGCAAAATAGATATTGTTTTGTATACCTATCGACTTAATATCCCAGCCCAAGTATAGAAAAAATTTAAATAATTAATAAGAGATTTCATCTACAACACCTTTGTTGTACAAAAATGTTTTCAGTACAAAAATAGTTCTAAAAGGCTAAAGCCAACAAGGTGATGATTGATAATATGATCAAAAACATTCTTAATGTCTATTTATTTTAATGTCTTCTAAATTATTAGAAGACATTAAAATAAATAGACTATATAAGATTCTAACAAAACACCATTTTTCTCAAGAATAGTACCATCTTCCAAACAACAAAACAAAACGTTTACAATTTGACCCATATTTGTTTGCCATTAATAACGCTAGATATCTCATTTCAAGCTGGTTCTCATCACGTGCAAAGATAACAAATATTTACACCAAGTCTAAAAGATATCAAATTTTTCATCTACATCTTAATACAGAGAAAAATCGAGCTTATGTCAACGTGATAGGGATGAAATTGCGATGCTTGATGCACAGATGGTAGACCATTCGTCTTCCTATATGGGTCAGGCAGGTATAACATAAATAGAGCTTTTGACTTTAACCTCTGAACGATTTAAACTAGATGGCAAGTCGTGAAGTTGTAAAACATTGGATAAGGCGATTTTGATAAAATTTCCCTAGTGGGGTTTTGTACTTTTTGGGTAGTTAAACACGTGACCTGATTGAAAATACGTAAGAGAGAGGTTGCGTGGACGCTGACTGGCGGATATCAGGCGCAGGGCTGTTTTTTTTTTGCATACCCATAATCATTAGACACATGGATGATTTTCATTGTCAAACATTCAGGTCTAAAACTAAACTAAAACTCCACCTTCAACCCGACAAAACGCTTTCGATAGTTAACTTTGTCGCTATGACTTATATTTCCTAGATCGTCGAGTTCGTGAGAACAGTTTTGTCGGGGTGATGGGAACTGGTGCATCCAGATTGGGATATCCCATAATCAGATGTCCGCTATCGCTTCCGCTTCCGCTATCAATCGGACCACACCCTTATAAAACGATATAGGATTGTTATATTTTAAATGTGAAGTTTGTAATATGAGAATTCAATTAAAGTAAAAAAATATGCTTTTAAGCTTACTTGACTATAGTATATTTTACTTACAAGTTACTGTATACAATATAATTTGAGAAAATCCTGGACATGTGATATTTTTATCATTATTTAATACGTTGCAACATTCACACCTTACAAAACATAACATTGTTGTCAAAAATAGCTACAACATTCTATGCAGTCAAAAATTTAACCACCTCTTTAGTAGTTATTGATAGCGGATTTGCAAATCCGCTATCAATGATACCCCACCCTTATCTCTAACCTCAACGACGACACGACTCCGGTCATAGATGATTTACAATGAAAAACTAAAGTATTACAACGACTACAGTTTGTTGAGTTTAGTTTGTTTTGTTGGAGAACACAACAGTTTGAAAGGACATAAATTATAATGCATTTTCCGTGAGACAGAAGTAGACTTTATATTGTAGGAGTTATTGGAGTTATTGTTTGGAAATATTATGCCAAATTCAATACCAAGTTTACCCTGGGTTTAATTACATAATAATAATTATTATCAGCGGATAGTAGAAAGCAAGTGTCTAAATTATTGTTCGACAGTGGATGCTAAAATTTCTAAAGTTATCCCAAATAAAACAAGATAAAAATTTATGTTTACATGAGGTAGCCCTATAAATAACCTCTTAAAGTAAATGCGACCCAAACTTCGTAGTTGCTGGTCGTTCTTACCTTGACATGAATAGAAAAAAATTCCGTCCGTGTGAGGGAGTCAACCAAGTTTTGTTGATTAGAGAACCCTAAAACGGAACCCTAACCAGCAAATTTTTTGTAAATTGGTAGGAGAGGATTATTTAACAGTAACCTTGTGCTACAAATAAAACAATCCATATTTTAGGATCAATCCATATCAAGTCAAAGTATGAAATCCTTTCTATCTCTGTAAGCTACCATTTTCGAGATTTTTCGAAAATAAAAATGTTGTTCGTCTTATCAAAGTGTAGCTACTCACAAAAAATTAGCTTGTTAGTAATTACAAAATTTGTTCTAGGGCTCCCGTACTATATGTTCATCTCTGAGATAAGAAACTAGATCCAAAGATCTTTCTTGTCTTGCTTGATGAATTGCGGAAAATATTTCACAGAATAGCGTATAATTGTAACATAACTTCCGTTTCCCGAGAACTTCATCTGGTCGCATCGCCATTACAACGATATAGACTTAAACTTTACGACACTTAATTTGCTTGAGTGCGTGCTTTTCGGTCGGACAAACGATGCGTGTTAGCGGTGCACAAGTCATAGGCTTCAGCAATTATCATAAATTATATTCTAGTAGATTTTATATTTATTTATTTATCATTTGTTTTAGGCTACATCGGCCCATTTTTTGGTTCCACCTCCCTACATCCGCCCGTGTAAAATAGATAAGAGTTACTTACTATAAAAAATTAGGTAAACCTTCTGAGTCTTCTATAATTAGTATCTATTATAATATATTAATCAAAGTTATTTCAGTAGCCTATTCGGTGCAATTTCCTATTTCATAAATAAACAAAAGCATAATAGAATTAAAGTAATTTGAAGTTAAATTCAAGTCAAATATCTACTTGAAACATTAATTACCAACGCAATTATTACACATAGATTTTCAAATGTGTTTGTTAGTCGCGCTAAAACTCGAAAACGGCTGAACGGATTGGGCTGATTTTAGTCTTAAAACATATTTTGTAGAAGTCCAGGGAAGGTTTTAAAGTGACACTAACCTCTCCGGGACAGCTAGTTACACATATAATATTTTATCAAATCGCTAAATCCCACATATTGGGCCAAGCACCCTAAAATATAAAATTTTATGCGTTTGCGCATGGAGATCGGATTGAGTATTAAAAGTAAGTGTTATTGCTTAATTTTAGTGTAATCGTATCAGCATGCGATTTTACCTGACACCCTTATTTCCATAAAAAACGTGTGAACTCACCATAGCGCGAGCGTAACCAACTGCCACTCAAATGATACCTAGAAGTTAGAACCTAATTTGTAACATACTAGATGTTTCCAAAGTTTAATTGTATTTCGTATTTTTGCGTAATAATACCAAACATTGCAGTACACAAAGTATCCTATTCTATGTCAACTATAATACTAAAATAATTATATTATTATTATGTTACTTGGGACTCCATTAAACACCTACATACATTCTACCGTACAGTAAAAATGTATAACAGCTCCTCTGCTTTTTTGTTTTTACTTCTGCCGGCATTTTCGACACCCGTTGTTTTTTTTATAAACCATAATATCTGTTTAATCAATAACACTAATAAATTAACCCGTGCCCTTATTGATTTCGATTTCACTTTTAATTTTTAAATTAATGTCACATTAATTTAAAATAAGAACAATAAATTATTCGATGACGCCACGTAATTCGTTCTACACCACCAAATCGTTGGTCACTCGATTATTATGACGACGTAAATCATCCGGCGACAGAATCGAATACACAGAATCGATATTGAAAGATGCCGACCAATTGAAACTGCAATGGAACGCCTTAATCGTAAAATGTTATTTTTGGTAGGTACATCACTATATTTTATTAATTTTTGATTAAAACACATAAAGTGTTGTGGGGCAATTGATTTTAATCGAGTTCGCAAATAATTACGATTAATTTTTAAATCGATCGTAAATTGTGAATCGAATATTTAAATTCGGTTTGAGGGCGAGTCATTGGTTACGTAACAATTTATTGAAGTTTAATCTGCATGGACACTGGGCATATTTGCCAAGAAACATTAATTTATAATCTTAGAATAAGACCCGAAAATTAATAAATCTACAATTGAAAACAAAATTTACTGAAATCAAATGAACTTTATTTCCTGATTGTGATGAATTTAAGATGTTTCTGCAACTTCGTTGCGCCAAAAGTCGTTTATCACGCATTAAAATATATAAATGATGAAAACTATTTCCTTTTCCGCGAGACTTAGAACTTAAACTTTTCATGATACCATACTTTGTTTCCATATAATTATGCGCGGAATCAGTGTTTTTCTTGCAATTACTTGTTCCATAAAAAGTGTATCCGTCGGAAGGCGGTGCGGTACCTATACGGCTTTTTTTAACCATACAGAATAATTTAACTTCTGAATTTGAACATTATGTCGACGACATAAAGGCTCTATCACAGATAATATAAGTCTGAACGGTCGGAAAAACCGCATCTCTATGATAATCCGTTCAATTTAAACTAGTTTTTATTCTCGGCTGGTAAGCGGCTAGGTTTATTGCTCGCTAATAGATTAATTATGGACTAAAATCTGAAGTCCAAATGAGCAGAGTAGGACTTCAAGATAAAAAAATGTTAACAATTTTCCTGCTAGAAAATTGACTTTTCAAAAACCTAACAATCGTACGGGAATAATTGGGTTTTTCTATCCTCTTCCGGGATTCAAAGTAGGTATTTCAATTTTAAAATCTATGTCTCTCTCAAATAACTCTAGTTCTTTTAGTCTTTTTCTCGTAACAGATAAAGAACAAACTTTCACAATAGGAAACAAAATTAAGTTTGGCCGTTTTGGAAGTGTTTGACAACACATTACGAAAAGACAATTTTATATTAGAAATTTTAATAGTTACCTACACTCTTCACACCAAATCCATATCTGTTACGTTTATAAATTCTATGAATCTTTAGATGATAATATCTGTAGCTACTTTGCCTTTACTTAGCGTATTTTTTCGTTCCCTCGATTTATGACCCATAGATTGTCTATCGCTGGAAGATCTGGACAGATATGATATGCCTAGATATGTCGTGATATGCTAAGATATAACATATATGGAGCGAGACCGTTTTAATTTTATGAGGCAGGAACTGTGTGTAGCACGGTGATATATTGTAAACAAACTTATATAAAACACCTAAGTTTACCTGTTTGCAAGATAGGTGCGATTTTAATTTAAGTTTTCCACAGGAAGAAAAAACTAAAACCCATGTGAATATTAGAAAAATGATTATAGTTTTAGTTTAATATTATATAGTAATGAAAGAAGCAGTGAATAAAATTTATGATTAGGTATAAAAATCACAATATTTGATGTCATTTAAAAGAATCATGGCCAAATTTGTATAGGAGCTGGACTCGACTTTTATTTTTGATGTCCCAAAATAAACAGCTATAGTTAGATTTTGTTGTTCTTATGCTCTAAACATAATTCCGTTTGATATCATTATGTCTAAATAACCACGATTTTTTATAATAATTATTAACGTTTACAATTATTTTGAGGTTAGACTTAAGAACTGCATTTTTTCCGACGGTGTAGCCTACAAGTATATATTCGGCGATCTCGTTTCTAATTATTTCAATTTTTCCTAGAGTTATTACCCAAAAAATGGAACGAATGCGAATGATCGCCGGCTGTCAGAACATATGAAAGACAACAACGAAACTGATCTTTTTTTGTGGCTATTTATAGACACATTTCTAATGTTTTTCGATGCCTTAAAATATTAGAGAATTTTTGCTACCAATGGCATATCGGGACGCCACCGCCCACCTGGTACGATTTGGCCATTGTTCTTTCAGAGTTCCAATGGAAATCGGCCGTGAGTCAGGTATTTATAAAGCTAGTCCATAGCTATTTGTTGACTGCACCACAATTCCCAGACCCAGAACTGAAGACAGTCATAAACGCAACTCTGTTAGCCGCTTGTGGCACTTGTGGCAACATCATACCGCACTGTGTAAACTGAAGATTTAAGTCTCAAACCTGTGCTCACCAGGCGTCAGCAACTGGAGGCTCAGAAATATTATAAGTATTAAGAGGGAACGCTAACACAGTAAAATTTGAACGAAGAAACTATTGCCATCACGCTTCACCCTGCGCTGGCACGTGTATTGTGATAGAAACAGATACAGTAAATCGAGGTTACGTATTCCTCTGATTCCTCCTCCAAAATAGAGCCTATCAAATTATTTTTTTATATATCTTCAGAAAAGGTGAGTCTATATGCCTCTATGTTTTTATTTTACCTTAAAGATCTTTCAAATTTGTTTTATGGTCGGTTGATTGGCGGGGTACGGAACATTCATTTTTTGCGATTTTTGAAGGATCATATTTATTTATTAGTAAATTTAGAAAAAATCGAACATAGAGGCATAGCTTTCACAGATCCCAATATTGTATAAGAAAATCATATTTTGTCTAGACGCATTATCCAGGGAGGAAATTGGGGAATCCGTTTGTATGGAAAAAAGTGTTAGCGTTGCCTCTTAATATATTCTATACCATCAGGAGGTTTGATATTATTATCGTTGTATACTTATGATTGTATTCAATCATAGACACCAATTGGTGTCTATATCTGATAATTTAGATAAAATTTCGACTTTAATGAGACTTTACTCGATTAGGGCTTCCACGCAAATTAGTTATCTATTCGTACTCAATTTTTCTGCTCGGAAAGACCGTTCTAGACAAAAGGTTCCCAACCACTGGCGCTAAGTATAATGTAGAGAATCACGCGTCGGAATCGCAAATAACTGGGAACAGGCCGGAGACGGTAATGTATAAGTAATGGCCGACGGATTTGTATGTATTCGTATGTACATATAAATTTGTACGACAGATGAGGAGGTCGCGGAATGTCGGGATGTAACGGAATTGGATCTTGGGAGTTAGGACGCGGTCACACGGACATTTCCTTCTATTAATTCTGTCTGCCTATATGTATAGATTATAGAATCCAGTATAATGGAAGGGAGTCCAGTCCAGTAGAATTCTCTTTTGTGTTGACCGTTTTAAAAACAATGGCTAGCTAGATATAATAGCGTCCACATCGGTTGCGGTGACGGTGACACGAGCACTCTCTATTCCTTTACCCTCATTACCCAGTGGGACGGAAGACCGACACGACCGGCGAGAGATCAGGCGCAGGACCGTCTTTTTACATGCTCATCCGACGCATGGATCATCTTACTTGTCAGACAATCAGGTGATCAGCCTGCATGGCCTAACCAAACTTGGAAATGACATGTTTCCAACGCGGGAATAGAACCCACGAGAAGAACACAAGAGCAGCGCTCTATACCACTAGACCGCGGAGGCGTTGGAGGCTAGATATATACGTGGTTAGGGCAACGAAAATTTCACCAACCCAATATTGACAACCAAGGGAAGGTCCACAAAATGCAAATTTAAATGCCCATTTTACTGAACTACAATTTTTTCATTCAGTTACGCTTCTCAAGCATTTATTATTTGTAGACCTATGAAAATAGTAAATTAGGTTCATCCTGTGAGAGTGTTACATCAAAGCGACTGGTCTTTACCGTCACCAAAACAAAAGGGATGTTACAAGTTTCACGTGTCCGTGTAACATCTAATGGCTGCCATACACGATACGGTCTACCGGAAAGGTAAACCTGTGCAAGTATACCTGTGCAGTTTTTTGAGCCTTTAGTATGTACACTTTTTTAACTTATATTTTGGTTCATTAAGTTTTAGCTCACGTCTATCCCAAGTTACATATTAAGTTCAATAAGTTATGATCTACATCCGACTACTGGATATAAACTGATTACGGCAGGTGCGATGACGGTCTATAAATAAAGTCATAACATGATCGCAGCGGCGATGTAGGCTGTAGATCACGGGCAGCAGGTAGCGAGAACACGTCTAATACATTACCTTTGAATATTCATTTGGAAAAATAAAATGCGACTTGATTTTTGCATGCCCCAAGTGGCATATGTGCTGCTACTAAAATCAACATTGTAAGTAATGTAATGTGGCTTGATTTTTTAAGCCAAAGACAGTTTATTCTTAGCTATTACATCGACTTGAAGTACCTGAGACTCAATAGCAAGGATTGCCAATCTTTTAGCGAAACATTAAGCGTTCTCTTTCACATACACTAAAAACAGAGATGAGAAGAGTATTTCACAATTCAAGACAAATCTAAAATGCTTATGATTTTCTGGTATCACTAGAATTGTCTAGTGATACCGTTTAAGTATTGACTTAACCTGAGTGTTTTGAAACAGGAAATCAAAATCTCATTAAATCATTATCCATCATCATCATCATCATCATATCAGCCTATGTTCGTCCACTGCTGGACATAGGCCTCTCTCAATGAACGCCAAGATGACCGATCTCCTGCTACTCGCATCCAACATGGACCCGCGACTAAACGGAGATCGTCGTCCCACCTAGTTGGAGGTCGACCTACACCCCGTTTTCCCAGCCTTGGTCTCCATTCCAGAGTAAGCTTACTCCAGCGATCGTCTGTTGTTCGAGCTACGTGACCAGCCCAGTTCCACTTCAGCGTACTGATTCTCTGCACTATGTCGGTGACTTTAGTTCTTTGACGAATTGTTTCATTTCGAAGCTTATCCGCCAAAGAAACTCTGCATATAATCATTATGCATTACATGGTAATTTTGACTAACATCTCTAAAAAATTTTTTAAATTCATTTACTATCCAAATTTCAGTCACGAAGGCCCTAGAACTGCTTCATCGTATCACACAGAAAACATAATATTCGAAAGGACTTAAATGTGGTCATTCCATTAATCTAGACCAGGAACAAGGAAACAAACCAGAAACCAGAAATCATTTCCAGGGCAAAAACCATTTCACACGGGAATCGTAATGACTAAAAAAATGGTAAATTGATTACCGCAGGAATCAGTGCAGTCATCAATCATGGTGGACGCGCAATTGATTTTAAATTGCACGCGTCTAAGCCTGCATTAGTTTTGACTGATTTGGTTTTATAGATTATGAGCTTCCTTTATTCTATCATATTCTACCATAACTGTTACCCTCTACTACAAGGGTTTTTATTCAGCTTCTCAGTGGATTTGTTTCTTGATTGATGAATAAAGAAAAAATCTGTACGTCGGATATAACTTAAGCTTTCTTTTTTAGGGTTGTGTGAAAATATTATATAGACTTTGTTTTCGTTCTTGATTCCTATATTATAGTTGACCCGGAAATGATGATGCCGCTCATTTATTCTAAATTGATTTTCATCTATAAGAGACGACCTTCCAACAATCGTTAGCAAACTTAAATTGTGAAATTAATAAGCATTAAAATATTATAATATCTCTTAAAATCTCTCTTTACTAATGAGTCTCTCTAAAATGGTTAAAATCTCGCAAAATATGTTCTCCATACATCATACAACCAACTGCTCGTTACAGCTCCACCAATAAGTGTTATGATGCTAAATTGATGCTGAAATACACTTCTAAATATTTTTATGAGGTTCCGTATGATTAAATGGCTAGATTTAATAAATTGAGTAAAAATGTAAGAACATTAAGAATGTAGGTAAGTGTGGAAATTGTTAAAATATATCAACAAATTAACTATAATCAATTTGATCTACCTTATATAATTACAAAATAAACTATACTCAAAGGTGTAATAGGTGGTGGTGTGTGTTCAAAATTATTTTAAAACTGCAACGATATTCTGGGTTATATCAAGATCTTCTTCTGAGGTGCCCAAACATAATAATATTAGACTGTGATAATATTATAATCGCCACAAAACCATACAGTTATTTCTAATTTCACATAAAGTCGTTAAAACAAATAAGAAAACCCGAACTCTCAATTTAGAATTGTTAAGATTATGAAGAAGACGATAAAGTAAAGACTAAGGAACTCTAAAGTAATGCTGATAACAAGAAGGCCCTAATTTTAACCATCAGAAGCAACTGCAAATCTGTTTATAATTTATGTGCAGAACTCGCTCACTTTGCTGCAATTTGCTGTCATTTATGGCTGATGAACATTTTTTAAATCTTATCATTAAAAATTTAACCCTTCTTTAGAGAACTTTAAGTTAACGAGTTTTGTTTGGCTGATGGTAAACAATGGTAATATAAAATATTCCTAAAATGCTTTGGAACTTTGGTTGCAATAATTACATCAGACTTCTCATCTTTGCTTAGAATTATTATGAGGCTATTTTGACATAAGTCCAAAATCAGTACTAGCGCAGCCATATTGTAAAATGTAGGAGACTGACAATGTCGTCCAAGGGTCAATTCAGACCGCAACGCGACGAGGCGAGGCGCGACGCGACGCGACCTAAATTTGTATGGATTTGACAGACGTCTTACGAATCTGTCAAATCCATACTAATTTAGAAATGCATCTACGCGTCCGTTGCAGTCTGAATCAACCCCAAGTATCATTTAGCATGTGGTGAAAATGAAAGCTAACGCTGACGTTATTTTTATTGTCAGTTTTTCATTCGCGTTCTTTACAATGTTACTGACACGCCAAAACATCCTAGCAAGACTATATTCTCGTATCTACATTGACATGTGAGATTTAGTACTAAAATAAATTCAATATAGCAACACTGTTTCCAGTAGAGGACGATTTCCATTCACAATGTATTCTTTGAAATAAATTTTCCACCTTTATACAAAAGCACTATAAATGTGTTCGAATAGAAAAGGAATAGACGATTGCTCAAACGTTTATATTTTCTAGCTAATACAGAAAATTGTAAGGCCACGTACACAATGTTTATATTGAAATTAAACTAGTTAAATTTAAGGTACACGGTATGAAAGTGCTGATTTTGGGCTTATGACATAATTATTAACTAGAGTTACATTTTATGAATAGCCTGCAGCTTGCAACATTATAATAATTTTACAATTAAGTAATTTAATATTGCTTTTTTATAGAAAAAAGGAATTAACGAGAAAATAGCGCCTGTCACATTAGTTAAGATCAAACCGCGGCAAACACACGTACGTACGTACGACAATAAAAATAACCTACCATTATTTGGCATGAGATAGTTATTGTATATTATTATCGTAATTTCCAAAATCTTGGACCATCAATGCGCTGGTTAGATCCACAGTCCAAACTTTCTTCGATCTGGTCTTTTCGCATGTGTTAGGCTGATTTTAGTCTCACTGGGCTGGTGGCCCCGCCCGAGATGTATGAAATAGTATAAATTGTTTTTGAATAACAACATAGTGGTCTGCGCTTATATTATATGTCATAAATTTCGGTATCTGCGCCGACGGTCAGTGTGAGACTAAAATCTGCATCAGTTTGATATGAACCCTATACGCTAATGTGTCCCTACCCTAACATTGCCAGCAAAGGTCGTAGGGTCGAAGACATAACTCTCAGCACCTCGTCCAGGGCGCATGTAAATAAGGGCATATATCTCGCAGCTTCTTCATATTTAGGGTGCGCCTGCAGTTTAATTGCGTTTACAATTTACTGTGTCGTTGTCGAAAACGCTTAGATACGACTGTTATTTATTGTCTAATCGCACTATTTTAGAATTGAGATGTTAATTTTGTAGTGTAAGGCTTTACTCGCATTAATGTCGTGTCCTATCGCAAGAATAAATGTAACTTATTTTAACTTTTCTTACAAAAACTATACTTTCCAATTTCCATAGAGTACATTAATTGAATTTTTATTAATTTGATGTGGGATTAACAGTCAATTTGTTAAAATGTCAACCTTATTCTACTGTCGCAGTCCCTAAAAATATTTACCACGCTCCAAAACACTTTTAATCTTTTGTGCTTTCTACTCTGAACCGTTCACTTCCTAATCTCAAACTGAAATTACGATCATCACGTTAATGATCAACCGATAAATTAACGATATCCGTGGCGGGGCCACGCTGCTCGTGCGTTTCATCGTCGAAACGAAATAACGCAATCTATGCTACAATGCGTTGCAACGACGCGCGAAAACACAGTACAAAATTGTGACAGCGCAGCGTGTTACTTGCCCACCTAGTGCATTTTTAGTCAAAAACTAGCTGTCCCGGTGAACTTCGTGTCACTTTGAAACCTTCCCTGGACTTCTACGAATATTTTAAGACTAAAATCAGCCCAATCCGTTCAGCCGTTTTCGAGTTTTAGCGCGACTAACACATTTGAAAATCCATTTTTACATTATATAAGAAGATAGAATCATCAGGCGTATCAATGTGGCATATTATCGGACGTGCAACATCGAACATAAATGTGGCATAATATATCAAGAAGTTGGAGCGTTGAGACGACGCACCGTAACGCGGTAAAGCAATATGGCTTCGCTCTTAGGTATACTTACAACGTTACCTCACTTTAAATTGGTCTCGTTATGAAAACTTATTAGTTGAAATACATCAGCAATTCGCTGTTCATTAGGTCTGTCTACGCGGTTTCACGTACGGGCCGTGTAATGGTAATATCATACGTGATAAGTGGTAACGCAGCGGTTTTTATCAGCTTTAAATCTAGCTTCAATTTTTTTTTTCAAGAAACATTGCACACACATACCTACATAAAATATCACACCTAGAAGTGGATGTACACTCACTACTATTAAGGACTAAGCTATGTCTGTTCTAAGCACGACTGAAAAATTGATAGATAAACCAATAATTTTTAATATTAGAAAATATAATGAAAATTTTAATTTTAGGCATCATTTTTTAAAATCCATACTTAATGAAACTTACTACTACTTATAACATGTTTCTCAAAGAGCAACTTTTTTGCTTTTAATGCTTTACAGTATGTGTAGTCCAGACTTACATTAAAATTCAAAGCATTTTAGTCTTTTGTCATTATATCAATGTCGCAAACATCCGCGCGGATGCGTTAATCGCATTCAGCATGAAGTGCTCTAACTAATTTTCAAGCCGCCGTCACGTCAGCGGCTGCAATCGATACAGATATTCCGTAATGAAGTTCGCCGAAGCTCCGGAAGCCGCTAACAAGCATTGTTAATAGGTGACTGTAATGGTTTCTTAATAAATATTAATCCGTCAATGAATCTAGTTCTTTGAAATGTTTTGTTGATGAATTTTTAGCGCCTAAGTGCTTGTGAGCCTTAGACAAGTAACGTTATTCTATGGGGATGAGAGAATGATAAAGCAAGATGAGTTAACTAAGGATTTTTTAACCCACAACTGGTATCGGGGGTCAAAAATTATTGTGTCACAGTCGAAGTGCGTAATTGAAAAAATATTGATTTTCACATAAAGCATCGCTGAAAAAACATACCTAATAATAATATTATGTCGAATATTGGCTGAGCATTTAATACCTCTTTTCGAAAAGAAGACACTTATTATGTATATCTAATTTAATTCTCTAATCCAACAAAATCAAAACAGACTTCTCAATATTTTAGTATAGTCACGTCACATTGCATTGGCAAAACCAGTTATGCCAACAACAATGCTTCCTACTTGGTAACAAAAGTTCAGCTCGTACATCAAAATTCTAATGTATGTGAGAGCGAGCGAGTTATTGAATAGATGACTTTCTGATAACATACACTTGTCCACAATTTGTCGTAATATGTCAAGATACAAACAACCTTGTCAAATTGATGTCGGCCGCTTTGTTGTGCTAAGTTCTGTGCTCCTGGTACATTTGACATGAGCATTTAGTGTGCATCATCACAATTAGAAACGCGAATAAGAATCATATTCTGCTCTATGTTCTCCTAGTACATTATCATCATTGAGTTTATTGATAAATAAGATGACGGGCGTTTTAGTTGGTCCTGTGGCTGATCTCTCATCATATTATATGCAGGTTTAGCATCAGCCTCTAGTATCCCTGAGATCATGTCAATAGATAATATTTTCCTATCATTTTTACCACACAGAAGTTTCGCAAGCGCCTTTTTTTCAGACGGGGAATGCTGTTGCGCATGCCGGAGGATTTGGGGACAACTCCCCCGGGTATGTAGGACTCGCTGCGGCCGTAAAGATGGTAAACTATAATTGACCGCAGCCCTACCCACTAAAAGCCCGCCTACGTCCTTCCACTCTTTGCACGCAGGATTGCGAGAACGCGTGAGCTTGCTTTCCGCGGTTCGCAAGCACTCTAGACTCTAGAGTCATGTATTTTGCCCATAGAAAAATTTTTAATAAGTTACTATAACAGTACAGCGGTGCTACTTATCCGTGAACTCTATACAAGAGACGCATGCACACCCTTAAATATTACCACTTTGTTTTGTTACTCAATGCATCATTTTATTTTGTATATCAAGCTTTCTTTAAAATGCTAACTAGTTAAAAACATGTTAATGGTTTCCTTGTAATATTTCTAGATATGAACACAACTTTTATTATATTGTAACTGTTTGTTTTCCAAATAAAATAAAATAAATCAATTTCATTTGCCTGAATAATTCACTTTTATGCCCCCTTTCTTCACGTTAACACACTAAAATAATTTGCAATACTTCGACCACAAATTAAGTAATGAGTTATTAGTCTATAGAAATATTGTCGGGATCGTAAATAATTATTTATATGAATACCTTGAGGGCCTGTTGGCCTGTTACTGGAGTACCGCACAAGATAATATTTGCCCTTTAGGAAATTGAACCATAAAATTTTATATCGCAGTATGACGATATCACAATGTTTTAATTTCAATAGCCGATGAAAATGATAATGTTGAAGTACAGCTGTGCTTTAGTTTTATTTAAAGTCAGTAAAATGATAGCCTCTGTGTTTACTTATAACTGGCAAAAACAGAAAAGGATTAAAATATAATAATATTATATTAGATCATTTCATAGATAGCCCACTGTAGTATATTTTTGGCTGAAATGAAATAATAGAATCAGTTATATTACACATTTTTTATACTTAAAGGTTGATTCTATAACATTAAGCGATACCTCGGCCTTCTTTAATGAGTATCTAATGCTATAAAGTAACTAATAAACTATGTAGAAGTATCTAAGTATAGATTTAAATATACAAAATATTTCGTATTGTTAAAGTAGGTATATAAAACGTAGCAAACTTTAAACTGTCCTATTTAAATTGCGAACGGTAGTGATTAAGTTTATTTACATCTACCCGCGCACCGCAATTACTGCTAAGCGGTACCATTTATCCAGAATATTCCAGATAAATCCAGATTCCGGATAGACAAACGTCTCCATTGACGAATTCCATAGGCTTCATCTGGAATCTTCGAATGGGAGCCGCAGACGAACAAATCGATTTGCGTGACATAAACAACATTACCACTGACAGGTCGGCCGTGAGAAACGATTTTAATATCGATTCTGACGCTACTATTCGTTTAGCCGTGTCATACTACTGCTATAATATTATGCTGCTATATGCTAGACCACGTAACGGGAACGTTCATATATTTTTGATGAATAGATGTCACAATACATCCACTTGTTTGAAATATTATTATCAAAATAGATACGGGTAATATACTTTATTCAAAAACCTACAAGATTTATGATATTATTTAAGATCAGCTCGTAAAAAATATTATGTTTCAACGTTTTATATCTGTAATACCTACCTAATTGTTTGTTAACTATATTACATAACATTATCTACTGACTTTGCTTGATCATTGGAAAAGACAAGATAAGTGCATCAGCCCTTGTAACTAGCTATCCGCTGGGTAAATATTAACTTTTAAGGGCGATATATATTTTTAACCGACTTCCAAATAGGAGGAGGTTATATTATGTTCGGCTCTGGTTTTTTTTTTTATTTTGTGTATTCATTAAGTATATTAAATAAATATGTACATGAAATATAATCACTTCAATAATAATAATAAGATGCTTATTTTACAACGCACATACGTTATTTCATCAAAATTAATAGCACTACGCGATTATCATATTTTATAACAATTTCTACATATTATTATCGTGTACACTGTACAGACATCAATTCCTACTATTTATTTAGTGACATAGTAAATATCACATACGTTATTATAGGCATATTAATTTGAGGAGAAAATCCATGGATTCATTGCTTTTATGGACGTATCTTCATCGGTATAAGCGCCTTATTACTGGCACTGAGGTATTGTGGTGAAAGCGATTGCATTAGTTCTACGTTGTGCATTGCTCCTTCAGATGGTTCAATTATTATATACAAGATAATATTAAACTGAGCCAAAACTGTAGTTAACATAAAATACCATTGCTTATATTTGACGTTACCAGGTATACAGATTCATAATAATTATTATAATTTCTTCAATGTACCACGTTCAATACAATACAATTGGATAAATTATCCTAACAATATTAAGTTAAATAAATTTGCGGAAGCCAGTACTATGGTAAATTATTGTTTATCTTAGCTATTGATTAATGCTATAAAGTATCTTAAACTTTATATCCATCAATATAAGGCTTGTTTATGTTTGCACTTTAAAGATTAAGTTATTATGTGACATTGTATAGTTTGCTTTATTGATTGTCATCTTTGTATCGCATGATTCTTGGATACGACTCAAATTATATGACGAAAAATGTCCACTAGACCATAGTCCCTATAATTATTATGTCCAGCCTGCCTAACGAGATATTATCTCACTCTCGAGATAATTAAAAACTATTCGTCTCATAATGTCAAAATCTCGACATTATCTCGACAAAACTCTATAAAAATGTGTTATTTCGATGATAGATCTACGCGAGAAAAAATGTTTGTCATGCTAGGGTCAATAGAGATGAAGATACAAACTATCAAACATCGAGAAACATGTAGAGTGAGATATCTCGTTGGCATATGCTAGGCAGGATGTACCTGTGCGTAAAAATTTTGCAATGTTTTCACGCTAGAGGCAGCACCTGCATAGACAGTAAACAAAAAGATTTGTTGGACGTTTGACAATAGGCATGATGACAGTAAGTAAATTTCATTGAAATAATTTGTGTGTCTAAAGTATCTAAATGCTTGATTATAAAACACTGGTTCTTTTTTCATTTTACATCAAGATTAATATTTTATTAATAAAATAAAATCACTAATTACGACAATCCGCCATGAAATGTTGAACGCGTGATCAGAGCGCGTGACGTCACGTTAGAGCACTTTTGACATTGACGTTTGAGTTATTTCTCTTCTACCACAGACATTTTTTTTAAATCGTCCCGGTCGGGACAGGCAAACACCACCATTTTACATTACCACAGACAATTATTACTGTCGAATGATTCCTATACAGCTGTCACTTGTCAGCTATACTCTAGAGTGACGTCACAAGTGACGCCATGACACCTTGAAGTGTTTTGGTGCAAATTTTAAATTTATGATTTAAAAATTAATTTTTATATACTAAACCATAATTTTTAGCAGAAATATTATGTTTGTTGTAATCAATATATATTTCCGAGTATTATAGAACAGTTTCTCAAAATTTGTCATCATGCCTATTACGTTTCTCTAATATAATCTATTATGACGTGTGCAACGTGTCGGATTTTGGTAGGACTATTTACTGCATGTGCTAGAAGCGCCCTCTACTTCGACCTTTGCGTAATATAGGATCCGTCGGTGGGGTATCTGGAAATCACTTGACAGACTTCAAGCAGCTATAGATTCCAATTTATAAATCGACAGCTTTTTAGCACCTCGCAATCGTGCTAACTTTCTTTCTGAATAAATAATAATGATAACCTAAAACTTCTCCCACACAAATAACTACCTAATTATATTCCCCGATAAAAACTCAAAACATAACTGCAGCTAGAAATAAATAAATCGAGATAAGTGGAAAATATATAAGTAATTATTAGCGGCGGGCGGCGCACGCGCATCTACCTCGTAAATATGATCGAGATATGTTACATAATGCGGTCCCCGTCCCGCTTGAGACACGGATAAGAGTTACTGGAATAGACATTAAAGTTTAATGACATAAAGAGATAGCATTTTCTGTTTGCTCTTTATTATGAATTCTGTAGTAATTATATTCGACATATTTTAAAGTAAGTATTAAAAAAATGTGATTAGTTTTTTGTCTGTCTGTCTGTATGTTTGTTCCACTATCACACGAAAACTACTGATCCGATTTGAATGCGGTTTTTGCAGATATATTTGTCTTCTTTCAACTTAACATCTGGTGTATAAAAATTTTTCCCCCCACCCCTGTAAGGGGACGAAAGGGGGGTCAGATTTAGTATTAAACTTTTTCCTTTAACCCGAAAACTACTGATCCGATTTGCTTCCGGTTTTCGCGGATATATTTGTCTTCTTAAAACTCAAAATCTGGTGTATAACCCCCCCCCACCCCTCTAAGGGGACCAAAGAGGGGTAATATTTTGTATTAAACTTTCATATTACTATACTATAAATACAGTTATTTTCCAACTTAACATTTGGCGTATAAAATTTTTCCCCCCACCCCTCTTAGGGGACAAAAGAGGGGGTAAGATTTTGTATCAACTGATGAAGTACAAATACTTTATACTTATGGCAAAACAACGTTTGCCGGGTCAACTAGTAAAATATTAATTACAATGTTTCTAGTCTCATTTCTAAGACAAACCCTTTATAGCTCAAATTCAATTAAAGCATGCCTGAAATATTTGCATACATTCATGCATTGAACCCACCCAAAATACACCCTAAACTAAACAATTGTAAAAAAGGAGTAAAACTTTCTTAACGGCATTTTACACTAATAATTGTTAAGGTTGATTTTTTTTACGTCACCTGACTAAAAATTCGTAAAGACTATTATTGTATTTTATACTTTAAAAATTTAGGGTAAAATTAAAATAAACTTAATAATTAAGGGAGCTCGCATACAAACATAATTTTTGGTTATTTTTCTCTATAATAATGGTACGGAACCCTTCGTGCACGAGCCTAACTCGCACTTGACCGATTTTTATCTGTTCCAAATAGGTGCCTCGTTTAAGTTTGGACACATTAATTACTAAGAGCATTTAACCAGCTGGTTTAATTTATTATTCGGAAGTTTCATCCAGAATAGGGGCGCGCGGTGCACCGTTTGCGGCACCGTGTCACGGTGGCGGCGGCGCGGCGGCGTCGCGTCGTGCCGTAACACGTGGACGGCGCCGCGCCATGTCTGATAGGGACGAGGCCTAACCCCTCGGCGCGGCGTAGGAGAGCTGCAAGTATAACCTCTTTCTACCTTCCTTCAAGAAGAGAGCGTATTCCCTCTTAAAAGGCCTTAGGCTCTTAAAAGGTTTGCTCATTTGCCCCCTTATTTAATAAAAAAAATGAAAAAAAAAACCTATATCGCGCAGTGAAACTGTATGTTCAAGTATTCATTTGTACCGGAACTCCCAGGTTGCAATTCGATTTGTCGTATCCATTCAACCTGCATCCAACATCGCTACACTTCCAAAGCATCCTACAATACATTATCGAATCGCAATAAGAAAAAGTTACTTTATAACTGAATGAACAAATAAATTCACTTAGTCGGTCCCTTGTACCATAATAACCCTATTTCACCGCTGAAAACTCGCCCGAAATAATATTTCGTCGAAACAATTGGGTTGATATTGACTTGTTTATGCGTAAAGACAGGGCATAACGTGCAAGCGTCCAATTGGGGCACTTTAATGGGAACGCGAATTTATTAAGTTTTTTGTGAACTTTACACTTTTCTGATAATAATTTAATTTTTCACTAGATGTTCCTAGTATTTCGTTGCGGCAAAATACGTTTGTCATGCAGAAATCGGATAATTTGCCTTAACAAAATCTATCCTTTGTCCTTTTTCAGAACTCAAAATATCTATCAACTAGATTTGATCCAAATTCGTTTAAGCGTATAGTGCTAATTATAGAAAATCTGACAGGTAAAACACGTCTTCGCTCTAATAATATCAGTATTACACAAGACACATAACGAACAAAATAGTAAGAAGTTTTTGAAAACTGTTCGTCAGGCCCTATTTTTTCTTGAAAATCATTTAGTAGAGACTGGTATATGGACTGACGCGACCTTTTTGATGATTTATCTACCGCTCATCGGATCTTATTTGGAAACGATACGGTGTGGTAGAAAGATGTATCGTCGGGAATTTATCAAAGAATGTACGGCATCGATCATTTTGTTTTCATGATCATACAGAGATTTAAGATTCACATACAAAATGTATTTTTAATGTGCTAGTAAGTAAAATATCTAAAAAATTAAAAATATTATAGTCAGAATCAATAAAAATGGGAAACTAAGTAAACTGCTGTTCTTTAAATTTATAAGCAATAATTGTGTACTGCAATAATTGAAATATACCTCTACAGGCCGTCCCCCGAGCAAACGAACTTGGCCATACATTTGCCGCGTTGCCGAGATAACAAAACCGTATTTTTTAGTTATCTTAGTTCAAAATTGACCTAAAAAAATTAAAACGGGGAGTATGTAGTTTATGATATTGTCGATCTATTGGCGTGTGTTTCAAATAAAAGTAATTTGTAAATACTAAGGAGATGCTGAATGTATGCTTGAATTTTAATAAATTGATATCATGAATATATTCATAATAAATGAAAACAGAAAATTTAAAACGTGGAAAGGAATGTTGGAGATAATGAAGATTATTGTTGTATTTTTATTATAACTCTGTAGCTTTCAAATTATGAGTTTATAAGGCTCTAAATACGGTAAATTACGGATTCTCCGTAGGGAAGGCCCTTAAACTAAAACACCGAAGAAGATAATTTATAAGACGTGCAACACTTGTTTTGGAAGCTGCATTCTTATTTCTTAAAATCTCCATAACCCTGGCACGCATAAATTCTGGAACACACAACAGAGGTTTTCTGTAAGAATCAGAATCTGGTAAAGTACCGACCAATGTGAACCGAAGCATGGCTCTTCTACATTTACCTAAGCAGCATAAAAAGATAAAATCCCCATTATAAAGATGAGTATTGAGTACAATACACTTTTTGAACTTCGAATCTAATAATGCCTACCACCGGTCCGGAAACTAACCCGACGAGAAGATCCGGCGCAAGAAACTTCGTCGGGTCCATCATAAGAAAGTCCTACAATAAATAAGTCCAAGCACAATCAGGCTCGCGATACGCATCGTTGCGACACCGAAATGAGTATATAGGTCATCTAGATAGAGGACCACTAATTTATACTGCTCATATTTAAAACCGAATTATCACACAATGCATTGTCAACGAATAAATAACTTCAAGGCGTGACTTTGTGGCGCCCATGAGTTTGGGACTTTCAGAGATAATACTTGGTATTTGGCTCTTTACTTTGATCTCAATAGAAGCAAAGTCTTGAAACTTGACCAAATAGGATGTCTAAATTGCATAACAATTCATACTAAGCTTTGAAACAATTTCGATCAAAATGAATGAGGGTTGTTGAAATTATATTTGCCACCAGGTGCCGCGATGTAGCCTTTCCGGTCGGCAACACCGAGTGTGAACCAATGAGTGAGCTATGTCCATGTGCAGTCCCACGGCGGACTGCCGTGAATCGGCTTTTTTAGGGACATATAATAATATTATTATCACATGACAACACAAGACACATGACAGCTATATCGTGACATATGACAGCAGTTTGATAGGGCTACATCGCGGCACTTGATGGCAGATAGAATTCCAACAACCCTCATTGAAAGTTTCAATTTGAAACGGAGTATAAGGGTTTTTGAACTTCCTATAATATTTTAAGCTGTCGGTACTGGCGATGTCAACTCTACTGAATAATCGTAACAAATACAGTTTTAAAATACTTTCAGTGCAGTCTCGTTATCATAATAAAACTACAAATTAGTAATATTCTTATAAAATTTCAAACCCATACAGATTGGTCCCAAGTCCAAAAATCTGTCATCCGACGTTGCTTGACATAAGAATACTATTTTAGCTGTTAGGAACTAAACATAATCAAAGCTGTTTTGATTTAAAAAAATAATAACAACGCATTAAATCAAGCGATTTGTAAGCCTTTGCAACCCATGCAACAAATACTTTATCCTCGAAAAGCACAAACCATGGCCACCCTGTGCCACTTGCGGGAGTGAAATATATTATTTATTCGGAACAACTTCGTTAATCTCCCGGCTCGGTTATTAAAACTGTAGCATGGAGTGATTTCCCGTGCAGAGTTATTACTCAACCGATACCGATCAAATTAAAAATTTCACTGAAAACTTTATTGCTTTATACACGCTGATTTCGCGATCACAATTGGTACTCCTTTTTAGGGAACATTAATTTGGACGATGGTGCTATGTTAGTTCGGGTATAGTATAAATTCGAGAAGTCTGTGATCTGTGGAAAAACTTGTTGTCCCTTGGCCGCATATTATTTTGTCACCTATACGAATGAGGCACCTCAGGTCTCAAGGCACAAGGTAAGTATCCTAAATTTTTAATCTGCCGTATATATTTTTTTTTTTATTTTGTTAGTCTCACTAAAACACAAAATCGTCTGAACCGATTTGGCTAATTTTAGTCTTTAAATATTGGTGGACGTCTAGGGAAAGTTTATATTAGAAGGAAAGTGATGCAAAGTTCACCAGGTCATTTAGTACTCAAATACTATCTTGGAATAGTTTCATGGCAAATTATGTGTGGATCATTAATTTGATAATAATTTATTACCTAGTCTTAAAGCTTAAAATCTTGACCACAGATTCAGAGCATCAGGATTTTTTTAACGAGAAATCCCACTTTCCTGCGAAGACGATCTACTAAAGATAATTCAAAATAAACATAATATGCTCCTCCACCACAATTCCAAATATTTATAGCAGCTACTAAAGCGATTAACCACAGGCTACCAATTAGTCAGGTCTGAGTTATGCCAGCCGCGGGTATAATAAAGCCATAATGTAACACCGGTAGCGGCAGCTAATCTCGCCCTTTGTCCAGGACCTCCGCCGGACAACGTACAGTAGATCTTTCATGCCTAGCAAGAGTAGTACTCTCGGAGTGTTGAAAAGGATTTTTTGTGGGGGATAAGGATGTAGTACTTCCAGAGAGTCTTAAAAATGATTTTTGTGGGGGGGAAGGGTATTACTCTGAAAGCATGGAGAAAAGATTCTGAGATATTGTCTAATGTTAGTATCGATGTATTCGTGCTAGTCCAGGGAAGGTTTATAGGTAGAAAAGTGATAACTTATCACTTTTCACTCATTATAAGTATTATAAGAACGTTCCTTAAAGTGTCTGGACTCTCTGGCAATCGGTATCAAAACAACAAAAGCCAAAAAATAAGAAGTCCCAGAATAGACGTAATTTTACTAAATAATCTGATGCTAAGCGATACTTCTAAATCCAGCAATGTTTATAATTACGACGCTGCACTCAAATTATTATACCCTCTGCTACTTACTCTTTGGGATCATTATTTTAATGATATACGAGGTGATTCGTCACAACTAATAAGTGCTGGCCAATAATTCACTGCGTGCGCATTGTCGCTGCTTTACTTTATCTAAGGCAGAGGTTCCCAAACTCCTTTGCTTCGTTGACGACTTGCCAAATATTGGTGGTTCCGGTGACCCCCTAGACTCTTATCTAGCTAGAGCATCACCTTCCCCCGCTCCCTACAAACCTAATCTATGAAACTTGCTATTATTTAAGTGACAGTTGCTTTGCTTCTTAACAAATATTATGTGTACCTATGCTTGTTGACAAAAGAAATCTTCGCTGCAAACCACATTAATATTTTTGGACCCCCGCCTACAATAATTGTGGACCCCCATTTTTTGTCAGGCCCAACGTCCCGTCAAGTCTCGCGTGGACCCCTGATGATACACTTGGACCACTTTGGGAACTACTGACCTTAGGCATTGTCGCTGCCTAGTTTATTTTCATGCAATTAATTTCAGTAGAGTCAGATACTGGTTTTATGGGAAGGAATATACGAGCACATAGATTCCTAGCACCTGTGAATCAGATTGAAAATTGTATTATAAAATTTAATTCAAGTTATACCTCACGTTATAATATTATGGTATGTATCATACGTAATTTTACGTATAGTTACAATAAATATGATTGTATGATTGGTCCATGATGTCACTTATATGTTCTCTTCTAATATTCCTAGATATGTATAACTATAAAACTGTTTGTTTTCCTAATAAAATAAAATAAAAATACAAAATAAGTTTTTTCTTCTTTACGCTTAAATGACGACTAGTTTTTCTACAAAAATTAATTAGTTTCAACATCAGATCCTGTATGATTTTAATGCTTTGTGTGTAAGAATATATTATAAGGATAACTCAAAAATTTGTTGCAAAACCAATTCCTGGTAATTTTAAAATTTAGTTAAAACTTTGACTAACTAAAAGATAACCTCAACTCAACATTAGATTCTTGTCGAATACCTGTTTAATTTTGTGAACAATAAATAAGAGAAAACAAACAAACCGTACCGTACCAACCGTTAATTGTTAACCGAAACTTATAATTACGGTTATAATGAATTATAGCCGACGTATTATACCGAATGTTCTCACAATAAACACGTTAATACAATTAATCTGTTTCGACGTTTAGGTTTGTAATTTATATATTAAACGTAAAGAATTACTTAGGTGCAACTTTGTTAGAATATTTAGGTGAAATTTTTAGACTGACCTATCTTGTCTTGTTATAGGTAATATAAAAGTTTAAAAAATGGCTAAAATGTAAAGTATGTTGATCTAATTGAAAAAATCTTAAAGCACTAAAAATGTTAATTTATTAACTTTATATTATTTCATAGACTATAATAAAACCGCTTTACAACAATGTACTAAAATAAATCACTTTATGTTACCTTTACCTTTACATCGCATTTTGTGGCCATTAAAACTTAAGGACCGAAAAATAGGGTTTATTGAAACATAATTAATAGCTTCGATCGAGGGCTTATTAGTGAAAAATTTATTGATTACCTACAATTTTGTAAAATTGACCATTTTACGGTAGTGATAATCTTAAACATAGGTGTGTTTCAATTAAGCGAATCGATATTACAAAAGGTCGAGATACCAAATATAGTATAACAACAGAGATATATATTTACGAAGACCCAACCGCCAACGTAAGCGATGTCTACGTTATGTTGTCATTATTGGGTCAAACTTTGCATAGTTTGATACAAAGTTTGGTCACAAATTTTGACAAGTATACATCACTATCGTCTATCAATTTACGGCCGTTCCCAATATTCGATCTATCTCTTACTTGAGATAGGAATAGCTCACATTAGACATTAGCTCCATATATTTTATGTCAATTCTATGTCAGCTGCGATCGGTTGTATGTCAAACTAGAGATAGATTGAATATAGGGAACGGCCATTAAGAACCTCTTCTAAACTAAACTGTCACGACATTTATTTAACCCGGCCGCACATTGTCCGAATTCTGATCAGAAACAGTTGAATTCCGCCGGACCGCCATCCCGCACATTATCCGAAATATCCTTCCGGCGAGTTCTAGCTCACTCGGCTCAGTACAAAATGTAAGAGACAGCGCGGACGTTCAACTGTTTCTGATCAGAACTGTCGTACGATGTGCAGCCAGGCATAGGTATGGTTTTATTGCTAAAATTTTTGACAGTACACCAAACAGTAAATATATTATCATAATGATATCTATATCTACCGATTATATAATTATTTTGAATACATCGAAACGGTTTACTGAAAAGGAACAACGATTACCTATAATATTATTTTGTACTATTCAACAAAATCCTCTCAGACAACTCTAATATAATAATTATAATATATCTCTATGATAGGTATACCAATTTTATAACATTTTATAGATCGACTAGGCGTTCTTTACAATAATCAATATCATAATAATATTATTTTTTTAATACTAGAAGACGAATATTCGTTTATCGCGCAGGAACCGTACATTTTTCCGGGATAAAATGTATTCTATATCCTTTCCCGGGACTCAAAGCATCAACATACCTAATTTCAGCAAAATCGGTTCAGCGGTTTGGGCGTGAAGAGGTAACAGACAGACACACTTTCGCATTTATAATATTAGTATGGATTTGAACACAATCCTCTTAGATACATCTCCATGGTAGTCACACCGAATGTATAATATTGTATAGATCGACAAGGCGGTCGTGTATAAATCTCTGTCGGGACGTAGGTGGCCGCGTGCGCACCCTGCAATTATACATTAAACGCCTCGTACGAAGGTGGCGTTGTTGGCGATTTTTTTGTTATTGTAATAGGTATTAGGTTATTGGAAAATCAAAGTATATCTGAGACACTTTGGAAACTATGTCAAAATTAGATGACGGCCGCGGTAACTCCGTTGTGCAAAAATTAGTTTATCGTGTGGAAACCACGATAAAAAATATCATATTACATTCTCTGGGACTCAAAAATTTTGTTTGGAGGTCCAGTTCAGTGAAATCGGTTCAGCGTTTAGCCGAAAAAGGTAACAGACTGACAAACAGACAGTTAGATAGAAAGACACTGCAGTTGTATGTCTGTTGGTCTGTCCGTCTGTTACCTATTCACGACCAAAACGCTGAACCGATTTTTCTGGATATGGAGATAATTTGAGTCCTGGAAAAGGACAATAAATACTTTTTATCCCGTAGAAATGCACGGTTCCCGCGATAAAAACGGATTTGGCGCAACGGAGTTCTTGCAACTCATAACATAGCAGGTAGAAAAGAAAAATCTAAAGCACACGAGAAAAGAAAAGATTTAGTGCATAAATATCATTATCATCATCTTTAAATACAGAGTATCAAATTAAAAGACAGCGAGAATTTTCAAAACTTTATTATTATTTTGTAATGATTTTATTTATCTTGCGAGTATATCAGGTATTTTTAGTACACATTTTAAAACATTCTAACTAGAGGCGGATTTCGTTAATGAAATTATTATGTCTACAGTCTACTATTATTTTTGAACAGACAGAATATTATCAGTTAGGTATAGGTCATATATTTTCTATTTATGAATTATAAACACTTCATAAAATTGCCAAAAAAAATTATAATATATTACTGTAAATTACAAACGTTTAACTAGGATTTTAAAATTTGCAATTTTATTTTATACAAAATTAGAATATTCTCCTTCTCACATTTTTTAAGTATACAATTATAGAAATATCTATCAAAAATAAATGAACGAAAATTATGATTAAAAATCTTTTTAAAAATGTAACTTGTAATGTTAAATAAAATTAAAATTATCTTAAAAGATTTTGATACAAATTCATATTTTTAAGATTAAAGGATTGAATTAAATGCAATTTTATTTCTAGTTAATATTAATTAAAGTTATAATATTTTATTTACAAAATTAAAAATATAAAAATAAAATTTTACTATATTTTGCAATTTATAAAAAATATTATCCACATCAACCTTAAAAAATTTATTTTACTAATTAAATTAAGTTAGGCCAAAAAGCATTGCAGTACAGAATAATAATAAGTATGTAAATATAACATTTATTAAAAATTACTAGTAGTATAGATGCTAGAACCGCAATAATGAATTTATATTATAATATAAGCTTAATGAGACACAAAATCATTATTCGTTTTTTTAAAGGCTGTAAATTTTGTATGTGAGACCTTTTTTAGGGTTCCGTACCCAAAGAGTAAAAACGGGACCCTATTACTGAGAGTTGAGACTTCTATGTCTGTCCGTCTATCTGTCTGTAGGTCTCCAGGCTGTAAGTCAAGAACGGTAATAGCTAGAGAGTTGACATTTTCACATATTATGTATTTTTGTTGCCGCCATAACAGCTAAATACTAAAAACAAAGTAAATTAAATATTTAAGGGGGGCTCCCATACAACAAACGTGATTAATCAAACATTTTTTGCTCGATATCAATGATGACAATAGATTGGCACCTGAAATGTTCACAAAATACTCAGCTGTAGGTTTATATTATACTCTAATAAATAATAATAAATATTAAATATAATTAATAATTAAGGGGGGCTCTCATACAAAAATCACAATTTTTTACGATTTTTGCTCTATAATGGTACGGAACCCTTCGTGCGCGAGTTTCACTCGCACTTGGCCGCTTTTTTAAAATGAGATAAGATTACCTATTTACAAAATAATATTATAAGACTTGATGGGAAAAGGGGCAGTTCAAAGATATTATTATCACTTCATGTTTTCATTGTAATTTTATGGTTAAAAAAAATAGAGGAGTAGTCCTAAGATTTTATACAAAGTCATATTTTAATAAGAATTTGCTACTTGTCTGGTTCTTGACTACACAGTTATTATTATTGTTCAATACATTTTCTTCTACACAAATTAATACACTCTCATAAAATCACAAGTCTTTCATTTATACTGTCTAATCTAGTAATATCTTAAAAACCCAGCAAAAACCTGGCATGAACATTAATTTGGAACAAGTTTAATTATTATAACTTAAAAACTGCTGATATGGGCAATTCTTTTTTACAGTATTGCTTGTTTTAGAATTTATGGCATCTAAATCAATGATAATAATCATTGTAGGACAGGGATGCTAGTGAGAAGATTTCTTCTGATGAAGTTCTTGGCCATCGATCTTAACTAGGTTCTACTTCTCACGCGTCCAAGTCACTTCTCAGAATTCAGTCCAAGTCACTTCTCAGAACTCAGCTCAAGTCACTTCTCAGGCTTTAGTCCAATTCAATTCTCAAGATTCATTAATGTCACTTCACAAGCTTTAGTCCAAACAATTTCTTAAGCTTCCGTCCAAGTCACTTCTCAAACTTCAGTCCCAGACATTTCTAAAGCTTCAGCCCTAGTCACATCTTAAGCTACAATCCAAGATACTTCTCATGTTTTAGTTCAATTCCCATGCTTCAGTCCAAGTCACTTCTCAGAACTCAGTTCAAGTCACTTCTCAGGCTTATAGTCCTAATCACTTCTCACGCTTCAGTCCAAGACACTTCTCATTCTTTAGTACAAATCACTTCTCAGGCTTAGGTCCAAGTTACTCCACAGGCTTTAGCCCAAGGCTGGACGTCGTCAGTACTCATACTCTCTAGGGCAGGATTTAGGGCCCGCCGCCGATGTTGGGCGTCTTCACGAAGTACGTGACGAGCGTCCCTTTGCCCTTCACGTAGGTCGACCCTCGGCATTCGCAGGTGTAGCCCGCACTCATGAGAACCCTGGAAATTTATGTAAAGTTAAAGTCTGAGATTACATAAAACATTACTGAGATGTTTGACACAAGATTTAGTGGATTTTTTGTGGATTAGATTTCTGCATTCATAATTTGTGGGCTCAAAGTAGATTCGTCCGAATACTTTTTGTTTTGTGGACTTCCTGTGCTATGATCACGTGATCACGTGGTAACCTGTACAGTTACTCACTTGGCGGTGTCCTCCATGTCCATGCGCAAGGCGACATTGACGGTATTGTCCCAGATGTCGTACTGCGGCTTCTGCGCGCCCACCACGCCGCGATCACGTGGTCACCTGTACAGTCACTCACTTGGCGGTGTCCTCGGTGACGTGTATCCGGCCCATGACGCCAGTGGAGTCCATGCGCGAGGCGACGTTGACGGTGTTGCCCCAGATGTCGTACTGCGGTTTCTGCGCGCCCACCACGCCAGCTATCACGGGCCCGTGGTTGATTCCTGTGAAAGGAAGCCATTTTGGTAGTTGCATTGTTTATGAACTACAAAATTGCGAATAGACAACAAAGTTCAATTCAATTTTGGGCTCTGAAATATCTAATTAAAGGTGTGAGCGAATGAAGTGCCTAAGTAACTTTTTGGGAAATGATCGTTTTTGTATAAATAGAGGCTTGTTTCCCTTTTATATCAATGTCTTATAATTATATCTATCTCCTGGTAGAAAAAATAGCAACATCAAAATTTAAAATATGTCATAAAAACTGCAAGCAATTTTTTGCTCAATATTTTTGGTAGGCGAGACAAAAAATAATCAAATATTATTTACCTATTCTTAGCTTAAACCTCTGGAACGATTCTCTGTTTATTTGATCCAATATCGTCATCAGTGCTATCGCAAATTCCACTAATATTGCGACCGTATGTTCCTCTTTTCTGTTGGCGTCCTGAAATCAGCATAATGTTAAGGTTATTAATATGAATGAATTTTCTTATATTCGTTAGGCAATAAGTCGTTCGAGTTGATGAAACTTAAAATTATAACTTTACTTAATTTGGACTGTAATCGTTTATTTAGTTGTTTAAGCGTCACGCTGAAGTAACAAAAGTAAATTCAATCTGAGTCTGTCACAATCATTGATTCTTCAACTCCATTTTGGATTCGCCGTATTTGGCGAAGATGTTGTGAAAAAAACAAAAAAATATCCTTACCAATTGCTCCTCTTTCCCCGGCCTCAGTCCGGACGCGATCATGTAGGTGCTACCGATCGTCTTTATCTTCTCTATACAGCTGAATTTCGGCTTCAGTAATAACTGTAACATGAACAGCACAATAGTTTATAATATGAAATTGTTGTGCACACTATATTGTGAGCATTGACAAATGACCTGTATTAAGCAATGACACCAAATATGGTATTGCTATTTGATATGCAAATAAGGTACTTACGTGAAACAAGTGCAATGGCTTTATTCATATTTCATGCGCTAGAGAAAAATCTAAGTAAAGATGGGTTTATCACGAATTTAAAGAGACTAAGAACTTGGCTATTAGCTGCTATTACAAAGGTATATCTCATGATGTGCCTTCTATGCACTATCGAAGAAATTGATTCCTAGGCAGCTGTTGACCAACGTCATTTGCAATATTAGTCGGAATCTGACGGCTAGGTTTGACGTAACGCGACTAACTTATGTAGGTCCGCCACCTGCCTAGTTATCTGGCGATTAATATTATAATATGAGAAATTAAGGGCCTGTTGAAGTACTTGGTGAATCACTGTCTGATAAAGTCGCAAATAGGCTATTCACAACATTTTTGACAGACTCTCCATACTTCATATTCTGTCAAGTTATGTGATGAATAGCTTATCAGGAAGTGGTGAAACAGGCCCGAAATCTTTAAATAAAACTACAACTAACAACACTGACCTTGTCGAAATCACAGATGATCTCATTAAGCAATCGCAAGCACTCAAGCCCCTGCTTGTTAACGTCAGTTTCATCATAGAACTCCTTGTAGTTGGGAATGGACGCGAACATTACCGCTATGACTGAATAACGTTCGTGGTATAGTTCATCCTGAAATAAATATAAAAAAAGGAATTAAAAAAAATGATAAAAAATGCTAACTCATTTTCAAACAAAGAGGGAGCTGATGATGATGAACTATTGCTAAAAAATCTGGATCATATTGTCAGCTTTAAAACAAAAATCTAAACAGAAATTGGGACCTAGTTTGGGTGTTATTATGTCACGGACCTTAATTATTATTTTGTTATCAATCAATCCCCAAGCAGCAGCCGACTGCCGCATAACAATCTATTGTGTCTGCGATACCCACGATGGAGGTGTTAAAGTAGTAATTGTAATAAAAATATTACATACCCTTGAAGCCACAGATGTCAAGAAATGTTGTGCTACGTGAGCTGGTAGAATGTTCTCGAGTAAAATCTGGAACACAATATTCGCGTAGTGAGGACATACTTCTAAATTACATATGATTACTATCAGAATTCAGATACGTTGATTCCTAGGCACATGGTGGACCTAAATAATTTGGTCGCGTCTTATCCGCCCGACAGATCACAGCTAACATTGAATTGAAAACAGCCTATGAATCAATTTATTCGATGTTACATACCTATAACTGTAAAACCTTTGCCACCTTTCAGGTACACTCACTGTATTTGTGAAAATTAGCAAAGTGCTTCTGAAAACAGATTGCTCAAAAAAAATACTAGGCGTATATTTATTATTTTGAGATAAATTGCTCTTTTTTGCAAGGTGCTCCAATACTCTCTTTAATTATCATAAACAGTTTTACGTATTGGATATTCACAGAGAATTTTCTTAGTTTTTATATTTAGTCAAGGATAAATTTCCACCTTATTAATACCCCGCATAGTCTCCACCTCCTCCTGTTCAAACTTGAGCTTGTCCTTCCACAGGAAGTCTGTTCGGGACGTAAACTCGATCTGTCTGTCCAAGATGTGTAATAGCCCGACTAGAAACACCAGGACGAGTCCCGCCTTCGCCGCGTATGGGAGCATGGAGAACCTAAAATAGAGAAATGTTTCACGTCAGTACACAGAGTACGCAGGCCCAGAATTTTTAAGATAGCGATTTAAGAAAAGCGTTTCATTTCGATATTACATTAATTATTCAATGCAATTATTAAAATTTTGAGCTATTCAGTGGTGCATTGCGTGGTTAGCTGGTTTCTTCGGGATTTGCCTCTTGAACACCTTTTAAATAGAGCGTTATATCGCATCTCCATTATACCAACCTTAATTATTACTGACATTTAACATTTCATCACAAATTTCACTACCATGCTCCTTTGCTAAGAGCATTAGGAGACTAAAAATCCAGATAGATTCAAACACCACATACTCAGTCTCATACTCCCGTGCCTGGTGCTGCACGAATAGCTCGGCGGATGCGAACAGCGCGATGTGCGTCACCAGCGTCGCCGACATCAGCACCAGCTTGAGCACGAAGCCCATGCGCAGAAACACCGAGATCGACGCCAGCGTCAGCACCGAGCTGTACAGGTAGCTCTGTAACATCATTAGATAGGCTACTTTTGAACCACCTAATAAGAGCGATAACAGCATTAAGGTAGTGGCCGACAAAGCTATAAGTTTTGACTACACTTTGTAATTTGGCCTCTTTATCTTTCAGGCTTTCAGACACATTGCAGTGGATTGCCATCACAACCTTTGTGGCAATCACGGAACATAAATTATGTCATAATTGCAATCACGATTCATCAAACTAAGAACCGAGTAAACAAGAATACGATAGTCAAAACCTAACCAAAACCACTAGTCACAAAAGTTAAGGCTCTACTAGGCTATCCACCACACAACTTGACAGATCGAGTATGGAGAATATGTCAAATAAGTTGTGGATAGTCTATCCAGCACTTTATCAGGAAGTGGTGAATTAGACCCTCAATAGAAAATGTTATGACCCGCCTTGTAACTTGGACCTAAACAAAATATAAGTACGAACTAAGTAATAGTAAAATATAATATACGAACTAAGTATTATAGTAAAAAATCATAAGGTGTGTCGACACCTTATGATTTTTTACTATACTACTTACTTACTTGCTTGACCTAGACAGTAGTGTCTAGGTCAATAAAGAGCATTAAACTTACAGGTGCTGAGTCGACGTCGATGGTAGCGGATATCTCCACGTCGGTGACGTTCCAGCTGCTGTTGCCCGGCGCCGGGAGCTCTTGCACGATGTATGTCTGGAACTGATTACAAAAAGTACCTATTGAAAATGTTAATGCTAATGCTAATGCTAATGCTAATTCTAATGCTAATGCTAATGTTAATATTAATGTTATGAAAATGTGAATGTTATGTGAATGTGAATGTTAAATGTTATTGTTAAATGTGTTATATAATTATTATTCTTTAATCAAAATTTTTCGACCTGCTTACTCTGTTGATGAAAATCATTTTCAAATCTTTGTTATTTTGATGTGAATTAAAACTTTATTATAAGATATCTAAAGATTTACATAAAGTTACAAAATGATTAGGGCTCCTTCATTAGCATTTTAAATGTCACATTAAAATTTATACTGCTAAGGCCCACTTGCGCAGATCTGAGTTAAAGTTAACCCCGGATTAAACGTTATTTCTTTCGTAAAATATATGAAGAATGTAAGAGATGACACACTATTTAACCCGGTATTAACTTTAACCTGGATCTGCGCAAGTGGTCCTAAATAGGTGGTAGGTAAGTAGAATAAACAATTACCAAGTTGATAACAGCACAGGCGGCGATGAGTATCACTGAGATGACGAACATCGTCAGGCGAATGTAGTAGTTGCTGGCTACTACCTGGCGAAAAAGAAATCCGTTATGATATTTTGCAATAATTTTACACTGCGTTCCTGGCCCATAAAATCCCCTCATCAATATAACGTTGTTTCAGCCATTTTTTCATGTGCTTATTCGATTAGGCTACCAAATTCGTAGAGCTTGGTTCTTTTTAATTTAAATCTAGACACTTTGGCAGCGTGTGTGCCAAGTTCGAGCTCATAGTAGGCCGTGGCGATATGTAATATTACATGAACCATTTGGCTAACTTCAAGTCTTACCTGTCCCGGCTTATTGCAGTTGTCAGCGTACATCGGCATATCGGAGCCGGAGCCGTCACACCATGACAAGTAGACAAACACCAGCAGCGTGATAAGAGTTGGGCCGAAAGAGGAGAACAGCACTATACCCCTGTGGAAGGAAACGGGTAGGTAAAGATCTCATCATCATATAAGGTAAGGTACCAGCAGTAACCACTGCTGTACTACAAAATAATACTTACCTAGACTGCATTACTATTGCATATTATGAAAATTGTAAGCTATTTTTCCCAGTCTCAATGATAGGAAGAGATCACAGGCCTTGCTAAGTTGCAGCTGGTAAAGGTCGGCACTGAGACTCTTACGATTGGTGATTGTTTTTCTGGTCGCGTGAAAAAAGGGATTCCGCAGGAACCGTACATTTTACCGAAAATAGCGTATGTCCTTTCTCGTGGTCTATTTTATATTTATGCCATTTAAAATAGTTTCAAAAATTCGTGAGGTAAGCGCGTTTAAATAAACAAAAACTTTAGCTTTAAGAATCTACCATACTGATGGAGTAGATAATATCATTATTGCGAAAGCATCTGCAGAAGCTTTAAAACACTCACTTTGGCACTGTCAGTAATTGTATAAACCCCAACAACGCGAAGAGTGCCGCTGCGCACGCGACGTAGTACTTGAACTGGGGATCTGCCTGGCCGCGATACTGACGTTCCTGCTCGCTGTTCTTGAATCCGAGGGTTATGCTGCTCATACCCTCGGAGGTGTTGCTGAAAATAAATGCCATTGAGGAACTACAAATTATAGTTGATATTAACAAAGATTTGTCTTCGTTGTCCCATTAATTTGCAACCTATAAAGGCATTGACGGGAAGCAGCTGTGATTTACCGCACATTATAAGAAATTTCAGATCAGAAAAATTTGGACGCCCGCCGGAACGCACTCTGCTCATAATATAATTGTTTCGTTGTGAATCTCGCATATTATCAGAATTCTGACGTGTCTGACGGCCGACGAAATTTTCTGATCAGGAATTCGGATTGCGTTCACTCTATACATTTTGTACTAAGCTCAGACTCGATGGAATGTTTCTGATAGATGTGCGGTGTGGTATATAAAATATCCTTTTTTAATCAGAAATTCTTATAATGTGCGGCCGGGGTAAACAACAGCTGTCTGATAAATGACGTTTCAGCTGCAAATTTCGATTTTTAAATGTTACGGAAGTACTTTTGTTTATTCTGATTTACAAATTATTTTCTGATGTTTAATTATTGAGTAAAGTTTCACCCAGGCACTTGGAGCTACAGTATTCTTCGACTCTACGCTTCTTATTGTTTCATCGTACGTCGCTAGTCGCTACTAACTATTCTGTCGCCGTTCCTAGGAATTTAATATTCAAGACCTGGCTTCGACAGTTGCTAGAACTAATTACTAAACTACTAACCAACTTGCTCATAATAAATGTAGTTTTATTGCTCCAACTTTAGAACGACCAAAGTTTATCAACCTGTCATATTATTTGAATATGGTAAGGTTTTATTCGTGATTAAAAGTTTGACTTCTCTTTGAATAACTTTGATAATCTAATTTATTTGGAAAAAACTTTATAACTTTGTGGCTCGTCAAATAACAAGTGTAGATAATATTTTAAATTTATATTGTTCACCAAATTAAACTTTTACAAATCAAATTAATTATTGCCGTAGAAGTTGTTTTATTGATGAATGAACAAAACAATAATTATTTTAATGGCGAAGGAAAGAAACTATGCAATATGAAATACATTGACACAGTAGACTCCAATGTCACTGTATCCCAGCGCTATCTCTAATAACAGCTGACGAAACAATTTTACCTGCAATCGCAGCAAGTCCTCTGAGGTAGCAAATGCTGTTCGATCATCGCCAGGCTCTGAAACACAAACATTTTCATTTTTAAGTTGTGATGAAATCAGAAATTTACATAAAGTATTTTATGTCGTTTAATATTTCGTAAAAAACTATCAAAACCACAACCACATCAAATCCGAATGCATTCAGTGTGATTAATAGTACTTCATCGGATATTTCACAAAACAAACAATGCGAATATGTAGTTCTTTTTATGAAGTTTTGAATATTCGGCCCAGTGCCAAATTACAGAAGCTCAATCCCAAAAACAAAATAATTTAACAATTGACAATATTTGTAAAACAACTGAAAAAAATCTTTTTTGTAATGATCAATCAATACTATTGTGACATAAAGATGCAAATAGTCCATTTGCGGATAAGACGTATTGGCTTTGTCCACATTGTGCCTTTTTTCTGTTCGTTAAGGGCATGCGTTATAGCCATTTATAGGGCAGTCAACAGCGAACGTGAGACATGCCCGTGACGCGCGCTGAAATCGTAGCGCTTGCTATGACACTTTTCTTTTAACGTGGGTGGATTTTGACGCATTCAATTATTGAATATGCCAAACGAAAGTTGAATAAAAAGAAGATGACGAAAATTGAAGATGAAATTGCATAATGTGGACATAGCTATTGAGTGTTACTTACTGAAATTCCAATGTTCTTGGCTAGGGTGGAATCGGTGATGTTAGCAAAGGGTTTGTCAGCACCCCAACACTCAACGTACTTGGTCATCTTACTGGATGGTCGAGAGCGTGTTGGCACACCGGGAGTTGCTGGAGAATCGAAAGTGTTAAATCAACGAAAATCACTGTAATGTTGAAAAGAAATCATGTGCTCTATCGTTATGCTAAGAAAAGGACACGTTAAAGATAAAGAAATAAGGGTTACTGGGAATATCACTGTTCATGTCCAGGCAACTGATTTACTAACGACCAAGGTCAATTGAAAATATTATAGGCTTAAACAGATAAAAGCATGATAAAGGAAGTGAAAATTAAGAAAAAATCTGAAATATAAAGTATAATAAGTGAATGAAACGAGCAATACCGATTGGCAAAAGTTTTAAGCAACCAAAAAAATAAATGTAAAATTTATATTTTAAGCATGATGTAACCCATGTAATCTTCGAAACATGCACTATTATGAACATAAATATTATACACTTCAATAATAAAAGGATAAAGAAAGGCAACACATAAGGGTAGAAATAAATGAAGCGAACAAAAAACAACCAAACAAACTAACACAACGACTCAACGGAGATGGTGCTAAGCATTCTGAACAGAAGCGGGTGCGCGCTCGTCGACTGTATCGACGGCGACTCGGATTTGCGCTCTACCACAGCAAATAAAGCAAAATATTGTTAAAAAGTAAAAAATAGCAAGTTAATAATATTACGTAAATAATATTAAAATAGTATTATATTTAAATCATAAAGTGTTATTGCGTTGAGCTTACAGTGCGACATCAAAAATTTATGAACCATTGTTGCTCAGGCACGTTCACATTAATTTGATCCTTAAGACTTATTATATAAGCAATTATTATAATAGTCCAAATAAATTAGTTATTCTTTCAGAGAAATTAATTCATAGACCGATAGTGAACCTAGGCTATATGGTCGGGTACTGCCAAGTCGACAGGATTTCAAACTTAATATACCTGACCAAAGTATATTAAATATTCCTTTCATGCCACTGCAAATTTTACCTGTGCCAATAATGGGGCTGATAGCTCCAATGATGGAACCGCTTCTGCTCTTGGGCTTCGCGATGCCGTTGCCTAAAGTCTCCCCCGGGCTGGTGGCGCTGTCGAAGGCCACGGTCTTTGGTTCCACCTTCACTGATGATCTTCTATTCACATCTGTGAAATGGGCATTGATATTATAGTTTCCGTCCCTTGTATTAGTATACTCACAATATAATTGCAACAGCATCTAATAGTTCTGTTGGTGTGCAGTTACAGTTTCTCCTAGCCGTTTTTTCTATCCCTATCCATAATAATATAATAGCTCCCACACCGGTTTCGGTGACGGTGGCCGGTTTCATTGAACTCGAGCAAGCTACGCAGGAGTATTTTATAGTGCCCAAGTGTGTGCGCACTGCGCAGTACACAAGAGCACTCTCTATTCCTTTACTCTCATAACCCAGTGGGACGGCAGACCGACATGACCGGCGAGAGATCAGGCGCAGGACCGACTTTTTACATGCCCATCCGATGCATGGATCATTTTACTTGTCAGACAATCAGGTGATCAGCCTGCATTGTCCTAACCAAACTTGGAACGCGGTTTTCAACGCGGGAATCGAACCCACGACCTCCGAGTCAAGGGCCGCGCTCTATACCACTAGACCACGGAGGCGTATCCCTATCCATTGATAAGGATACAACAAACAACATTTTGTTTGTTGTATTTTAACTTTATAAGTTACGTACCTATATAATCACCTTTATTTATTTAAAGAAAGGAATTCGTATTTCACAGTTCATTCAATCACTCACAAGTAGTGCCTTTATTTTATTATTAGATTTATTTTTTATTACCCGAAAACGTCATCTTGAATTAACTAAGATGCCTAAAGATCCCAAATAAAAGGTAAAGCTTAAAATTAATCCCAGCATAGGTTTGGTTGATTAATTTCCTTAGTATTCTTTTGCGAAATTCTTGGAATATAGACAACTAGTTAGAACTGGACCAATTAAATTTTACTTTAAAGGGTTTCAGAAGCTGCATCTTTCATTAGAACTCGTACTTCTCTTGTAGTCTCTTGGGAGTTGGAAGTCCTCACTATGCTCAAGGTAAATATTATAATAAAACTTTAGATGACTGAGGAATTAATTGCGCAATTTTTGGCTATTTTGAACTATTTATCCGCGTCACAAAGTATAAATAAATTTTAATCACGCGTCAGGAAAATCAATAATCAGAAATTAATATTTAAAGATTAGACCAAAAATCTCTTGACACTGACCCAAAAAAACTCAGCAAGCTCCTAGTATAATTCTAACCCAAAAAATACGTAACACACCTGGACATCTCATAGACTCAGCTCTGCTCACTCTCTCCTCTGTAAAGCTATGCTGTGACGGTGCAGGACTGATATCGTCCTTCACCCTTGTTGGTGATACGTCCTGGTATATGGACGACACCACGCTCGCCTTGCGGTCGCATACGGAGAGCCTACCGTTTTCTGGTAGACCGGGCTTCTAGAAAAAAAGATAGTGATTTAAATGGATGGATGGATAGGACTGGATTATAACTAGTAGTAGTAGAGATTTTTTCGGTCAAAACAGTATTAGAATCGGCATAACTTTCAATTTGTAGTTTGATTCTACTTGCCATTTTTTCAATTTCTTAAAATGTAACATACATCAGGTAAACACAAATCTTGCCCTTTTCGTAAAAACAGGTTCATGTAAAATGCAGGTTCCTGAGAGACGAGGCAATACCTGAGATTGCGAATGTTATTATTACTCCCTTAGGGGCTGATGCTCCAGAAAATTGTTTGAATTTTACAACTTTGTTTGTTACAGACTTATGTTTAGTTACTATGTTGAGAAGTCTGTTTTTCTTACTTTATCATTATTATTATTTGTAATTTGAAAAAAAAGAGGACGTGGATAACGAAACAAATCCGGTTTTGACCTAATGCAACATTGTATTTTTAACGAATTTCCTAGGTTCTTTGTTCAGCTGTTTATTTATTAGGTACACAGTAGTAGCATTAGAGTATTATTAACCCGAAAGCAAGCGACAACCGGACTTTCGTTATTTTGTAAAAGCTGAAACTTGTCCTGGCTATAGAGTTAAGAGTTAAGACCGACCAGCAACTACGGAGTTTCGTTCGCGGTTACTTTAGGAGTTCCAATTTAAAAAGTCTACCTAACCTTCGATGAAGTATGAAGCTTACTTTTTTTTTATTTGCTTGAGGATAACAGCTGTAATAGGAATCTCGTCTTCTACGTGATGGTGGTTCTCGAGGTGATTGATGGTGGTAGGACTACCTTGATTATTACTATTCTAATTAATCTATTGGCTACAATATTTTTTGTAAGTAATACATATTATTATAATAATATCATTACTAATAAAGATAATTCCAAACAGCAATCATGGACAATGGTAATTTTCTGACATGGAAACCATTTCCTTAGAATGTTTTGGGACACTTTACAACAATAGCTCTCAAACTTCTCGTCTCACATTCAAGCGCCGAAACAATAGTATTATTTATGTCGGAGCCTCCATTGTTGTGATGATTGTGCCGCAGTTCAGATGATTTACGTTGCCATAATTGTTTGATTAATATCTTCGTTAAGATCATCAATTCTGTACTAACATTGTTGAGCGTTGAGTGTGAATCCCGTTTTGAGAGTTTGCAAAAAATACTTGTGAATTGCAACTTTTTTTTGAAAGCAACTCACCTACTTGAAAAAATCAGTCCGTTCCGTTTTAATTAAATAACTGGATGACGCCCGCAACTTCGTTGCACCAACATTCGGTATTTGTGTGGAAACTATAAAATTTTCCGGGATAAAAAGTATCTTGTCTTTTCCTGGTAAGTGGGCCTCTAAGTATCTCCATAAAAAATTTCAGCAAAACAGGTGCAGAAACTTTTTCCCAAAAAAGAGAGAAAAAAATAATATTTTAAAATAAAATTACAATGCTGTAACTTAAAATAATATACAATGTCAAGATACATACATAATTGTAAGTCATACAATAGTGTAGAAGTAGCCTTGCAAGCAGCCATCCTACGCCCAAGATGTGCCATCGTTTATGAAATTATTGACCTTATGGCTTTGGCACACAAACGCTCTTTGACTACTTTCTTAAATTTATTAATGCAAAGATTTTGAACGTTTTCTGGGATTTTATTGAAAGGGTACATTGACCTTTAAAAGATTTACTGACTTTACTAAATCTGATCACTGGCAAATCTAGCTTGTGCTTATTTCTGGTGTTTCTACAATGAATGTCACCTTTGGCTTTAATTTTTACATAATATTATATTTTTTCTAACATATTATAATACATTATCCAAAATATATTGAGAAGCTACTGTCATGATACCAATTTCTTTAAACTTTTCTCTCAAAGATTCAAATGTAGACATTTTGTAAATCGAACGTATAGCTCGCTTCTGCAGCACAAAAATAGTATTAATATCGGCAGCGTTTCCCCATTCAAGGATAACTTATGCCATTCTACTGTGAAACTTTTAGATTTCCAATACACTTTTTGACTAAATCTAATATTTAAAATTCTCGTGTCACAGTGTGTGTGCGCGAACTCCTCCGAAACGGCTCAACCGATTTTAATGCAATTTTGCACATAATAATTAAATACATTCGTTAGGCCTGAGAAAAGATTTTTATCTACTTTTTATATTGATACTGCAAATCTGTATATATAAAACTCAAAGGTGACTGACTGACATGGTGATCTATCAACGCACAGCCCAAACCACTGGACGGATCGGGCTGAAAATTGGCATGCAGGTAGATGTTATGACGTAGGCATCCGCTAAGAAAGGATTTTGATAAATTCCCACCCCAAGAGGTTCAAATAAGGGATGAAAGTTGGTATATAATAATACTTCTTAACGCGAGCGAAGCCGCGGGCAAAAGCTCGTAATTATATACATTCGTTAGGCCTGAGAAAAGATTTTTATCTACTTTTTATATTGATACTGCAAATAATTTATATATTATAGCAAAACAGCATTTGCCGGGTCAGTTAGTTACGATATAATTATAATACCTTTGGCGGCACAATGAGGTATGTCTCTATCTTGTGATCGGCTAGGTAGCCCTCCCTGCTCGCCCCTTCCCCCGGCTCCACCTCGAACTTGCCACCCAGCTGCAGCATCGTCGCCTTCGTGATGTGGACGCGTCTGAAAAGTGATTAAGGGTTCGTTGATGAGTGGCAGTCTTCCACCGTGCGTTTTTTGCGTAACTTTCTGCTCACTGTAAAATTGTCACCAGCAGTATTTCCGCACAAATACGACAATGCAAACCTTCAAGAGAGAGCATATTCCCTCTTAAAAGGCCGGCAACGCACCTGCTCTTCTAATGTTGCGAGTGTCCATGGTCGGCGTTACCTAGTTGCTTTTTAGGAGACCTGTTTGCTCGTTTCCCTCCTTATCTTATAAAATATAAAAACTTATGAAAAAACTTACGAACGCATCGGACGCACGCAAAGGAGTATACTTCATACTATCCGTGGCGTGCGGTGCGGTTTAGTGGACGCCGTTTACATATAATTTCGTATACAAGTCATACTAAAATCGGTTACATGCGATGCTGATAAGTGGACGCTTACCTTAAGGGTGCGTTTCCATAAGAGCTGAGTTAAGATACGTTGCGAGGACAGTGTTTTGGAGAGACAATAGAATCACTTCGTTTGCCTGACCTCGCTAGGAGGAATCAGGAATGTATTTTTAAGATATTAGATCTTAAAAATACATTCCGAGCAACGTAGCTTATCTCCAGAGGAAAAATATGCTAAAGCAGACCATCAATCGAATTCGCAGAACAAAATCGTTCCAATACTTAAAACGCTGTTTAAAATAGAGTAAGACGTGAGTGAATAGCAGACATTTCTAATGGATAGCATTTAATTATAAGGTTCCTTCTAAAAACAGAAGTAACGGTCGACATCTTCTTTGGCGTTCGACGATCAAAACGTCAATTATGTATTATAAATTGGAAGGGACTGTAATTTGTTGCACTGGTTTTTTGATGCAGAAATTGACGTATTTGATTTAAATTATTACACAATAACATAGCAAACAACAAAATAAATATTATAAAACTTTCATTACATAAAAATCAGTTCCTATTGCACAAAAAAGAAATGAAACATTCAAAATATACAAATCGAATCTACAGAGTATTCAAACGAAACGATAATACTTTAAGAATGCTCCAACTTTTTAATTAGCAGGTCGGATGTCTGTCAGTACGAATATCGACGTTAATAACATTAAAGTAAGATTCATAATAGCGCGCCTTGTACAGTGGCGGTTACGACGCTCGCCGCTTTCTTGATATGGCGAAAATGTATGAAAAAATTTGAGAAATTTTCTTATTTTTCTTATAACTGGAAAAGTTGTTTATTTTTATATAAAATGTTTAGCGGACTTTATAGAGGACTAAATAAGCAACAATTTTTTTGTATATTTATTTTCCTCAGTTCAGTGTATTTAGATATTAAGGTACCTAATCAGACCCCATTTTTTTCATATTTTGCGATTATTGTGATGGTTAAAACGTATTTTATGTGAAAATTTTGTATGCGGCTATAGAATTTTTATGGTACAGTCGTGGAGATGAATATATTATCTTTCATTTGAAACCAAAATATCCTCGCAGTTTGACTCCTAATTCTTTAATAGGGTACCGGAAAATCGCTGATATTTGTAATAGCGTCCTTTCCCAAACCCCAATTTGACCGTAATCTAGGACCGTACATCAGTCAACCTGTTTTCGGGAAAACTAGATTCGATATCGATCACCGTGTTCGCCCTCTTAAGAGGAGTCCACGCCGCCGTTTTTCCATACAAACGTTCTCCCCTGTTTCCTCCCTGGATAATGCCAGTAGAGTTATAATTTTTCCTGAATATCCACTAATACAATATCCCTATGTTTTCTTTTTTTTTCATAATTTAGTTATTAAAAAGGATATGAACGTTCAAAAACCCTAAAAAATGGACATAATTATATTCCGCTCTGTTCAAACATCCAGAAAACAGATTTGGCTAGATTATACAAAAAAAATAGGAACACAGCTCAAGCCTTTCTTTAATCTTTAATGAAAAAAGTACTTAAATCGCTTAAGTGTTGGAGAAGGAATCAGAGGACAACAAATCGATGATTTTCTGTTCTTTTATTAGAACTTTTTGTCGTGTTGTCTCTATCGCGCTCTGCGGTGGGAGACTTGAGATTGGTGAGACAGCAATACATTTTCATATACCTATTTTAAATTTCTCTCTTGCCCTTGGTGTTATCCTCTTACTGCCTCAAATATCGCTCATTTGTTACGATAAGAAAACGGGCAAACGTTGCCCGTTAATTTTCTTAAATTTCATCCCGATTAAATCGGGATTAATTATCTCGATATTGATAAAATCGCTTCATTCGATGTAGCCCCAGGGACATATTAATTAGTTTTTGTACGCAAAGAAATTATTTAGTTTCTCCAAGAGATGTAATCTTGTATCGACATACTATGAGTAGAAATACAAATAATAATATCTATGAATATGTTCGTATATTTTATCCTAAAACTAATTGATTTCCATAGCTCATCTCATCAAAACCGTCTCTGGGGTCCAATAAATAAGACGATTATACAAGGATTGAATAAAATAGGCTTTTTCAGGCACTTTTTTATATTTGTTATTTTTAAGAATATGGGCTTAATAATAAAGTTAATTTCAAGTATTTGTGTGTTAGCAATTGTTACGTGTACAATTCTACCGAAGGTTGATATTACACACCTTGGAAGGTGGTGGAAAGAGGCCGGACAAACGTGACCCTATTAGTCCTTGTCCAAAAAATGCCTAATGGAGGGTATTGCTCTTGGTATTGCTCTGCTCAGGCGTTGCCGTCTTACAACCTGTTCTACACGCTTGCAAGCAATTGCTAGTAATGAAGGTGTAATGTAAGTAGGTGACTAATGCCAATGAAAAGAATGCCACCGCTCTCCATGTGGTTGGCAAGCGTCGTATTATCACTCTATGTATGCTACACTAAAGCCCAAATACGTCGCTATGGTACATCAAGGAAATCAGCATATCCCCATGGCAACAGCTAGTATTGCAAGTCTTACCCAGCAATGCCATCGCTCTCCATGTGGTTAGTAATTAGCGTCACCTCATCACTCCATTACAGCATGAACATGCTCTACAGTGTAGACAGTAAAGTCTATCCCTAGCACGTTGATGTGGCAACAGCTATTATTGCAAGTCTTACCCAGCAATGCCACCGCTCTCCATGTGGTTGGCGAGCGTCACGTCATCACTCCAGACATCGAACTGCCACTTCCGCAGCCCGAGCACACCACAAAGCACGTTGCCAGTATGTATGCCTATGCGCATGTCAACGTTGAATCCTGTTGCTTCGCGGACGAACCTGAAAAAAATTGGATTTATTGATAACTTGATAGTTGATACTGGTGTTTTCTTGTCTGGTTCTTGCTGCTAATAAATCGCAGCACTTTTGTAAAATGGAAATATGTTTTCCTTGATACTGCAGTTCAGTAATAAAAGACAAAATCTCTAATAGAACTATGCTTAGTTTTCATCCAATCTGGCACACTTACTTAGAAAATAAACTCACTCTATTGAGGGAAGTATCTACAAGATATTTTGAACACCTAAATATTTCAATTCTCATTGCAACGTTACACATCGATGCAATAGGATGCGTCTTTAAAAGACCCATTAAAAACTAAACTTTTTTACTACAAAAGAAGATTGTAAGAGACATTAAATGGACAGTTCCAAAATTGAATAGCTCAATTTTATAACTACATCCAGTGTTGACTCTTACTGACATTTTTGGTCATTATTTGAACGCAGCGGTGCAAATAAAATATTGTGCAACTCAAATACTCAAGCCCACTTAGAGCCACTGAATAAAAAGTTAGGCACAGACTGGAATAGTGACAGAAGTGGCTCCATAGTTAAGAGCTACCACTAGAGCCGTTGTTCCATACAAACATTGTCCCTGTTTCCTCCCTGGATAATACCGGTAGAGTTATAATTTTTTTCTGAATATCTATGGCCACTGTGTATAAGCATGTCCCTATGTTTTCTTTATTTTTCATAATTTTATTATTAAAAAAGATAAGAACGTTCAAAAACCCAAAAAAATGGCCAGATTTTCCTCTGTGTTCCAACACCTAGAAAATAAAACTGGATAGAATATACAAAAAAAAAATAAAACATAGGAACATAGCTCAAGCCTTGCTTTAATTCTTATTGAAAAAAGTACTTAAACCGGTTAAGTTTTGGAGAAGAAATCAGCGGACAAGAAATCGATGATTTTCTGTTCTTTTATTAGAACTTTTGTCGTGTTGTCTCTATCGCGCTCTGCGGTGGGAGACTTGAGATTGGTGAGACAACAAAACATTTTAAAATACCTATTTTCAATTTCTCTAGCCCTTGGTGTATCCTCTTAAGATAAGAGGTTAACTGAAGCCAAGAGAACTTCTGGCTTGTGTTGTAGCAAATGAATGTATGTAACCAGGCACTAATTTTGTAGAATTTCATATTGTGGTTTTTAAAATCATGCTATGTTGTTGGTAACATCATAACTTTCAGACAGGATCGTATTTTCGAACAAAAATGTATTAAGTATCTACAGTGTGTTGATATTGGCTTTTGTGTGTTTCATTTTAATAAATCCAGTTCTTACTTTCTTTTTAATGGAGATCAATTACTGATAAACCATCTGTCTTTTGTAAATGACACTAGAACATGTGTAATTTATGAAAACATTCACAGAAAAATTAATTTAGAAGGATACATGAAATCTGCTATGTCTATAATATTTTTATCAATAAGTAATGTAAAACAAAACTTTAAGAAGAGTGATGCAGATTCTACCTCTATATCTTCGGCTTATGCTACGATTAGTTTTTAACTCCGGCTTTCAGTCTCATATAACTTCGTTAAGCCATCAATAGCTAGTTATCGCTCTAGTTTTCATACACCCTGAATAAGCCTTTGATTGCTATTCGTATAGAATTATTGGATTAGTAAAGGAAACTTTTCTCAGTTTATTATAATGTTTAAAATCTACATCATACCTACTAATATTATTAATGCAAAAGTGTGCCTGTCTGTCTAAACCACTAAACGGATTTTGCTTAAGTTTTGTATGGATATATACTTACGGGACTCATCCCGAGAAAGGACAAGGGGTCCTTTTTAACCCGAAAAAATTTACGATTTCCGCGAGTGAAACGAATTTTGGCGCAACGGAATTGTGGGACTAATCTATTAGTAATTACTAAAAATATTTAATAATAACAAGAAAAAATGATTCATAAGAGTGTGGTTGAAAGTCCTAACGGCGAATCGAAGCACAAAACGTCATATTAAAAGCTTAACTTTACTCGAATCGCGATAGTCACTATACTACTACACTATACACTATACTACTAGTACGATATACAATAGATTGTTGTCACAATTCACAAACCTCATACTGTGATTGACAATAATTCAAGACGTGAGTGGAAGAATAAGGTAAGTAACATGAAAAAATTATTATAATCTTCTCTTGTGGCTTTCCTTATTACTTTTAAGCAACCCGTTGTTATTTGGATGGTCCTTTATTGCATTTACGAACATTGCATTTATATCATACCTGTTCAAATCTTTAGTCTGTATACAAAATTAAATAATGTGCCATTGTATATTTTCTTAATTATTATTACTATTGCATCGTTATTCGTGAACAATAATTATTAGTGACCTATTATAATTATTATCACAAACGGGCGACAAAAAACTAAAAAGTCGACGTAGTGTGGCCTAAGATCAGTAAGTACTAGTATTTTGTCTTCGTTTAGATAGCGCCCGTGGCCTAATGGGTAGACCTTTGGTTCGCACTCGCAGGGGGTGCAGGTTCGATCCCGGGTGGAGGTGTGTACCAAATGAGACATTTTCAGATCTCAAGTACATAATCGCTCGTACGGTGAAGGAAAACATCGTGAGGAAACCCGCCGCACATGGTTGATCCCAGACGTATTGACTAGTTCTTTCCTCTGGACTAGGCCGACTGTGCTGCGAGAATGCCGTATGCGCTTGGGCAACCATACGGACATTTAAAAATCCTGTCCCAGGCACTACAGTATTTGAAGAGTGGTAACTTCGCTCTGAAAATACCGTATAAATCATCCACAATGGATGCAAAGGCCTAGTTTTTAGATAATAGTGTTTTATTCAGAAAAAAGTTTGCGAATGTATTGTCTACTATTATGAAGCCCGCAAGTCCGCCAAAATTCGTTTATCGCGCGGGAACCGTACATTATGCCGGCATAAAACGTTTCCTTTCCCGTGACTCAATGTATCCTCATACCTTTCAGCATAATTGATTCAGCGGTTTGGGCGTGAAGTGGTAACAGACAGACACACTTTCGCATTTATAATATAAGTATGTACATTTAATTCTAAAAGTGTGAAGTAAAGAGAATATGATGACATCATATTCTCTTAATACATTGTATTTGTCTGTCTGTCATTTCTTACATTACGCTTAAGCAACTGAACATATTTAGATAGAATTTGGTATTCCGATTCTTCCTACGTTACACTTGGCGTTGAAAACGATCAAAACGCTAAAAATAGGAGGCATTTTCAGCGTTTTGATCGTTTTCAACGCCAGGTGGAACGCGGGGTAAAAAGACACTATAGCTTTTTGACGTGAGAACGTCTACTAACTCGTTACTACGGGCTGCATGCACGAAAAAGTTGACGTCAGTGTTGCGTTTCTCAAGCGAGAGCGCGGCACGAACGAGAGAGAGATACATAATAATCGGCTCGAGCAATCCGTCCGTAAACCGACTTTACAATCAATTTTTATACGCTTTTTATTAGCTTCACCTGTATATTTGTTTGTAACATGTTTGTAACCGACTTCTTTGGGCGCGATTTTGACCCACTTTAAACGGCCAGATTTCGTTCAAACTTTGTAGATTTATCGAGGACCGATGACAATACACTAATTTGATATAATTATTCCACTTTTCAATTTGTATGTTTGTATGTACTTAACCCTTTATATAAAAAAGCGTGTTTTTAGTTTTTTTTAACTATTACTTATTTCGTAATAGTTTAGTTCACTCACCGAATCGTGTCGATCATCTGCAGGCCCATATTGACGCAGTTGTACGCGTGGTTCGGCCGTGACACCGGCAGACCGGATACGCAATAGTAGCAGTCACCCAGTATCTTGATGCGCATGCACTGGTTTTCCTGTAGACAAAAATAAGTAAATTACTAAAAGGAAGAATTACGAAGAGCAACGAAATTCCAATGTTCCGTACGCTTCGATAACGATGCAGTAGATGCACAGCTCAAACATTAAAAATCGGCCAAGTGCGAGTCGGACTCGCGCACGAAAGGTTGCGTACTGGTATAGAGCGAAAGTAGACAAAAAATTGGATATGGGAGCCCCCCTTAAATATTTACTTTATTTTAATTTTATTATTAATTATTAAAATAAAAATACAATTAAGGATTTTGTGAAAATTTCAAGTGCATAGCTGTTACCATTATTGATTACGAGCAAAAAAGGCCAATAAAACACGTTTCTTGTATGGGAGCCCCCCTTAAAAATAAACTTTATTTGATTTTTAGTATTTATTGTTATAGCTACGGCAACAGATATTATACACAATCTGTGAAAATTTCAGAAGTCTAGCTATAGCGGTTCTTGAGATACAGCCTGGAGACATACAGACAGACGGACGGACGGACAGACATCGAAGTCTTAGTAATAGGGTCCCGTTTTTACCCTTTGGGTACTGAAACCTAAAAAGAACTGAAATCCCACCAAAACATTTCATGTAAAATGTTACCTCGACGACCACAAAAGTCTTTCCCTGTGAAAAAGACATCAGATCTAATGTAGAGCCAAGCTTCTGAATCTACGCGGCTTAACTCTATCGACCCTAACTGGCTTGGCTGTTTGATCAGAAACTAAATATTCGCCTCACCTCCACGACGGTAGCGAAACAGCGAAGCCATACATATTTTATTATATTATGTAGAATTTGTTGGAGTTAGGGATCTATAGAGTTAGGCCGCGTAGATTCAGAAGCTTGGCTCTACATTTAGATCAGCTGATGTCTTTTTTACAGGAAAAGCCTTTTGTGGTCGTCGAGGTAACATTTTACATGAAATGTTTTAGTGGGATATTTATATATGTTGAGTTACGAACCAGGGTGCTCAAGTGTTATTTATTTATTTTTTTATTTATTTGTTTAAATCAGGCATCTAGGCCCATATTATAAATACCTTATAGACTAACATACATACAATTATATTAAAACTAACACTAATTCTAAACACTAAACACTAAACACGTATTGTCTGCGACGTGGGGCGCGACGTGTTCGGAAGTCGTCCTCGGAACCTCCTGTAGACGACTCCAATCGGCCAGAACTCCTCCTTCTCGAAGGTCGGCAGATGATGCGTCGGGACCCTCACCACAAAGGAGCTAAAATTGTTATGTTTGGCCGCAAGTCCTTTACGGTTGTGAAGCTTGGACTATGAAAGAAGACCTAAGAAAGAAATTGGAAGCATTTGAGATGTGGACTTACCAGCGAATGCTGCGGATAAAATGGACGGACAGACAAACACAGAAGTACTCAAACGTATGCGTAAAAAAGTGGAACTTGTTCGTACTATCAAGCAAAGAAAAGTCGCGTATCTGGGCCATATCTTCAGGGGCCTGAGTCAAGACGAATTCGCAATCGCTTCGTTATAGAATCGCCGATGAAAATGTATGGAATTGACATAAGCGTTCGTTAATATGACGTTGACGTTCGACTCGTCTTATGTCAATTCCATACATTTTGATCGACGATTCTATAACGAAGGGTTTACGAATTCGTCTTGACTCAGGGGGCTGGAACAAACAGTACAAGCTTCTTCAAACCATAATGATGGGAAAGATTGCCGGGAAACGAAAACCAGGGAGACGCAAAACATCTTGGCTGAGGAATATCCGAGAATGGACAGGGATCAAGTCTGTTGAAGAACTTTTCAGACTCGCTTTAGACAAAGAAAAGTTTCGGAGTATGACTGCCAACCTTCAGTGATTGGAGAGGCACTTGAAGAAGAAGAATTTATATATACCGTAAAAGTGTACGGTTGCCCAGACGATAAACTAACTACGATTTACGGCAAAACAAAGTAGCGAGAAACAGGATATTCAAATAAAACTTTGGACATCTAACATGGAAAAAATGTTAAGATAAGATAAAATCATTGAATATATTATTTTTGATTTTAATAGTAAGTCCGCGAATTCTTTGTATATTTCAGTAATTTTCCGCTATCACTTTGATCCCAATTTTGTTGGCCTTGGATTTTATTTGCGATCAAAATTGCTTGACATCTAATTATTACCGGCTTTGTTTGATTCTCTGGAAACATTTTCCTGTTATCATCATCGTTATCAACCCCATGTTGTATATTATTCAATTTCACAAAGCTAATGTACATACAAAAAATTGGAAGAAAAACAAAAAAAGACGGGTTGCACTCCGGGAGTGCCGGCAGAAGTGAAAACTTGAAAATTAACGTTGTGTTGAAATTTTTTTAACCCATTTTTTATGAAAATAGATTTTTTTAATTAATCGAGACCCTTACAATCGATTAAAAATATCGACAATGGAAAAAAAACAATCGATTGTTCGATTAATAGATTTCGATGTTACAACACTACTCTCCAACCGTCTTACGGTTTTTCGATCAGCACACGTGACCTGACGCAAGTTTCACAGTTTTTACCCATCCCACAAAAGTGCTCAACGCCGCTAAAGAAGTTTTCACTTCAAAAATGTGTAATTTCAGTTTCATTTCCAATATAAATGAGACAAGAATGATAGTAATCGCAATGGGATAATATGATAGATTTTGATGCAAGTTTGCAACCCTAGGAGAGCTATTGTGCATTTTATTTCAATCTTAAATATCCATAGTCAACGCAATAAAAAACTGTTTTATGTAACAGCACTTTAATTTTAAGTAATTTCAAGAATTCATATTTTTTTTGTTTGGATTTTAATTTTGCTAGGGCTAGTTGCCTAGTTCACACTTAAACGAACGACGGTGACTTCGTGTTACATATTTTCAGATTTTTATTCGTCACCTCGTGTCATCTCGCTTCAGTGTGCCCTGACCTGACCCTTAAGGTGGGTTGCACAAAATATTTACTTTAACTCTGTAACTTTAACCATAACAAAATGTCAAATGAACTGTCAAATCATTTATCCCTAGGAAAAGTCCTTAATAATAATAATAATATAATAATAATAATAATATCTATGGACGCTTCACACCACGTCAATCTGGCCCCGTGGTAAGTACCTGAAGGACTTGTGTTACGGGTACCAGACAACGGAAATATATTTAATACTTTTATACTATACATATATTTAAGATTTTTATCTATACTACTATTATAAAGAGGAAAGATTTGATTTTTTGTTTGTTTGTTTGTTTGTTTGTTTGTTTGTTTGAGTCGAATAGGCTCCGAAACTACTGGACCGATTTGAAAAATTCTTTTGCTATTGGAATCTTACATTATTTCTGCTGAACATAGGCTACATTTTATTTTGGAAAAAAGTAGGGTTCCGTAAGATATTTGAGTTTTTCGGACGCAAGGTGTAAAAAATCAGCTAGAAAAGTTACTTATTTTGCGTACGCTGCCTAAACTATAAAAGATAGAACCATAAAATGTTCTAAGTAATTGTAGATCTTATAAATATCTACAAAAAAGTCCGCGACACACTATACCTATCTATGTCGAGTGAGGCACAATAACCATTTATTTATTTAAAAATCCTGATTTTTTTTTTGACTAAATTGAAACGGATATATTTTACTCACGCTATTAATCCTTATCAAAATAAATTATTTTATCACTAAGTACAGTTTATGTAGATAATATTTGGTCTTTGAATGATTAAAATTGGACGTTTGGTTTTGAAATTTTGGCGAAATTAAAATATTACGATAGTAGGCGTCACCAAAGCGCGTGCGGGAGGAATACAATATTCTGTTGTAGAAATGAAAATTCTGTACATAAAAGATATGAAATGACACCCGAAATTACACCTTTGTCAGTACATCGCTAGAGAAGCCAAAAATGTGGTTAGTTTTTTGTCTGTCTGTCTGTCTGTCACTCTTTCTGTCTGTCTGTATGTTTGTTCCAGCATCACACGAAAAATACTGATCCGATTTGCATACGGTTTTCACAGATATATTATGTTTGTCTTCTTCCAACTCAACATCTGGTGTATAAAAATCCTCCCCCCCCTCCCCTCTCAACCCTCTCTGGGGACCAAAGAGGGGTCAGATTTTGTATACAACTTTTTTCTTTAGTGGACTTACTTCATATTAGGTATTAACTGTGTTTTTCAACTTAACATCTGGTGTATGACCTTCCCCCCCACACCCTCTTAGGGGACAAAAGAGGGGATAAAACATGTATCAACTGATTATGTAGAAAATATACTTTAAATGGCAAAACAACGTTTGCCGGGACAGCTAGTTATATGATAAATATATAATATAATACACATCCATAACCCAGGAACTTTGAAAACTTTTTGTTCAGTTGGCGGGATTCGAACCTGCGACCCCCGGCTTAAGCTACCAACGTGCTATCCACTGAGCCACAGAGGTCGTCAAATTTGACGACCTCTGTGGCTCTCTTAATGGACGCCATATTTGACGACAACCTTAACTTTTTTTTTGATGCACAGTGGAAACCCGGCATAGGTTCCCCTGGTCAGGGATGTGCCTCAGTTAAGCTGAAGCACCCCGGGGATATGTGGGACTCCTACCCACTAAAACCACCTGCGGTCCGCCTTCAGCCGTATACGGCAGCCGTATAATATGTCGTAGATCTATCTAACACATGACTCCCTCCCGCCATGAGATCATGGCGCTGCACGGCCCAACGATCACACACCTCGAGGGTGTGCTGGGCCGACGACAACCTTAACCTTAAACTATAACTACGAATCTGGTGCAGGGTGGGTTGCACCACATTCGTAGAACTATAATATAGTAACTGACCTAAATGTGACTGACATAAAATCACGGAATTGGCGGAATTTATCGGCAATAAAGTATATTTGGCAGTTATTTATTGCCTAGTTCTGCTAAGTAATTGTTATTTACTAGCGACACTTAACTGACCCACTAAGTAATGGAATTTTAAATCGCTACTTTTAACGTTATTAAATGTTGCCGTTTAGAAGAACTCCTAACCTATACTGGGCATCTGAAAATGGTAATCTAAATATATAAAAATCATAGGTGACTGACTGACATGGTGATCTATCAACGCACAGCCCAAACCACTGGACGGATCGGACTGAAATTTGGCATGCAGGTAGATGTTATGGCGTAGGCATCCGCTGAGAAAGGATTTTGATAAATTCTCACCCCAAGGGGTTCAAATAGGGGATGAAAGTTTGTATATAATAATACTTCTTAATGCGAGCGAAGCCGCGGGCAAAAGCTCGTATTGTTATAAAAGGAAAGGATTGTTTCCATCGAATAGGCTTCTAGACTACTGGCCCGATTTTATCAAAATGCATAGATAGATATAGAATATACCATGTCGAAGGACACTTTAACTATTTTTATCGCAAGAACAGCTTCTTATTACAAATTCGAAAATAAATGCGCATACATCGTTAAGTCGTACTCGTGGGTAAATTATATGGTCCAAAGCTTTAAAAACATTGAAGAAACTATATCAGACGATCTTACTGCTAACAGCAGTTTCACAGACTAAATAATAATAATAGCTCCCACACCGGTTTCGGTGACGGTGGCCGGTTTCATTGAAACCAGGCCAGCTACGCAGGAGTATTTTTATAGTGCCCAAGTGTGTGCGCAGTACACAAGAGCACTCTCTATTCCTTTACTCTCATAACCCAGTGGGACGGCAGACCGACACGACCGGCGAGAGATCAGGCGCAGGACCGACTTTTTACATGCCCATCCGACGCATGGATCATCTTACTTGTCAGACAATCAGGTGATCAGCCTGCATTGTCCTAACCAAACTTGGAAACATGTTATATGTTTCCAACGCGGGAATCGAACCCACGACCTCCGAGACAAGAGCCGCGCTCTGTACCACTAGACCACGGAGGCGTCTTTCACAGACTAATATAATACTGTCTACAACTATTTATGGCAAACAATATCGTATTCAAAACTTTGTCAAGTTACATGACTTAGTACTTAGCAGTTACTACGGGTTTATTACAAGTTCTTAGTTCACATTGAGAATATACGAACAAACAGCGTCCAGCAAATATTTAGTCAGTACAACTTGGGATTACAATTTAAGAGTTATGTTCAATGTTAACTATAATAACTTGCTTTTGTTCGAAATTTTCGAGTAAAATAACGATACTTATCGCAAGGGACAAGTACCATCGAGTAAATCCCATCTGCCTAGGAATCAACTTCTCTGATAGTACATTTATTTGGGTAGAAAGCTGTAAGGCGAACAAAGCATTTGTATAGTTTACAATATCTGCAGACTGCACACGGTTTGCTACCAACGAAATATGTAGAGAATAGAGATATAGCGCAACGAATCAGGGCTTGTACCACGAAACCGTTTTGAGACTCAAACAATCGAACGAGAATGCCGCATCCTACTCTAACAAACGTGAAATGACGTTATTAGAGCAGGACGCGGCATTCTCGTCCAATTGTTTGAGTCTCAAAACCGTTTCGTGGTAGGCCTACAGACCTTGGTCGAGTATACTAATCAGTTCATCCAGATTCCAGAGTACAACCAAGACAGCGACTTTGTTAGAACGTCACCAAGACAGTGGCGTGAGTTGACAATGTCAGTTTAAAATTTGTTAACATTGTGCGCTTTTATAATTTTGGACGTGACGGTAACATCGTGAACGTTCGCGGTAAAACGATATCTCAGGGAAGTAAAATGTATGGAAATATATTATTATGAAGACGCTTTTAAATTTCCATCGATGATAACGTTCTAACGGGCACGTTAGAGGCCATGACGATGTTTACACTCTTCTGAACCACACAAAATGTCCGCGGTGCGTAAAATCAAAAGGGCATTTAACGTACCCAATGTTTTATCATGGAAGTCGGCTCGCACGATAACGTGACGTCCAGAATTATAAAGCGCACTATTATCACTTACCTGGGCTATTTGGTCGAATCTTCCGAACAGTTCATTCAGTGTTTTCACCAAATCAGAGGCGGATAGGCGTTCTGATAGCGGCGTGAAGTTGACGATATCAGCGTAGAGGATGCTGACGTTATTGTGACGTTGGACGTGCATCTCATGGAAGCGTGTCTGCTTGGAACTGTCTGCGCACGCGTCGGCCATCTTGAGCATAATGGAGCGCTTCACCTGTAACAAAATGAAAAATATTGCATAAATAATTTAATTCGTAGTTAAATAAGGTCATAGGAACTTATCTATCACCTATATACAATAGTGTATCTAGTGCCTCATTCAAGGCACAACAGGCTTATAGAGTGTGTCAAATATACACGAGAAAACATAACTCTTTTCTGTCGCATTCTGATTTCTGGTATATAAAGAAGAAAATATCAAGTAACTAGGTAGCGTGATCGATAAAAAGTTCTTGCATGATTGGAAGATGCACGCAAATGCAAGTACACAAGCCAATATCGGTTGATCAAGGAAACATTTTCCAGATGTTTCAAATATTCAGAAAATAAGCGGAATATCCAATAATAATAACAATGACTATTATAAAGAGGAAGGATTTGATTTTTTGTTTGTTTGTTTGTTTGTTTGTTTGTTTGTTTGAGTCGAATAGGCTCCGAAACTACTGGACCGATTTGAAAAATTCTTTTGCTATTGGAATCTTACATTATTTCTGCTGAACATAGGCTACATTTTATTTTGGAATAAAGTAGGGTTCCGTAAGATATTTGAGTTTTTCGGACGCAAGGTGTAAAAAATCAGCTAGAAAAGTTACTTATTTTGCGTACGCTGCCTAAACTATAAAAGATAGAACCATAAAATGTTCTAAGTAATTGTAGATCTTATAAATATCTACAAAAAAGTCCGCGACACACTATACCTATCTATGTCGAGTGAGGCACAATAACCATTTATTTATTTAAAAATCCTGATTTTTTTTGGACTACATTTAAACGGATATATTTTACTCACACTATTAATCCTTATCAAAATAAATTATTTTATCACTAAGTACAGTTTATGTAGATAATATTTGGTCTTTGAATGATTAAAATTGGACGTTTGGTTTTGAAATTATGGCGAAATTAAAATATTACGATAGTGGGCGTCACCAAAGCGCGTGCGGGAGGAAGACTATATTCTGTTGTAGAAATGAAAATTCTGTACATAAAAGATATGAAATGACACCCGAAATTACACCTTTGTCACTACATCGCTATAGAAGCCAAAAATGTGGTTAGTTTTTTGTCTGTCTGTCTGTCTGTCACTCTTTCTGTCTGTCTGTATGTTTGTTCCAACATCACACGAAAAATACTGATCCGATTTGAATGTGGTTTTCGCAGATATATTTATCTTCTTCCAACTTAACATCTGGTGTATAAAATTTTTTCCCCCCACACCTCTAAGGGGACAAAAGAGGGGGTCAGATTTTGTATCAAACTTTTTTCTTTAACACGAAAACTACTGATCCGATTTGCATACGGTTATCACAGATTTGCATACGGTTTTCACAGATATATTATATTTGTCTTCTTCCAACTCAACATCTGGTGTATAAAAATCCTCCCCCCCCTCCCCTCTCAACCCTCTCTGGGGACTAAAGAGGGGTCAGATTTTGTATACAACTTTTTTCTTACTTCATAATAATTATTAGGTATTAACTGTGTTTTTCAACTTAACATCTGGTGTATGACCTTCCCCCCCACACCCTCTTAGGGAACAAAAGAGGGGGTAAAACATGTATCAACTGATGATGTAGAAAATATACTTTAAATGGCAAAACAACGTTTGCCGGGACAGCTAGTAACAATGATAAAAGTATAATCACAATGTATTTTTCCGTAAGCATGTTTTATTATATTCAGCGCCTACATCAATTTTAAAGCAAAAACGTACAAATGTAAACTGCTCTTTATATTTATAAAAATATTGTGAACACGTTATAATAAGTATTATTTGAATATCTTTAATGTACAGAATTTTAATTTCTACAGTTTTATTATATGTATAGATATTTCCGTTGCCTGGTACATGTAACCGGGCCAGACTGACGTGGTGTGAAGCGTCCATAGATATTATTATACGTCTTGGCCTAGTTAAATTCTTTGAGTTTGACTTATATGTCGATGATGTTCGAACGTGTGCGCCAGCTCATACACTCAGCCTGATCGTTTCCTGATACTCGCAATCTGTGTTACGCATTCAGGTCATAAATGATAAGATAATGTCATAAGATAATTGCTTTTTTACATCGTTCTTTATCCATTGTTTATTAATAAGTAATAGCAAATATTTTTATGCGTACTAGCTGATTAATTGTCTGATAGAAGCGTTATGAAATTGATACTCGTAATGCGATAAAAAAACCGTCTGGTCCCTGTCTAGTGTCTAGGTCCCTAACCTTAGATCCAGTAGCGTAGTGTGCCTTGCCCCACTTAAAAAAAATTGAGGCCCTTACTAACTAAACTTCTCACAAAACAATAAAATCACATAGTGTGTTACCAACTTTTGAACTCACGTCTTACGCGGGTAAAAAAGGGGCCCCGTATACGATACGGCAGATAATATGGCGGCAGCTACGCTCCTGCTAACCCCTAACATTTTAGATAACTTGAACACCGATTTCGGTGATGTTTCGGTTATGGCTAGTTTCATAAAAACCAGCGCTATGTGCAGCGTGCGCAGTACACTAAAGCATGTTCCTGCACTATATTTTCCCAGTACCCGAACCGATTGTAGACACCAGCCACCAGTAGAAACGACGTTCAGAAAATATAAATTTACAAAAAATTAATTCTGAATAAAAATTTTTAAAGGAAAATGACAAAAAAATAAGAAAAAATGTATGGAGTTTGGTCCAAATGTCCACCACTTAAACAAGACCCATGTCCTATATAGACTTATTAATTTAATTAAATATAGAGTAGCTTTCAGTACGAGACAAAAAAATAAGCTGTCGGTAAAAATGACCATATGAAAAATAGACCACTTCAGTTCATTCTTCTTTGAAATTGAATTTTAAAGAAAATATCTAAGACACGCAGCTGTCGTCTGTCGATGACCTACCACAGAAAGTTACATGTTAGATAATAATAATATTGAGTTAGGTAGAAACAACGAAGATAAGAAATCGGGACTTTCCTTCATAATATTATTAGGTACCTACTGTTTACCTACTAGTTAATTATTTCTACTTAATTATGTCAATACTAGTATGGTATATCTATTGTCAATATTTAATATTTATCTACAAACTTTATTGCGTCCTTTAACATACCTATTTAATATCTAAATATAATAATAAGCAGGGGGTGTTACTACATCGATATAGAAGCCAAAAATGTGGTTAGTTTTTTGTCTGTCTGTCTGTCTGTCTGTCTGTATGTTTGTTCCAGGATCACACGAAAACTACTGATCCGATTTGAATGCGATTTTCGCAGATATATTTGTCTTCTTCCAACTTAACATCTGATGTATAAAAAAAAATCCCCCCCCCCACCCCTCTAAGGGGACAAAAGAGGGGTTAGATTTTGTATCAAACTTTTTTTAGAACACGAAAACTACTGATCCGATTTGCATACAGTTTTCGCAGATATATTTGCCTTCTTCCAACTCAACATCTGGTGTATAAGCTCCATCCCCCCCACCCCTCTAAGGGGACCAAAAAGGGGGTCAGATTTTGTAACAATTTTTTTCTTTAATGGACTTACGTCATATTATTAGCTGTATTTTCCAATTTAACATCAGGTGTACACAATTTTTCCCCCTACCCTTCTTAGGGGACAAAAGGGGGGGTAAGATTTTGTATCAATTACTGATGAAGTAGAAATACTTTAAATGGTAAAACAACGTTTGCCGGGTCAACTAGTATTTAATACTTTTATACTATACATAAGTAAATTTAAGGTTTTTACTATATCATACACATAATCAATACACATATAGACCCGGGAACATTGAAAACTTATTGTTCCGTCGACGGGATTCGAACCCGCGACCCCTGGCTTGAGCTGCCACACACTCAACTAATTGAGCCACAGAGATCGTCATTTGAGTCTTGCTCCAAACTCCCCTAAAAATAAAGTGTAATTTTATTTGACTACACTTTTACCTGGATTTTCCATTGTGTTGCTATTTTCTGAGGGTTTTTGACAGCAGTTTATCTTTTTAATACCAATGTTGATTGATTAACTTTTTGGCGTAAGCCATTCAAAAGGTGAGGAAATAACGCTGTCCAGGTGCAACTTTTTCCTTTTTAATTTTCACCAACAGAGTCGCAATTCAATAGCGTCCCCTAAAAATATTTCGCTATTTAAACGTGTACAGCGGGCATAATATATTAAGGTACTTATATATATTTCAAAACTGTGCTGTGGTCACTTCCTAGATACAGAATTATCGTCATCAGGTAGCACTTATTTCAAATGATGATATTACTTGTTTCCAGAAGCATGATCTCTATTAAACAAGTACGCTGGATTGCTGATACAGACCTGCTTTTTGTGCCTATTTGAAGCGGAATCAGCACCCCCATTATTCGGGTAGAGAACTAAATTTGACGTAACCACAACCAATAACAACAGTTGTCATCACTAGTATTAGTTCCAAATACTCTCACTACTGCTATCAGCGCCAATATGGCGGCTTTCAAACGTCATTTTTACGTCAGATTTAGTTCTCTACCCGAATAAAGGCCGTCACAGACTTAGCTATAATATATATTAATATACCGTACTAAACACACTGAGACCAGAAATATATTATATTATAGCTGAGTGTGTGGTCACGCGAAAATTGTATAGAAAATATATATTAATATGCCTAGATATAAATATATTAATATATATTATAGCTAGGTCTGTGACGGCCTTAATAGGGGCGCTGATTCCGCTTCAAATAGGCACAAAAAATAGCTGTCATTTCAAAGGCTATCAGCAATCCAGCGTACTTGTATAGAGATCAGTGTCCAGAAGTCATAGAAATGTTTGCAAAGCGCTGTCAAACTATTGCGTAAGAAATACTAAGCATTGTGGTATAATATGTAATATAATGTAGGGACGGGACGTCTCAAGCGGTCAAGCCCATCCCATGAATAAATAATTGTGGATTATGAATTATTATGAACAAGTTAGTGACAATAAGGGTCAAATATTTCTTAATGTTGATAAAAAATAAATATAATATTAAATACATAGTACCAGAAATTAAAGTTAAGGTTCATCATTAAAAAGAAAATATAACTTTGACTCAATAAATTCACCTATTCTAAAATTCTGTTAATATGCTACTTTAAACAAAGTCTCTGCGATTTTCATGACTAAATATATCAATAATATTCTCTACCATTTTTAAAACTAATCAACAATACAAAATCCCCAGAAACCGACCATTATTTTAGAATAACGGTTTTATCAACGTAGAATTAGCGTTAATATTACATTACAAACAACTATACAGTAACAAGTAGGAAGACTAGAAGGCCGACCAGCACAAATACAACCTTCGGTATTACATCACGCACTTACGAGTTGAGTGCATTAACACTGCACTTGAGATCAGGCTTTGTTATCAATAATTGCTTTATCTATTTGTTTATTTCGATACGGAGTGGGCTAATTATTTTTATTGTATCACTGACAAGTTGTTTTCTTCAACGTATTAATTATTGTGTAAATAAACTATGTCATAAAAACCAATTAAAATTCCCGTTTCGTTTTACAAGTAAAGATTTTTAGCGATGTTGTAAGTACATATTATTGGAGAGGTTAATTTTTTTAACTCGCGTCAAGCCAAGTGACATGATTGAAAATTCTTAAGACTCATTAATACGTATTCGGGGAGTAGACCACCTCCCTCCTTTACAGCGCGGTAAAAATATTTGCCTGCCCTTAGTGTTTCGTTTTTACTTCTACAATCACTCTTAGAATGCAACCAACTCAGTTTTTTAAACCTTTTTAAGAGCCTATGCTGTCCCACTCCTGGGCAAATGCCTCCCCCAAATTTTACAATTCCTCTCGCTCTAACGTCACCGTCGGCCAACCTGGGGGTGTAGTGCGAGTTTTATTCGATCATACGCATCGAGCACGATAACGCGAATTTGTATGGGATCAAAGCGGTATCCACGTTATCCAGTAGGTGGCGCTGCTTTGATCTCATACAAATTCGCGTTAACGTGTTCGATGCGTATGATCGAATAAAACTCGCACTACACCCCCTGGATTGTACGACGTAAGTGTCAAGTTCATCGCGCCTTCTTTTTCGAGGTCGGCCAGTCTGTGGTGACTGGTGACTGGTGATCTTTGCCCCGTGGTCGGAATGCATGTGGCTGCTAAGACCCATCCAATCCCGTTTATGCTATGTCTATTGTACCCCAGTTTTTGGAGCGCAGCTATTTCTTATTCAATCTGTTCTTACTCCCAAAATGCTGCGCTCCATCACTCTTACCTAAGCTTGCCAATTATAGATGATGTTATAATATTAAAAACAAAGGTTTTACAAATAGTGCTAATGTAACCAAGCCTTGTATCTGAAACGTCGTAACCCTGTATGTTGCAACTTCTTTGTCTCACTCTTACAAAGATGTGTTGAAAGATGTCTCATTGTGTTGAAACAAAGTATGTTTGTCACATTATGTTGCATTAATTATATTAATTAGCATGGCAGTGTCCGGAAAAATGATATAGTTCAATCACATTTATGAGGACGAGCGAAGCCAGCCCTAGTATATCCCACAACCTGTACATTTTGTGGTACTACACTTTACGGAAAACTATCACTCCTATTGATTTGTGCGTCAACATCACAACATCACAATCAGTCAAGGTGTGACGACGCGAGCCCTCACAACGCTCGTCTTTTAGCTAGTTTGATACAAGGTAATGCCTGCAAGACCGTTGCAATAATGTTCGTTTATCGCGCGGGAACCGTACTCTTTTTTCAATCAAAATCTATCCTATATATGTCCTTTCCCGGAATTTAAAGTAGGTATCTGTACACTAAATTTCATCAAACTCAGTTCAGAAGTTTAAATATTAGTACGGATTTATATCAACGGATTTATTGCAAAATTGATAATGGACTATCGTCATCATGGTCCATGTAATAAACGTAACTTAATAAGTCCTCGTAATAAAATGACGACATGTTTATTTTTATTTGTTAATCACGCGGGGACCGTACATTTTTTCCGGGATAAAAAGTATCCTATATCCTTTTCCCAGGACTCAAAGTTTCTCCATACCAATTTCAGCGAAATCGTTTCAGCGGCTTGGCCGCGAAGAGGACAGACAGACAAAAACACTTTCGCATTTATACTATTAGTATGGATTTAAGCAATAAATTACAATGTGTACAAAAGGCATCCTATCTGGCTAGACAATAAGTATTTACAGAAAAACTTTAGATACCTAAGGCCCACTTGCGCAGATCTGAGTTAAAGTTAACTCTGAGTTAAACATCATGACGTCATCTCTATCACTCACTTCAACTCAGATCTGCGCAAGTGGGCCTTAGGTAAATACTTTTAATACCCCTTTTATTATTTAAATACACTTTAGTACTAGGTACCTATCAATTATTTGTCATGTCATTACTACTGATTGTGTTATTAGTTGATAATGTTACATAATATTAAGTTATTTGTTAATTGACTCTGTTAAATGGTTCCTGAGAAGTAATTTTGTTTCCATTAACTGACACACAAACATTTTCTAGAATTTTACAACAATGTATTTGATATATTTTAATGCCTTTTTATTTTTGATATATATTTGATTGCCCTATACATAATATTATGTTATTATTGTCACTGTTTTAATACCGATTTTTTTCGAAATTTTTTTCATGCTACAAATTCATCTTTCCTACTATCTTTTATCCTTTCCTAGAACTTTAAAAGCTTCATTCAAATACATATAATCATGGCAATTACGGATAATTTCTTTGTAGTATATTAAATAAACTTGGAACGAAAGCTCCGTGTCTAGATTCTGGACACTTTGGACTCTTTTTTGGACGGGAAATGCTATTATGCATCCTCGGCAGCGCTGGGTATGTGGAACTCGCTGCGGCCGATGAGATGGTAAGTGGCCGCAGCTCTACCCACTAAAACCCGACTGTGTTCCATTTCTACGCCGCCACTGACAGACCCACGGGAAATGTGTCGCCACCGCAGTACACTTTGGACCCTAGAGTTAGAGTAGACAGATAGAGTCATGCTCCAAAATCACAATCACTCGACTGGAGGCGCCGAAGGTTGGTGACTAATTAAAAAACTTTCCTTACACAATTAACCTAATCTACCCTGTTTAGTATTCTCGGGGAGTTGACCGTTTCCACTCTCTATTATTACGGATTCTACTCACGGGGGCTGTGGCATTGATTCGTTTAGGCGAGAAATATTCTTATGGTAACCTTATGAAGTTAAATTTTGTCCCCTTGTTCGAAAAAAGTTGAAAATACTTTTTTTTTTGGACCCCTGTTACTTGGGAGTTGGGATAGAGGAGTGAGAGAGAATATCTCACGGAGATGCATGTAGAGATTTTGATTTATTTTCATTACCGACTGAACGCGAGTGTCATGTTTTTCAGAAATGTTTTACATTAGTTATTACTGAAGCTCAAATATTATAATATTCTAGTTTGAAAGGTAGGAATGTGTAAACATAATATTCTTCCAGGTAAGCTGATACCATTTTAAGAGTGGGTTGTATCAACTTACTTTAACTACAAATTTAACTTTAACCATAACAAAAAATCAAATGAACTGTCAAATCCCTAGTAAAAGTTCATTATGGACGCCATGTTTGACGATAACCTTAACTTAGTTAAAGTTAAGGTTATCGTCAAATATTCACTACGCCTCTGGTGCAACTCACCCTAAGGGTGAAAAATGGTTAAGGTTATCGTCAAATAAAAAATCTTAAATTATAAATTCTTAGAATTTATAAGCCTCTCCTTATTTTAGTTTAGACTTTAGGGCATTAAAGTACTACTACATATTGGCGTGACCACGCGGCTTCTTTGTTGACTTTCTGTAGAAACGTGTAATAGACGCTTCAGTAGCTGTTCACCTTCTTTTGTTAAAGTGCAGGTAGTTTGCCATTGTTTTAATTTTCTAGAAGTATGCGGTATGCAACTTACTTTTACCTTTTCACTTTTATACGTGTGTCTGTTAGTTTGTCACAGTCTTTCCTAGTGACAGTATCAAGTGTGGTGTGGTTTGTGTGACGATGTTAAGTGCCGTGTCATACTTGGCTCAAATGAAAAGGACGGTTCGTTATTTTCTCTTTATTAGAAAATCATTAATTTATTTGGTCCTCTAAACAATTAGACCAATCAATTATTATTGAAATTATATAAGAACCACGCAGTTACAATAATTATTATCCTTCTGAGTCACAGTTGCTGTAAAGTACGAGTAAATAATGAGGGGGATTTTTCATTTTTATGAAAAAACCCTCGATAAGAACCGAGTAATAATCGCGTAAACAATATAGGATGCTTGAAACAAAGACTTACAACTGCGTTTTAAAGTCAGACACGCTACGAATTACGACCCGTTTCATATATTATAAAGCTGAAGAGTTTGTTTGTTAGTTTGAACGCGCTAATCTCGGGAACTACTGGTCCGATTTAAAAAATCCTTTCAGTATTTGATAGCCCATTTATCGAGGAAGGCTATAGAGTAAAGGCTATATATTATCACGCTTAGAACCTAGGAACGAAGATACAGAGGAAAATGTGAAAAAACGGGGAATAATATAATATAAACTCCTTAAAAGCTTATCTCAACAAAACTACTGGAGCAATTTTTATGTTATTTGTCACAAATATATAATATAGACCACATGAGACATCTAGGCTACTTATTTTCGGGAAATGTACGGTTTCCGTGAAATTCCGGATTAACGCGGGTGACGGCTTTGCCCGCGTCACGGAACGTCTAGTTATTAAAATACTTAAAAAACTATAAACTATAATACATAATATATAGTGGCCTAAGCCTTCTCCTTGACATTTTAATTTGTCCCGTCAAAATTGCAAAACAAATGAAATAACAAAATAAATAAATTAAAAGACAAGAGACAGGTTACAGGGAGAAACTGGACCAAAGGTTCGCAAACAAGATTCAATTTTTTACTTACCTAACAAAATATATACTTTGTAAGACGGTTTTCTGTGACGCCTTAGTAATTTTTTTGCGTAACTTTTTATCTTTACATCAAGTGATCAATAAGGAAAATATCTGTGTGTTGATCCTTTCTGAGTCTTTATCAGACCCATCTTACTCGTAACACTAAGGGCCTGGTTCACCACTTTCTGATAAGTGCTGAATAGGCAATCCACCACTTAACCTGACAGATGAAGTATGGAGAATCTGTGAAAAAGTTGTGAATAGCCTATTCAGCACTTTATCAGAAAGTGGTGAAACAGGCCCTAATACGTGATGTTTATCAGCTTTCTGTTAAGTTATTCAAAACCATTCTATGTTACACCAATTTTATGTTGCCATACCTGTCAGCGTTACTATAAGGGCCTGTTTCATCACTTCCTGATAAGTACCGGATAGCCTATCCACCATCTAACTTGACAGATAGAGTATGGAGAATCTGTCAAAAAAGTTTTTGATAGCCTATCCGGCACTTTATCAGGAAGTGGTGAAGCAGGCCCTTAATCTACGTTATAATAATAATTATTATATGTTTTGTTTACGAGATAAAACGTACGTTATCTTCAAGATATTCTAAACCTACTTATGTTAATACAAAACTAATACGTGACTAAGATCAGCTTGGCGGTGATCTACAGCAAATCAGTAACAGTGGCCTGTTTTATTTATTAGTTACTACAATTTACTAATATAAATTTGTATATTTTAATACTTAATACTTTTTTAATTGATTGAAACATTGGTAAAAAAAATTGTAGCCTAAAGTCACTTGTTTTAGAAACTATCCGTCCGGTAGTTTAGATAATAGTATTAAATGAATTTAAAAAATTATTTATTCCTATTTATTCCTATTCAAACTATTTATTCCTATTCAAACTATTTTAATTTAGTCTATTTTTATAAATTACAGAAAACATCCGTATAATATTACATGTAGCAGAGACCAGACATACATATAGTATGTCTGGTCTCTGCATGTAGCTTATTATTCCTACATATTTTCCCTACAAGCTAAGTAAGGTCAAAGGTCACAGGAGGTTAACAGTGGAAATGCGAAGAAATGGAAACACTGACAGAATTTAGGGACATTTCCTCTATCAAACACCGTCTATCGCACTAAACTCTCTCTATGACTACGTGCAGAACTGACATTCCCATATTCGCACATGACGTAGTATAACCAAAATTGCGATAAAGGCGATCCCCCCCTACGTTGAGTCACGCGTCCACTCAACTCGCGTGACGCGTACCGCCGTAGTCGTCTATCGACGCATGCGCAGTGACAGTGTTATGTGAGTGCAGAAGTGAACTGTGAAAATGTTACCAAGGATTCAGGGGCTGGTGAGTTTATGAATGGGGGATAAATGAAAGCGGTGTTGGGATACATTTTTGGTGTTTAAAATTATTTTTTAAGACAGTATTTGCTATGAAGTTAATTTTTCTGGATTAAAAAATCACAATTTGTTAAAGAAAAAACGACAGGAAATGTAATTTAAATTATTACTTTATGTTAAAAGAGCTAACATATTTTATTTTTATACTTTTTTATTAATTAAATTCTTGATTTAAATTATATTCAAAACAAATACCTAATATATAGTAACTAAGAAATAAAAAATTAAAGTTCAGCATTCGCATGAACATAAGAACAATAAAATAAACTTAATAAAAAAAATCTGTTAAATTATTTTAGGTTTCAATCAATCAAACAACACAATATATTTTATCTAAAAATTACAAAATAATATCAATATCATCTATACATAATATAATAAAACTGTAGAAATGTGAATTCTGTACATTAAAGATATTCAAAAAATAATAAGCGGGGGGTGGCACTAGATCGCTATAGAATCCAAAAATGTGGTTAGTTTTTTGTCTGTCTGTCTGTCTGTATGTTTGTTCCACTATCACACGAAAACTGATATATTTGTCTTCTTCCAACTTAACATCTGGTGTATAAAAAAATTTCCCCCAACCCATCTAAGGGGACAAAAGAGAGGTCAGATTTTGGATCAAACTTTTTTCTTTAACACGGAAACTACTGATCCGATTTGCATACAGTTTTCGCAGATATATTTGTCTTCTTCCAACCCAACATCTGGTGCATAAAATTTTCCCCCCCACCCCTCTAAGGGGACCAAAGAAGGGGTCAGATTTTGTATCAAATTTTTTTCTTTAATGGATTTACTTCATATTTTTAACTGTGTTTTCCAACTTAACTTCAGGTGTATATTTTTCCCCCCACCCCTCTAAGGGGACAAAAGAGGGGGTAAGATTTTGTATCAACTGATGAAGTAGAAATACTTTAAAATATGGCAAAACAACGTTTGCCGGGACAGCTAGTTTTGAATATAAGCCTACCAAGCATGTTATTATTCTAATTTTACTCATAAAACTGATAATATAAACATTTTTATGAGATGTCATGGGCATTTTTATTATAATTAATTTTATTCCCTCTAAACATTATAAAATAACTTATGAAATACTCATAGAAATTGTAAGACTGTTCGAAGGACTTTTGTTACTTAACTACGTGGTTAGAGTACGGCTAAAGTGTGTTATTATTTAAATTGTAGCGTTATTATCCGGTCATTTTACAGATTAACTCAATGCACTAAAACTTGAAGCAAAAATGGATTTTTTGCAACATAATATTCAAATAATTAATTTTATTGAATCTTAAGGACGCTATTACAAATATCAGCGATTTTCCGGTACCCTATTAAAGAATTTTTATGTTAAACTTTATTCAATTATCAATGAGTCTAGCATAAAATTTCATAATACACATTACTTATCGAAAAAACTTAATAAATAATAATTTATCTCTATAATGTAAAATTAGTAGAACGTACCAATTAGATTAAAATCAGTAACTTCAATTATAAAATAAGTGTACCTATCGTGTCATGTCAAGTCATAGAACTTAGTATGAGTTGACATGACACGATAAACTTAATAATATTATGTACATACTTACAGTTGAGCTCTACAAATATTAACGACTTCATTTTTTCAAAAATTCGATAGTTGGGCCTTAATTAGCAGCGACCCTATGTGGTCGAGATTAAAAAATATATCAAATTTCATAAAAATAAATTAGGCTGTTTAAACGTATGAGGTATTGCAGACAGGCCGACATACTTCTGCATTGCCTACTATGGGTGTTTTCGTTTGTTAAGGTACAGGTAGTACTTAAATTATTAAGGAAAATAAAATAAAAAAAATTGCTTCCTCTGACGCACTTTGGGTGTATTGACTTTTTTGTGATTCTTGTTAAGGCAATATATCGAAAATAAATTATAAGCGCTTATTACGCTACGCAAATTTTATACTTAATTTGTATGACTATAAAGTCTTGAATACGCTGCGGCCAGAAGCTATCGGCTCGCTCGGAAAACATACGACAAAACGTAAATACTTAATTATTTAAAAAATAACTAGGAGCATATTTTAAGCAAAATGCTTCTATTCGATTTTGAGTTGCGAAGGTGTCTTTTAATTAGACTAATTTCCTACAATACAATACATATTTTTGTTTAAAAATAATCTTCAAATTTCGTATTTTTAAGAGGTCATTTCGAAAATTAAATGTATCGAGGCAAAATACATTAATCGTGTTCTTAGTTCTTCTCAAACCTAGATAAGGCTATGAAGATATTATGTACATCTCATTACCAGATTTGTAACATTTCCTAGGGTCCTATAGTATTGTTGCGGTGGGTTGATCGTGCCCGTAACTTTGCCTAGCGGGGAGTGGAGCACCATGGGGTTTTAGTGGGTAGCTCCCGGAGAGTCCCACATACCCCGGCCGATGTCCCCAATCCGCCGGGGATGCGTAAAGCATTTCCCCATGTAAAAAAAGGGTCCTATAGTATTACGTCAAAAAGGACACCTGTTGTTTTTAATATAGCGCCTTAATGGGTGGTAAATACAGGTAGAATTTGTCAAATGAAATAAAACAGGACCACGGCCTTAGAAACTTTTAAAATGACATCTTACAGTTTTTTAAACAGGTAGATTTTTTAAGAACTGATATAAATTATAATGATATTATTATCTTCGTTTAATTTTCTATCAAACACATCTTTTCATAATAATACAAGCACAAAATATTCTAACTGCATTAATTATTCTTTAAAATTTAAACTATTCTATATAGGGTGTAACAAAAATAAGTGATAATACTTTAGGGTGTACAGTGTTCCTTGTAGAGAGTTCACTGTGAAAGTAGCAGCGCTGAAAGACCAAAGTTTTTTTTCACTTTTGTATGGGGAAACTCGTGACGCTCGGACCCTTGCCCATACAAAAGTGAGAAAAAATATTTCGTCTTTCAGTGCTGCTACTTTCACAGTGAACTCTCTACAAGGAACACGTACACACCCTAAAGTATTATCACTTATTTTTGTTACACACTGTATAGCAGTATCTAATACACTATTATCCTTCATGAATAAGGATTTAGACTTTAAGCAACAGTTTTTCATTTAAGGTGACGCCATGTTAAAGTAAAAAACCGTGTTGGATGTGTTTTAGATTGCTTGTTTTCTATGCGAGACTGGCCCGGCCTCTCATAGAAAACAAGCAATGGAACAGCGAAAAATGGAAAGGGCGTAGCGACAAAATGGTTTTTGTCGCGTAATTTAAAAACCATAAATACATTTCATATATGCTATGGACAAATTAAAGTGTATACTAGAACCAATTTATGTACAAATTTTGGAAGCTCATATCGCTCTCCTCTGTTGGCAAAATAGGAATCCCTTTTTTTACAGAGGTCTTTTTGATTGATTATTCTGTGTTATAAAAGTTGACCCATCGTGTTATGCTATGGGTTATTCAAAGACAAAGACATGATGAATACTGACAGTGAACTTTAATTTATTAACTTTACTCATTGCTGAGAAAAATGGACATCGCTACAGCCAAATTATCAAGGCGTCACCTTAAACTATAAATCAGGTTTACACAAGTGTAATATTCCATATAAAGCTACTAATTATGTATTCTGTGGTAAAGCCATAGGTACGTAATGATCACCTTCATTTTACTAAATACAGACATACAGACGGTAACATTGAAACTATATGTCGTAGCCTATAAAATTTAAATGAACTCTAAATTCCTTGTAAGTTGCAGTAACACACAAGGAATCGTACGTTTTACTGGAATAAAACTAGCTATAAAAACCTTTTTTTTTTTTGATGCGCAGGGGAAACCCATCATGGGTCCCCGGGGTCGGGTATGTGCTCAGCACCCCGGGGGTATGTGAGACTCCTACTCACTAAAACCACCTGCGGTTCGCCTTCAGCCGTATAAAGGAGGGATGTCCCGGATCTAACACGGGACTCCCTCCACGACTGGCCGGTCTACCTCAAAAGGGACCGGACTTCCACCAGGCTAAGCTATAAAAACCTACGGTATGTGTCCATTTCTAATCAAAGCTGAATACCAAATTTAATCATATCTGTTCAAAGATATTATAATATAATATTATAGTCACATACTGTCGAGTGTCGACAGGCGTACATATTTTGTAGTCATGAAATTACAAAATACGCGATAGTGTCTTGTCTATCTGTCACTTCTTCACGTTAAGGCGACGCGCGACGCCTTGATAATTTGGCTGTAGCGATATCGATTTTTCTCAGCAATGACTAAAGCTAATAAAATTCATTGTCAGTATTCATCAATCATCATGTCTTTATCTTTGAATTACCCATAGCATAACACGATTGGCCAACTTTTATAACACAAAATAATTAATCAAATATACCTATGTAAAAAAGGGATTCTTATTGTGCCAACAGAGGAGGCTTCCAAAATTACTAGCTACTTTAAATATTCACTATAATTTTTAAACTGAATTGCAATTTAACTTTTGTTCTAAGAAATTATGACATATTTTATGTGACTCATTTTTCGTGTAATGACTGAATCTGTGATAGTTGTGGTTCGAAAACCATGTGAATAATTACGATGAGATTTTTCTACGCGTACCTAAACAAATTTAGATAAAAATATTATGTAGTAATAAAGGATATTATTTATATTCTCAGCGGAAAAATATTACGGTTCCTGCATAATTAACGAATTTCGGCGCAGCGAGTTTTGGATAGCTTCAAAGAGATTTTCTTGTCTAAATAGTATAATAATAATTACTTATGCTTGTTTTCTAAATGAAATGGGGTATTAGATAAGGTCTATAGGAATGGAATAGGAACCCCCAGCCACTAATGACTTCTAAAATATTATAAGCCAATAAATATCATTAATTAATGTCTTCAAAAATATTATGTTAATGTAATTATAAAATATAAGGACCTTTATAATAGGTATAACAATATTATGTATTATCTTACTAATTAAAAATCTAATTCGTTTTCTATATATTGTAAAAATAAATTATAATTTCTATGACGCAATTTGCAGGTGTTCTGTGGCGATTTAGAATTCAGAGTATTATATTTGGGGTTTTATTAATTTAATGCGTAAAGTTTTGGTAAATATGTTATTTTCCTGGTAAAAATGAAAAAAAATTGTTGAAAAAATGTATTTATATGAATGAAACTAAGAGGCACGGGGTCATTGACCTTAAATTGCCATGTCCATGCAGTTCTAACTTATAAGTTACTAGCTGTTGCCCGCGACTTCGTCCGCGTTAGTATAGTAGATCACGTCCCAAGTATTATTTTTCAAAAATATTCAATGTACAGAATTGACTTTCTTACGATTTTATTACAATATATTGTATAGATGACTTAGTTTGTTCCTACAAAGGATAATTAAGACGCAATACAAACTCCACGATACCTTTTAATTATGAACAAAAGTTTCATGAGGAATAAGGGGGGGGGGGGGGTGGGGGGGGCGCAGCCCCCCTAAAACAAACGACACTGGAAAACCGTATGTGTAGTTTAGTTTTTAACTTTGTTCTTAAAAAAGATGTATAACGCCGCAACACCGCTTTGTTTGAAGCGAAATTTGGGGAGGTGGGGGGGGGGGGGGGTAGGGGGGGCGAAGCCCCCCCCCCCCTTAAGAAGAGACCGATGCCAAAGCTCCCAGCATGTTAATCAAACGACACTCGAAATTTGTCTAGAAAAGATAGACAAAAGCTCATAGCATGGCAAGGAGTGAAGATAGACACAAAGTGTGAAGGACAAATTTGTAGGAAATTTTATGGGCTTTCATTACGAACAGGACATTTTTTCTCTACAACGCACCGTTTTAGCGATATGAGCAAAAAACTAAAAATATTGAAACTTGAGCCCTTCCCCCCCCCCTAGGTGATATCGTCATAATATATAGCCTATGTGTTGACCCGACCTCTATATAATATTCGTGCAAAATTTGAAGTAAATCCATTCAGTACTTTCTGAGTTTATCCCGGTCATACATACAGACAAACAGACAAACAGACAAACAGACAAACAGACAAAAATTCTAAAAACTATATTTTTGGCTTCCATATCGATTGTAGATCACGTCCCAAGTATTATTTTTCAAAAATATTAAATGTACAGAATTGACTTTCCTACGATTTTATTATATGTATAGATTGTTCCTACAAAGGATAATTAAGACGCAATACAAACTCCACGATACCTTTTAATTATGAACAAAAGTTTCATGAGGAATAAGGGGGGGGGTGGTTTGGGGGGGCGCAGCCCCCCCAAAACAAACGACACTGGAAAACCGTATGTGTAGTTTAGTTTTTAACTTTGTTCTTAAAAAAGATGTATAACGCCGCAACACCGCTTTGTTTGAAGCGAAATTTGGGGAGGTGGGGGGGGGGGGGGTAGGGGGGCGAAGCCCCCCCCCCACTTAAGAAGAGACCGACGCCAAAGCTCCCAGCATGTTAATCAAACGACACTCGAAATTTGTCTAGAAAAGATAGATCAGATAAAAGCTCATAGCATGGCAAGGAGTGAAGATAGACACAAAGTGTGAAGGACAAATTTGTAGGAAATTTTATGGGCTTTCATTACGAACAGGACATTTTTTCTCTACAACGCACCGTTTTAGCGATATGAGCAAAAAACTAAAAATATTGAAACTTGAGCCCTTCCCCCCCCCCCTAGGTGATATCGTCATAATATATAGCCTATGTGTTGACCCGACCTCTATATAAAATTCGTGCAAAATCTATACATATAATAAAATCGTAGGAAAGTCAATTCTGTACATTGAATATTTTTAAAAAATAATACTTGGGACGTGATCTACAATCGATATGGAAGCCAAAAATATAGTTTTTAGAATTTTTGTCTGTTTGTCTGTTTGTCTGTTTGTCTGTTTGTCTGTATGTATGTCCGGGATAAACTCAGAAAGTACTGAATGGATTTACTTCAAATTTTGCACGAATATTATATAGAGGTCGGGTCAACACATAGGCTATATATTATGACGATATCACCTAGGGGGGGGGAGGGGCTCAAGTTTCAATATTTTTAGTTTTTTGCTCATATCGCTAAAACGGTGCGTTGTAGAGAAAAAATGTCCTGTACGTAATGAAAGCCCATAAAATTTCCTACAAATTTGTCCTTCACACTTTGTATCTATCTTCACTCCTTGCCATGCTATGAGCTTTTGTCTATCTTTTCTATACAAATTTCGAGTGTCGTTTGATTAACATGCTGGGAGCTTTGGCATCGGTCTTTTCTTGGGCGGGGGGGGGCTTCGCCCCCCCCTAACCCCCCCCCCCCCCCCCACCAACCCAAATTTCGCTTCAAACAAAGCGGTGTTGCGGCGTTATACATCTTTTTTAAGAACAAAGTTAAAAACTAAACTACACATACGGTTTTCCAGTGTCGTTTGTTTTGGGGGGGCGCAGCCCCCCCAAACCCCCCCCCTTATTCCTCATGACACTTTTGTTCATAATTAAAAGGTATCGTGGAGTTTGTATCGCGTCTTAATTATCCTTTGTAGGAACAATCTATACATATAATAAAATCGTAGGAAAGTCAATTCTGTACATTGAATATTTTTAAAAAATAATACTTGGGACGTGATCTACAATCGATATGGAAGCCAAAAATATAGTTTTTAGAATTTTTGTCTGTTTGTCTGTTTGTCTGTTTGTCTGTATGTATGTCCGGGATAAACTCAGAAAGTACTGAATGGATTTACTTCAAATTTTGCACGAATATTATATAGAGGTCGGGTCAACACATAGGCTATATATTATGACGATATCACCTAGGGGGGGGGAGGGGCTCAAGTTTCAATATTTTTAGTTTTTTGCTCATATCGCTAAAACGGTGCGTTGTAGAGAAAAAATGTCCTGTACGTAATGAAAGCCCATAAAATTTCCTACAAATTTGTCCTTCACACTTTGTATCTATCTTCACTCCTTGCCATGCTATGAGCTTTTGTCTATCTTTTCTATACAAATTTCGAGTGTCGTTTGATTAACATGCTGGGAGCTTTGGCATCGGTCTTTTCTTGGGTGGGGGGGGCTTCGCCCCCCCCTACCCCCCCCCCCCCCCACCAACCCAAATTTCGCTTCAAACAAAGCGGTGTTGCGGCGTTATACATCTTTTTTAAGAACAAAGTTAAAAACTAAACTACACATACGGTTTTCCAGTGTCGTTTGTTTTGGGGGGGGCTGCGCCCCCCCAAACCCCCCCCCCCTTATTTCTCATGACACTTTTGTTCATAATTAAAAGGTATCGTGGAGTTTGTATTGCGTCTTAATTATCCTTTGTAGGAACAATCTATACATATAATAAAATCGTAGGAAAGTCAATTCTGTACATTGAATATTTTTGAAAAATAATACTTGGGACGTGATCTACTATACTAACGCGGACGAAGTCGCGGGCAACAGCTAGTTTGAAGTAAATCCATTCAGTACTTTCTGAGTTTATCCCGGACATACATACAGACAAACAGACAAACAGACAAACAGACAAACAGACAAAAATTCTAAAAACTATATTTTTTGGCTTCCATATCGATTGTAGATCACGTCCCAAGTAGGGGCGTAGGGGCAGCCCCCCAAAACAAACGACACTGGAAAACCGTATGTGTAGTTTAGTTTTTAACTTTGTTCTTAAAAAAGATGTATAACGCCGCAACACCGCTTTGTTTGAAGCGAAATTTGGGGAGGTGGGGGGGGGGGTAGGGGGGGCGAAGCCCCCCCCCCCTTAAGAAGAGACCGACGCCAAAGCTCCCAGCATGTTAATCAAACGACACTCGAAATTTGTCTAGAAAAGATAGATCAGATAAAAGCTCATAGCATGGCAAGGAGTGAAGATAGACACAAAGTGTGAAGGACAAATTTGTAGGAAATTTTATGGGCTTTCATTACGAACAGGACATTTTTTCTCTACAACGCACCGTTTTAGCGATATGAGCAAAAAACTAAAAATATTGAAACTTGAGCCCTTCCCCCCCCTAGGTGATATCGTCATAATATATAGCCTATGTGTTGACCCGACCTCTATATAATATTCGTGCAAAATTTGAAGTAAATCCATTCAGTACTTTCTGAGTTTATCCCGGACATACATACAGACAAACAGACAAACAGACAAAAATTCTAAAAACTATATTTTTGGCTTCCATATCGATTGTAGATCACGTCCCAAGTATTATTTTTCAAAAATATTCAATGTACAGAATTGACTTTCCTACGATTTTATTATATGTATAGATAACTCAAACGTTTGCTGACGTAAACGAGAATACCATTTTTAGGGTTCCGTAGCCAAAATGGCAAAAAAGGAACCCTTATAGATTCGTCATGTCTGTCTGTCTGTCTGTCTGTCTGTCCGTCCGTCCGTATGTCACAGCCACTTTTCTCCGAAACTATTAGAGCTATACTATTGAAACTTGGTAAGTAGATGTAGTCTGTGAACCGCATTAAGATTTTGATGCAAAAATGGAAAAATATTAAAAATATTAGGGGTCCCCATAGGTACAACTGAAACAAAAAAATTTTTTTTTCATCTAACCTATGCGTGTGTGGTATCTATGGATAGGTCTCCAAAAATCATATTGAGGTTTCTCATATCATTTTTTTCTAACCTGAATAGTTTGCGAGAGAGACTCTTCCAAAGTGGAAAAATGTGTGTCCCCCCCCTCTAATTTCTAAAGTAGAGGCATGATAATTCTAAAAAAAATATATGATGTATATTACTATTAAAACTACCAACGAAAATTGGTTTGAACGAGATCTAGCCAGTAGTTTTTTTTTATACGTCATAAATAGTAAACCTTAATGAAACAAAAAAATTTTTTTCATCTAACCTATGCGTGTGTGGTATTTATGGATAGGTCTCCAAAAATCATATTGAGGTTTCTCATATCATTTTTTTCTAACCTGAATAGTTTGCGAGAGAGACTCTTCCAAAGTGGAAAAATGTGTGTCCCCCCCCCTCTAATTTCTAAAGTAGAGGCATGATAATTCTAAAAAAAATATATGATGTATATTACTATAAAAACTACCAACGAAAATTGGTTTGAACGAGATCTAGCCAGTAGTTTTTTTTATACGTCATAAATAGTAAACCTTAATCTAAATTTCATTAAATCGACTGAAATATAAAAATAAATCAAAAATAATATAATTTCATAAAAATTAACCTTATTGCTGCTGCGGAACCCTCCATGGGCGAGTCCAACTCGCACTTGGCCGCTTTTAAGGGTTCCGTAGCCAAAATGGCAAAAAAGGAACCCTTATAGATTCGTCATGTCTGTCTGTCTGTCTGTCTGTCTGTCTGTCTGTCTGTCCGTCCGTCCGTATGTCACAGCCACTTTTCTCCGAAACTATTAGAGCTATACTATTGAAACTTGGTAAGCAGATGTAGTCTGTAAACCGCATTAAGATTTTGATGCAAAAATGGAAAAAATATTAAAAATTTTAGGGGTCCCCATAGGTACAACTGAAACAAAAAATTTTTTTTTTCATCTAACCTATGCGTGTGGGGTATCTATGGATAGGTCTCCAAAAATCATATTGAGGTTTCTCATATCATTTTTTTCTAACCTGAATAGTTTGCGAGAGAGACTCTTCCAAAGTGGAAAAATGTGTGTCCCCCCCCCTCTAATTTCTAAAGTAGAGGCATGATAATTCTAAAAAAAATATATAGTGTAGATTACTATAAAAACTACCAACGAAAATTGGTTTGAACGAGATCTAGCCAGTAGTTTTTTTTATACGTCATAAATAGTAAAGTACAACTGAAACAAAAAATTTTTTTTTCATCTAACCTATGCGTGTGGGGTATCTATGGATAGGTCTCCAAAAATCATATTGAGGTTTCTCATATCATTTTTTTCTAACCTGAATAGTTTGCGAGAGAGACTCTTCCAAAGTGGAAAAATTTGTGTCCCCCCCCCTCTAATTTCTAAAGTAGAGGCATGATAATTCTAAAAAAAAATATATGATGTAGATTACTATAAAAACTACCAACGAAAATTGGTTTGAACGAGATCTAGCCAGTAGTTTTTTTTATACGTCATAAATAGTAAAGTACAACTGAAACAAAAAATATTTTTTTTCATCTAACCTATGCGTGTAGGGTATCTATGGATAGGTCTTCAAAAATCATATTGAGGTTTCTCATATCATTTTTTTCTAACCTGAATAGTTTGCGAGAGAGACTCTTCCAAAGTGGAAAAATGTGTGTCCCCCCCCTCTAATTTCTAAAGTAGAGGCATGATAATTCTAAAAAAAATATATGGTGTAGATTACTATAAAAACTACCAACGAAAATTGGTTTGAACGAGATCTAGCCAGTAGTTTTTTTTATACGTCATAAATAGTAAACCTTAATCTAAATTTCATTAAATCTACTGAAATATAAAAATAAATCAAAAATATTTTAATTTCATAAAAATAAACCTTATTGCTGCTGCGGAACCCTCCATGGGCGAGTCCAACTCGCACTTGGCCGCTTTTTTTTTAATATAATCATTTAGTTGTTCGATATGATCTGGACTAGATCGAAGTATTAATGATCGATTAATTAGCAAAATCTTACAGGTGTTAATTTTTTTTAATTAAAAAAAAGATTATGCTAGCTCGAACGCAGCGAAAATTTTTTTGATTTTTTAGCTATTGCATAGCTTTTATAGCGGGCTTTGAGCGCGGCGATTGAATCAAAAATTACGTAACGAAAAAACCTAACACCGTCGATGCGGCGCTGCCAGACTTCGGCATGCTATTTGTATGCGTGCGACTAGACGCATGCGAATTATAATTGAATAAACACAAAAAAAAAACAATATTACTTGCGCTTTTTCCACTATATTGATTAAATATTACAAATTTAACTTAAGCACGACCGGTTTCGAAATAAATCATCTTCAGATGTCTGTCTGTCTGATTTATTTCGAAACCGGTCGTGTTTAAGTTTTTGTAGTAATTAATCAATAATATAGTGGAAAAAATGCAAGTAATAATGTGTTTAAAATGAATTTCCACCAAGAACCGACAGTACAATCAATTACACATAAAATTGAAAAGTTAATAAAAATGCTTTACAGCGGCATGGCAGTCACCGAGTGCCAACTTTTTCTTGTCTTAACTTTATAAACAGTGAATTGTACGTCCCAAGTTCCTTTATTTGATTGACATTTGATACTGGGATTCTATCGGCGGCGGTGTTATAAGGTTATGTACACCACAATATCGGAATTGGTTTTTACCCACCGTGGGAGCGTGGGATCGCCACCATAATTTCCGGTACGGATCCGGGAACTGGTTTCATGCGTTAAAAGGTGGACAAGAACACAGATATGGAGTATATATTTGAGCAGCATCAAATCCCTTATATTTTAAATGTGAATGTAAGTTTCTTGTTTACGCTTAGAGTGGGTTGCACCAACTTACTTTAACTATAACTTTAACCATAACAAAAAGTCAAATGAACTGTCAAATCCCTAGTAAAAGTCCATTATGGACGCCATATTTGACTATAACCTTAACTTTAACTACGCCTCTGGTGCAACCCACCCTTAATGTATCGTTCATTATATTATATTGACATTTACATTACGAACTTTTGCCCGCGGCTTCGCTCGTGTTAAGAAATATTATAATGTACATATTATAATACAAACTTTCATCCCCTATTTGAACCCCTTGGGGTGAGAATTTATCAAAATCCTTTCTTAGCGGATGCCTACGTCATAACATCTACCTGCATGCCAAATTTCAGTCCGATCCGTCCAGTGGTTTGGGCTGTGCGTTGATAGATCACCATGTCAGTTAGTCACCTTTGAGTTATAGCGTGGTAACCGTACAATTTTTCCAAATAAAAAGTATGGTTCATCGTTTTGGCCGTAAAGAGCTACAGACAGTCAAACAAACAGACACACTATCACATTTATAATATTAGATGGATGAATTTTGGGTAACTTACATTAATCAAAGAACAGTGAAGGGTATATTGCACAGGACATATATATTATTGCTATAGTTAAAGACACACTTTGCTTATAAACACCCAATTTTATATAAAGTTACCACAGATATAAAATGAGGACGAAATCGAGTTACGTCGTGACAACAAGACAGACCTTGAACTGGCAAGAGTAAAAGTTCAAAACATTCGAGCAATTTACACTCCGAAATTAAGGACATCCAATCTCTATAATCTGGGACAAATATGTTCCAGTATCGAAAGCTAGTGAAAATATAAATAAGTACAAACTAATAATATATTTTCTATTATCCTTTTCCATTGATATTATTAAATAAAGCAATAAAGGGTTATTTATCAAAATCAATTTTCTACTTATAAAATGAGCTCTGGTAATAATTACAGCGGTAGCTAAAGTACTATTGACTATAGTATTACTAGAAGTATCTCGAGCGCTTCTCGTTATGCTATAATTATACCTTTTATATTTTTTCCAAGGATTGGCGGAAGCCTTCCGTTATACCTTCGCGGGATTCGAAAATTAACAACATTCCATATTATCCATTATCCATAGTTTTTTATTTCTATTGAATAGTCTGTTTATCCCTAAGCACCTTTTTAACTCAAACAAATTCTACCATTTATATTATTTCGGCTTTTGTGCCTTTACGTTTAATGTACTTTATAGTTTTGATGTCTAATCTATACTAATATCATAATTCTGAAGAGTTTGCTTGTTTGAATGCGCTAATCTCAGGAACTACTAGTCCGATTTGAAAAATTATTTTAATGTTAGATAGACCATTTATCGAGGAAGTTGTTTTTTTAAGTAGACACACACTACCCCGAAGGGAGTTAGGAGTTGAAAGCTTGAATGAAAGTCCGTCGTTTCTTAAGTTAGAAACACGAAACTTTATTTTTGGGCTACTGATTAAAAATTAATGGATGAATGGATACGTATTTAAGCGTTTCTGAAAATTTTTCCCCAAAGGGTGTGAAATTAGGGTTGAAAGTTTGAATGAAAGTCCGCCATTTCTTAAGTTAGAAACATGAAAGTTTATTGACGTTAGCGTTTGGCGTTTGCTTAAATAGGGTTCCGTTTTTACCCTTTGTTTTATAAGGAACTACAAAAAGGGGAAAACTATCTATCTTTGTTATTATACTATGTTAACGCGGATGAAGCGCGGGCAACAGCTAGTTTTTCTATCTATATAATATATTATAAAACTCAAAGGTGAGACTGACTGACATGGTGATCTATCACCGCACAGCCCAAACCACTGGACGAATCGGGCTGAAATTTGGCATGCAGGTAGATGTTAATATGTTATGACGTAGGCATCCGCTAAGAAAGGAATTTGATAAATTCCAACCCCAAGGGGTTAAAATAGGGGATGAAAGTTTTCATATAGTAATACTTCTTAACGCGAGCGAAGCCGCGGGCAAAAGCTCGTATTTCTATACGTATAAAAAATACTATAATTTCATAAGTAAAGTATATTTCAAAATCGTGATTCATTCTGTTTATTGTATAATTATGAACATACCGATGCATTTTGTAAACATAGCAATAAAATTTGATATTCGATTACTTGATAATATGACTTTATGTTTTGTTTTGCTCTATGTTAACTAATTTTAGACTTCAGTGCACAATGAAAACATAAGTTATGAATTATTATCGACTAGATCAACATCTATTCATCAGTTATACTACGAATTACAGACATACACGTCACTAAAAAATCTATATAAATAAAAATGAATCCATATTTCCCTTGGTTACGATATCACGCGTAAACGGCTGGACCGATTTTGCTGAAATTTGGTATGGAGATACTTTGAGTCCCGAGGAAGGACATAGGATACTTTTTGTCCCGAAAAAATGTACAGTTACTGCACAATATACTTTTATGATTTGCGCGTAAACTATTCAATCTATTTTGATAAATTTTGGTATGGAGAAACTTTGAGTCCCAGGAAAGAATATAGGATACATTTTGTCCCGGAAAAATGTACGGTTCGCAAACAATATTCTTTTATTATTTTCTCCTAAACTTTTTAATTTTTGATCTATTTTGATGAAGTGAGCGAAATACTATATATGGCAAAACAATGCTTCCTGGGACAGCTAGTAAAATATAATATTATTCATAACAGTAACAGGTAGTGACTGATGGACTGACAGTGAAATGTACTGAGATTTTGCTCAGCAAGTATTATGGTTTTACTGCTAAAAAGTGGTCCGGTGCCAGTTTGTCACGCCGGTTTTCCTCGTCGGGTCAATTTCCTAACCAGCGTTTATTCTTAAAATTGGAATACTCTACAATAATAAAAAATCATTGGAGAGAAAGTATTCCAAAATAGTTTCTAACTCCAATCTCTAGGAATTTATTTATCCTCTTTGGATGGAAACCACACGAAATAAAAACCTTTGGTGTACCGTATATGGCGAGCTCAAAACACAGGCCAATATGAAATTTCAAAAAACGTTGACGTTGATCGAAAGCTATCATCACGCAGACTGCAGCTGATTGACACAAAGCCATATACAGGGTGGTTTTGCAGCTGACAAACAAACTTAGTGTCTAAACAGTAAACAGTACACTAAGCTGAATTACGCCGGCATAATTTCCGTGGCCGAAATTACGTTCCGCCGCATCCGTCTGATACGACACACTATAAATTACGCGAAGAGCCGAAATTACGCGGCGGAATTTTCATTGCGGAATGCGCGCGTCAAGTGAGTATTTAAAATTCTCAGATGTAATGTGTGCGTTAACGCTTTGGAGTTAAGGTTGGATTTGCTATGTTCGGTTTTGATACTTCCGTCGCGTATAATGTGTTGCTATACAGAACATTACCGCCGAATTGCTGCCGCACTTTGCGCTCGACTCGGTTCGACGGAAGTTCGGCTCGTGACGGAATTTCGGCATAGTGTGTCGTCCGTCGCGTTCCGTCCGTATTTTGAATGCGTTTGAAACGCGGCGTAAACGCGGCGGAATTTACGCCGGCGTAACTTTCGGCCTAGTGTGTTTAGACACATATTTTTTATTACTCTAGCTAACTTAGCTTAAGCATAGTTAGTCAATATCTTCGTTGTTTTTTTTTGCGTATACTTATACTTAAAGATATAATTATTCATTTGAAAATTTGGTAAAGTTACAAAAAACCAAACTGTTGCGAATTAGGCCAGTCTGTATCGACATCAAACATTGCAAAAACGATAGCAATTACGATTTTGTTATATGTTGTTAGGTCCCTTAAGAGCAGTTAACACCCAAGTTTGCAACCCTGAAAACCCTGTGCTGTCAATGTTATTGTCAAATCAAAATCCGTTCAGTAGTTTTGCGTCTGCATCTCATGAACCGTGATAGCTAGAGAGTTGAAATTTTCACAGGTGATGTATTTCTGTTGCCGCAATAACAAAAAATACTAAAAACCAGAGTACAATAAATGTTAAGGGGGGCTCCCATACAACAAACGTGATTATTTTGCTGCTTTTTGTAGATAATGTTTCGGGGGCTGTTTATCATGAACCGTGATAGCTAGAGATTCGAAATTTTTACAGGTGATATATTTCTGTTGCCGCTATAACAAAAAATACTAAAAACCAGAATAAACAAATATAAAGGGGGGCTCCCATACAAAAAACGTGATTTTTTGCTGGTTTTTGTAGATAATGTTTCGATGGCTGTTTCTCATGAACCGTGATAGTTAGATAGTTTAAATTTTCACAGGTGATGTATGTCTAGTGCCGCTATAACAACAAATACTAAAAACTGGCCAAGTGCGAGTCGGACAACAGATATGATTTTTTTTTTGTCGTTTTTATTAATGATGGTCCGGAACGTTCGTGCGCGAGTCCGTCTCGCCCTTCGCCGGCTTTTAATATTATAGTATGATTAGGGTTTTGCTAAATTTAATAATAAATACATTGTGCTCAATAAAATAATAATTATGTTTGCATGTAGGATGTATTTACGCCATTTAGCTACCTCGCCTCCCTAACTAAAGAATGTCGTGTCTAAAATAATATTTGTTCCACTGAACCTGAAATAAAGAAAATGTACTGCTTTGTGTGTATTTTCTTCTACAACAAAAACAATTATAATATATGGTAAAGTATACTATTTAACTAGCTTACTTAGCTATTGAATTCTTACCATTATGCATGTGTTACGTGTTGTTATTAGTGGATGACTCTATATATACACAGATGCATAAAAAATACAAAATTCCATCGAAACTAGTCTGTTGATTGACATAACACGATGCCGTATACATGGTGTTGCGCGGTGGAATGGAAACCAATTATGGACATCCTGCGGGAGATGACCAGGTGCTCAGTCGATAGTGACGTGACAATATCGATATCGTGCATCGCAATATCGATAGATTTTCGTTGTCAACTCACTAATCTATTTTATGATTTTGTCAGCGATGACAATCGCTTCTAAGATCATAAAATAGATTCAAGGAGTAGTGTTATATGAAAAAGTTGTTTTAAACTTATGTCACTAGTGGTATTATAAACTAATACAAACCTGGGGGTGTAGTGCGAGTTTTATTCGATCATACGCATCGAACACGTTGACGCGAATTTGTATGGAATCAAAGCAGCGCCACCTACTGGCTTACGTGGATACCGCTTTGATCCCATACAAATTCGCGTTAACGTTCTCGATGAATATGATCGAATAAAACTCGCACTACGCACTCTGTTGTACCACAAGTCACAACTAAAATATTTCTGCATAAATATGTAACAAACTAACAACAACAAAATAAAAACTTTAATATCATGACTATACTTACCTACTTGGTTTTCACTAAATGAGAGTGTTCGAAAATACAAACATAATTTGGAAGTTAAACGTCAAAATGCAAGCTAGTTATCCTTTTATCCAAACATCTAGCACATATTCTAGCGAGCAAGTTTAGTTATAATTGTCAAAAAGTCATCAATTTGCAGTCGTTATCCTAAAAATCTAAAATATAATTTGTAGTTTATTCTATGCACTCTCAAAAATCGACATGTAATATAATATTATGATATGCAATCGATTGCATTATTGCATATCGATACCGCGGTCCGCGGTAACACGATCACACCCCGGGAGAGAGGTTGACTTGATCACCTTGGTCGACATAACTGGGTTCGACGGACGAGCTCGTCGGAAATGAGATGATAATGTTATTATAATAAATACAACGTATCATGTGTAATTAGCTACAAAATAAATAATTATTACTAGCTGTCCCGGTGAACTTCGTGGCACTTTAAAATCATCCAGACTTCTACGAATATTTTAAGACTAAAATCAGCCTAATCCGTTCAGCCGTACCCATCACTCAGTCACAGTCGTGACTGTGGTAAAACTGACAGAAAAACCTACCGTCTAATGGATGCCTTACACGGTATGTTATCCATCAGTCACAGCCATGACTGTGGTAAAACTGACAGCAAAACCTACCGTGTAATGGATGCCATAGGACAGACCTATGTCATTTGGCCGGATTTTTTCAATTCAATGTCAGTCGGTTGTGTTTGACACCAAATTACTTAGGTCCGCCATCTGCCTAGAAATCAATTTCAGTGAAGTTGATTGCTAGGCAGATGGCGGACCTGGCCGCACATTGTACGACAGTTCTGATCAGAAACAGTTGAACGTCCGCGCTGTCTCTTACATTTTGTACTGAGCCGAGTGAGCTAGCACTCGCCGGTAGGATATTTCGGATAATGTGCGGGGTGGCGGTCCGGCGGAATTCAACTGTTTCTGATCAGAATTCGGACAATGGGCGGCCGGGGTAAGTCAAACCCATCCTACCGATCACAGCAACATTAAATTGACATAAGCCGACCAAACGAGGTAGGTCCGCCATATCTGCCTGTGATTCAATCTATCTGTTTATAATATTATGTACATTGTGCGTACATGTCGGGAATGCGCGCGCGCAGACGGTGCGTCGCGTATTTCTGGATGTGAATCACCCTGTATGCGTCACCCGTCATTTCTAATGTTTAGCAAACATAGTACGATAATTAGAAATAATACTTTGTACAAATTGTAACTAATGTTTTTGACGACGAATATTCTTATGGCACAAAATTTTAAATTGCCAGTATTATTGTGCCTTTGGGCTAACCTTTGGCTGAGTTGGCTTATATTATAACAGAAAATTTCAGAAGTCTAGCTATAGCGGTTCTTGAGATACAGCCTGGAGACATACAGACAGACGGACAGACGGACGGACGGACAGACGGACAGACATCGAAGTCTTAGTAATAGGGTCCCTTTTTACCCTTTGGGTACGGAACCCTAAAAAATGAAAAATAAACTAAATGAGTTCTTTGACATCAATTACAATAGGTTAGGGGTATCTTATCAGTTATCACGGTGATAACTTCGAGCGTCTGTGTCACTGCTGGCTAATATAGAGCGAGTATCTTAATACTATCACCGATACAATATTAATATAATATATTAATATTGTATCGGTGATATAATAATAATAATTTTTTTTTTAATAATAATAAGTTTATTTCTCCCACAACAAGTACACAGAATAAATTAACATAAATACAAAAAAAAATATATGACAAACATTTGAGACTTGTAGTGTGGGAGACAGGAGCCCAAACTAGGTTACCCTGTGCCTTGGGACTCCTGGCTCCCCCTCTCCAGTTAGGTACTCTAATCGTATTGCTTACAATATTTCTTTGAAAGTACTAGTAAACACTTGTAACATTACAATCGTTGTCCCTATATTTGATTTTACTTTAATTTACCTACTAACTTTCTTAACATTATAGTGTGTGTGTGTGTGTATGTGTGTGTGTGTGTGTGTGTGTGTGTGTGTGTGTGAATGTGTGTGTGTGTGTGTTTGTTTTTGTGCGTATTTGTATGTTTAAGTTTAAGAGTTTAATATTATTAGTACCATTATATTATGTTAAAAAGGAGGTTTTCAGTTTCATTATAGTTAAGTTTCTTCAACCATTCATTTAGTTTCATTTTGCATTCACGGCTGTTTAGATGATAAATTGACAATAATTTATTTGCAGTGTTGTAAAGTTTCCCGCTTCTAAAGTTGTAAAATTTTCTGGCAAAACTAGTGTTGACTCTAATGGATGGGCATATATGAAAGTATCTACGATTTTGAAGGATTGAATTTGATGCTTGATATTCTATTGTTTTGTGTTTTTTAATTATTACTTCTAATATATATAATTTTCTGATACTTAAAACGTTTGCCATTTTATAAAGAGTTTCTGTGGGGAAAAGACGTGGCTGGCATAATGCCACTTTAAGAAGCATTCTCTGAGCACGTTCAACTTCCAACATTATCTTTTTGTCGGATCCTCCCCAAATTGTTATGCCGTAGTTCACAATGGATTGACAGAGAGCGAAGTATATTGTTTTTAAAAGCTTCCAGTCAGTTACATGCCTAAGACATCTGAATACATGCGTTAATTTTCTGATCCTTTGAATAACGTTTTTTATTTGCTCGTGAAAGTTTAGTTTTTCGTCGATAGTTATGCCCAGGTATTTAATATGAGGAACTCGCTGTATTTCTGTGCATGAGCAGTCAGACGTCTGTAGACCACAGGAGTGGGCTTGGATTTTGAGTCTCTTTAGGCAGCTTTCCATTTCTTTAGAATTTCTAATGGTAAAACTAATATATTTCGTTTTTATTGCATTTAGTGTAAGAGTATTCTGTTCCAACCAGCGTGTTACTATGTTAAAGCCATTCTGTGCTAATTGGTAAGTTTCATTCCAAGAGAGACCGTAGAATGTGAGACAAGTGTCGTCTGCGTAAGCAATTATTTTACAATTTTTGATGTTGAGGTTGCACAGTTCGTTTATGTAACACAGGAATAGGGTTGGACCCAAAATACTTCCTTGGGGAACACCAAATTTGACAGGGAGCTCACTGCTTACCATATCACCGATTCTTACGGTCTGACGTCGGTCATGCAGATAGCTTATAAGAAGCAAAAGTGGAGTTCCCCGTACACCGATTTTCTCTAGTTTATCTATTAACTTGAGAGGGCAAACCGTGTCAAAAGCTTTTTGAAGGTCAATAAATATTGAGAGACATTTATTCTTCCTGTCAAGACAATCGACTAAGTGTTCTGTCAAATTGTGGAAAGCATCACTAGTGGATTTTTGTTTTCTAAATCCAAACTGATTTTTTGAAAGAATATCTCTCTTCTCTAGAAAATGTATTAAGCCTTTATTAATAATACGCTCTAAAAGTTTCGACAAAACAGGCAACATCGAAATTGGGCGGTAATTACCAATATTTTCTTTATCACCGGACTTAAATATTGGTATTATTGTAGATTTTTTTAGTGATGTTGGGAAGACTCCTTCATATATATTATATATGCGACAGTGAATGTGTGTGTGTCTGTCTGACTGCCTGTTACCTCTTTAAGCTCGAATCACTAAAGCGATTTTGTTGAAAAAACCCCAGATACTTTTACTATCGCTAAGTACTCACATACGGGTTTGCTCGATCGAGCAATAACGTCGAGCAAAACCCGCGGCTCGGGCTTTCGTCCACACATTCAGCATTGCTCGATAGTTTTATTCTAAATCGATATATTTCATTCCATCAATCCGTCTCGATCTGGTTCCATCAATCCTTCGAGCGGCTCGATGCGAGCCATAGAGCTGTCAGTTTTGTGTGAAATATTGTAAAATAAGTGTGTGAAATATTCTTATCATCACTTTAGGTAATAAAAATTACTTGCATGAAGATAACCTACATGTGAAAATAAATAGACCTGATTTAGTTCACACTTGACAAGATTTTTTCGGCGCAAATGTGGTGATTGATCACCTGATAAGCAATTTTATACAGGGTGTAACAAAATTAAGTGATAATACTTTAGGGTGTGTACTGTGTAGTAACTGTGAAAGTAGCAGTGCTTTTTTTGTGATTTGTATGGGCTAGCGCCCCAGCCCCCCCGTCGTGAGTTTCTCCATACAAAAGTAAAAAAAATTGGTCTTTCAGAGCTGCTACTTTCACATTTAACTCTATATGTATAAGGAACACGTACACACCCTAAAGTATTGTCAATAATGACTTAGTAATAGGGTCCCGTATTTACCCTTTTGTTGGTACTACCAATATATTATATTATGTGCCTTTGGGTTACGGAACACTAAAAATAGGTATATCAAAATCAGTCCAGTACCTAGTATATTTTGGGTTCACTTGTTACAAACTTTTATAGCAAACAATTTATTCGTGAGCTCTACATATAGATAGTAATAATCACTAAGATAACCTAATCTTAATTAATTATAACTTACTATTAATTATAGATTTAAACCGGCTCGTCTTAATGATAAGACGTTTGTTTATAAACACTACACATATTTCCGTGTTTAACAATATATTGTAGTGAAGTCATGAGTTAAGGGTCAGTTACACCACACCTTCAAGTTGGAAATTGGAATGAAGAAAAAAATTACAACTCGACGTTAAACTTTACCTACAGTTTATTTATTTTATTTTATTTTATTTTATAATATTTGGGTGGCTTACAGCTAACTACAGTGAAATATACTATATGTGATGGTTTACAAAAAGCCAATTAAAAGCCTCCACAAGTAGCTCGTTAATTAAAACTAATAACAAAAGAAGCAAGGTTAGTAAAAACTTAGGTACTAGTTCATAACGGTGATGGATGGAGTTAGTGATACACTATGCAGAATAATTTACAATAGGCGCTAACTAACGTTGTATTTCTACGTTATAACTAGTTTATATTATTCTTAGGTTAAAACGATAATACATACAACGACCACTCTAGGTATTGCCAACGATTTGTAACTATAATACAAATGTAGTAATACTAATGTATTATAAAAGTATAGTATAATAGCGACTCCCAGCTACGACTCTGTCACTGATGTTTTTTTAGAAAAGCGGTATTAATAGATGCTAGGCTGCTATTAAAGAGATCAATGTTAGGATCCGATTTTATGAGCTGATTAAGCACCTTTGATGATCTGAGTAGGAACGAATTTTGTCGATATCTAGTGTGAGCGTAGGAAATGTGTAGAATATGTGTATGAATGTATGAACTATGAAATTATAGAAGTTAAAGTATTATAATGTTATAATTGTTATTTAAAACAAGAAATAGTGCAATATACACGTAGCATAATAACCTCTATTATTATGTGCTGTCAGAAGTTCTTACCGTCATAGAAATGTTATTTAAAAGTATGGAAATATAGTGATCAGTGTTAATTTTTTGAGTAACTTAGGATGAAAATAATAATTATACAACATGACTGGTGAGACATTACCGATACTTATGGAGAGTACTCTGTACTCGATTCTCATTATAATTATGTAATAAAATTAGGATCTTAATTTTTTTCCCAATTTCCCAAAAATAAATGAATCATGGATACTAAGTAAATTACGCGGCTAGGCAAGTAGGCATACTATGCGGCCGGTGCAGAGGCATGTGCTACAAAAGAAACACCACACAACTACCCCTCCCGCTCGCGGTGTCCATGCGTTGGGTAAATAATTATTTAACTTTAAGCTACATTTACTCAGTGATCAATTTATATTATATTTTTAAATTATTTTTTTCCAACTAATATAATAGCCAAATATCACGTCCTCGAGTATTGAACATGTCTCACGCAGTATTATTTTGTTAAAATTTAATAGCGTTAACCTAAACAGCATTTTTGAAGTGAAAACCTCTTTAGCGGCGTTGAGCACTTTTGTGGGATGGGTAAAAACTGTGAAACTCGCGTCAGGTCACGTGTGCTGATCGTAAAACCGTAAGACGGTTGGAGAGTAGTAAAAATGCACAACGTTAATAATCAAGTTTTCACTTCTGCCGGCACTCTCGGAGTGCAACCCGTCTTTTTTTTTGTTTTTCTTCCAATTTTTTACGAGGCAACATCAATGCCTGCAAATCGCTCACATCTCAACGAGTCTTACAACACTATTAACATAATAGCGGTACTCGAAAGTCACGTTTCACATGTGCCAATACACACGTGAGGGACTACACGTGATTGGGTAAGATACTGGTATGCTTTGGTCCCTAAATGGCGATAAATTCCGTGATTCTCTTGCAATTTCCTTTCACTCTAGATTTTTTTAATGTGACTTCAAGAATTCTTTAATTTAATTAAATTGTTTATAAATCTAACATTATAATTATGGATAAATAATAAAAAAATATATTATAATTTATTATAATATATTTTTTTATTAAGTACCTATATAATTATATATTAAATTTATTATAATATAATATATATTATATAATAAATTATTAATTCTCGTATCAATATTAAAGTAGATAAAAATTAAAAACCTATTCTCAGGCCTAACGAATGTACATAAACAAAATTTCATTAAAACCGGTAAAAAGTTGAGCCGTTTTGGACACCTCCAAATCCTTCGCGCAAATAACTCCTGCGTACCTGGCCTGGTTTCAATGAAACCGGCTACCGTCACCGAAACCGGTGTGGGGAGTATTATTATTATGTATGTCTCGTACTTGGCCGATGTAACACGTACAGAGCTATTAGGATGCGGTAAACTACCGCTTTGAGGACGACATATTATTATAAGAATTAAGAAGGTTTACATTTATTATTATTTATGGTCCAACCCAGAGATAAATTACTTTTACAAAATGTCCAAACTGGTATGATATTTTTGACAAAATATTATTGGGGGAGGTATTGCCCAGCCGTGTGACAGAATAGGCTTTATAAAACTGCCGCGGTAAAGCTATTGTAACAGACATACAGACAGACGGACAGACACGGACAGACACATATTAATATGAATAGAAAAACTGTAAGCCACACACACTCCTTTTTACAACATATAGGTTATCGATATCTAATCTATGTTTTAATTGAATCAACGATAACACGTGACAATAAGAATCTCATTGTCTGTAAACAAAGTGACTTAGTTTTTTGTATGGCGTTACTGCAGTACATCCAAGTGTCTAGTGCTGCTAACACGCGTTTGTAGCGATATCGATAAAATTAAAAATAAATCAGCTAAGCAACAAATAAATTTGGCCATATTATAAAAAAATAGTGTAGTCATTTAGACTCGATAAACATTGATATTAATTATTATTATCGATGGTTTGTTGTTGTTGAAATGTTTGGAAATACGTTTGATTCTAGTTCAGATGAAGAGTGTGAATATCAGAATGTGAGGCGTAGATGCAAAATGATGATATTTAAAAAACCGGTAAGATAATTATTACTGTTGACGCAAACTGTAAAAAAACTTTTTTTTCTTGTTTATTGCATTACAATGTTCCGACGAATTCAATGAACAACACTAAATTCGTCGTGATTTAGTTCAATTTTATTGAGCTTTTTTTTGCGCGTTATTTAACGGTTATTGTTTTGTATTTCAACAAACAAGGAGTTTTATTACTGAAACTCTCCAGTTTCATCGTTGACTACAGAACTTGTAAACACGCTCGTTATAATACAATGAGTTCAAGGATTAGGGATGTGTAATGTTTTCATCGATATTTTTTATAAGCACAGATTATGATTTTCTTTTCTTTGTAACCAGAAATTGACGATGGTATCAATTGCAAGAATTATAACTGTTTCATATTTTTACGAATTACACGACCAAAAATATGTTATCAACATTTTTCGTGTTATTTTGTGAGTGATTCACACAATACTTACTCCATGAATAATATTAAGCATTATTAAAGAAAATAAAACACGTGTTCCCATACTCATAAATATTTATGACTTACATTCTTTTCTCTCACGAGTGTCTGAGATAATTTTATAATAAATTTAGATTATTCTACACATGCATAACAAAATCCCGCGAGAATCTTACATTTTTCCAAGAATAATTTACTAGTTTGTTTTCCAACTACTTGTAGTCAACTTTTGTAAAAAATATATATTTTTTTAATATATTCTCTATTTGCTTAGGATACCAAAAAATCAACATAGGAATTTAACATTTTCATAATTCAAAAACTACTTATACTCGTAAATGTAGCAATCAGTCGACAATTCCCAATGCTTGTACATACGTTAGAGTTACGTTAGACTTAGGGTTATAACTTATAACGGGTTATGCAAGGATTACGTTTTGTTACGGGCAAGTCCCACGTAACCGGTTAGAGCGAGCGAATGACATATTATTATAACATTATTTAAAGAGCATTTATCATAATATCCGTAATATAAATAAGAAGTATTTTTGTTGTTTATTCTGCAGGTAAGTACTTTTTATAAAGGGAGATATTTTTCGAAAGTCAGGCAAATTGTTTTAGCTACTTTTTTACATACAATTGAAATTTAATATTTCACCAAAAACTATTTTATCGTACCTACAGATATCAGATATATTTTGTAACATTAATAAAGTTTTAAAATCGAAATAAACAAAAGTAATTGTTTAGTTTGTGCCATAATAATAACATGTTATAACATGTATTACTTGTTAAGCGACAAAAAATATCTACAACAGTAATAAAAATTCAACCTATTTCGTGTTAAAGTTTATAAGAAACTAGCAAGTCAAGTTCTTTATAAAATCATGTAAATAATTTAACCTTTAAAGGATTTTACGGGTGTAATTAATGGAAAATTTTATTAAGGGATAAATGACATAAGTGGATGAAATGGGTAACTAACAATAATATGTATATTGACGCTTTTTGCATAAATGAAGGCTTTAGGACCGAGAAAAGAATTTGAAATAAAAAAGTGGATTTTATGTCTAGCCAGATAATATTATATTAGGCAGATAATGAAGTAGGTAAATTACAAGGTTTGTTCAAATAATGAGGGAAAAATGAGTAATTGTCATAGGCAATAATTGTCCTTAAAGTAATATATCCTCTTGTTAAAAATGTTAGTTACCCACTTCATCCACTCATGTCTTCAAATAATTTTGGATACTTTATCATACCGTACAATAATATGTTAATATTAATGAAGCTATGTGGTTATGTAATCATTAATTGTGTACAATAACTCACATCACACTAATCTATTCATATATTAAAAACTTGTCCCTATTCCTTCATCACGATAAGCAATTACCTTAAACTGTTAGAATTTTCGAATATTAAGTTACCCGCCAATAATAATTTTGTAAAGAAAATATTCTATCACTTGTGAATTGTGATTCATTTTTGAGGATAAAATTATCCTGCTTCCTTTGCCATATTATATTTTAACAAGTTTAATCACAAAATAGATGGTACAAAAATGGCGAGAAGTTACAACTTACAACTTACGCCGTAACATTTGCATTACTATAATAATTTATAATGAGTTTTTATTTTTAGAAAAAAAAATATTTTTTATAAATCCTTGAACCATTGAAGATAAAAGTTCTAGTAATTGTATTGTTTGTTTAAAAAAATATTGTCTTGTAATTATACGTCAAACGTTCTCTTTTCGGTTAACTGAACACAAGGACACCTTTCTACACTGTTCACATTATAATTCAATTTTGTAACAAATAAATGGCATTTGCAAAAAATAAATGCTCTAAAAACTATTCGATTACGCTAACTTTTTTTTTAAATTATTAATAGGCAGTTTGGAAGAAACATAAGAATTGCAAAAAATTGTTACCTGAATACTCAAAGTATTTTCCATTCCCCTCAAAATCGGTTCAACACAATATACAGGCAGACAGACAAAATATAGAATGTCTGTCTATTTAAATTTATTTCAAATATTCAGATTAACAAATAGCCAGAATCAGAATATATATACACAGGAAACTTACGCATAAAATTAATATTAATAAGGATTGTTTATCGATATTTTCAAAAAGTGGTACATCCCTACTTTTAATTGTCTCCAGACCAATAAAACATACATAGCAATTATGAAAATTGAAATTATTCAACTTGCAGCTCTACTTTTTTCTTTCTTTCTATTTTTTTTCTTTCTTTCCAGTTCTATTACGTCACTGACAAGAGGAGTCACTGTGGCGAGAATAGCACAGGAATAGTACAGAAGAAGATAGAAGACAATGCTTCTGAAACTTCGGGAGGAGTTAAAGTTGATATAGAAGGTATGTTTCTTAAAATATTCTTAGCGGTTTTTCTTTAATATCGGGATAGTAACAAAATCAAATCATAAAGGCAAAAGTTATTGTCAACGTTTGTTACTTCCTCACGCAAAAACGGTATGATTGAATTTAGCAGACGGAGAAATGGACGGATGGAGAAAAAGGACAGAGTTCCCTTTGAAATAACCAGGTTTTGGCTTAGCAGCAAGTAAATCGAAAGAAATATAACCTTTCCTAGAGAAATCCGCAATAGTAATAATATCTGAAGCAGCTTCTAAGATCCTTTGATAGGAATCTATTGAGTTAGTAGCTTCGGAAAGTACTCAGAACTTGATCAGAATGTCTCAGATCTCAAAGCAACCAGTTATGTTATTGATTTCTTGGTGCACTTTGAGAAAATTAATCGCTTAAACAAGAAACTGCGAAGAGGCGATTTTGACAGAATTAAACTGTACACTGTATAATGTTATATTAGAGAAACACATACTAATATTATAATTGCGATAGTGTGTATACAGCATGACTGGTGAGTCAATACCGATATTTAAGGAGAGTATTCAGTACTCGATTCTCATTATAAATATGTAATAAAATTAGGTTCTTAATTTTTTTTTTAATTTCCCAAAAATTAATGAATCATGGATACTAAGTAAATTACGCGGCTAGGCAAGTAGGCATACTATGCGGCCGGTGCAGAGGCGTGCGCTACCAAAGAAACACCACACAACTACCCCTCCCGCTCGCGATGTCCATGCGTTGGGTAAATAATTATTTAACTTTAAGTTACATTTACTCAGTGATCAATTGATATTATTTTTTTATATTATTTTTTTCCAACTAATATAATAGCCAAATATCACGTCCTCAAGTATTGAACATGTCTCACCAGTCACGCAGTATATGTCTGTCTGTCTGTCTGTCTGGGTTCTGGAAAATGACAAAGAATAGTTTATATCCCGTAAAAATATGCGGTTCCCACGCGATAAACGAATTTTGGTGCAACGGAGTTGCGGGAATACGGAGAAGATAGTTCATTACAAAAACGATATTTGTTTTTAAATATTTGTGGATACAATATCTACATCCTACCAATGAGTTTTGTTATTTATGTAAATTTTAAACATATTTTATTTTATGTCCAACAATTATTAAGGTTCGTCTTCAACGCGGAAGACGCATAAAGATGTCATAGCTTCTTCTATAAATGGAAGAATCTTGGCTTCCGTCACACATTTGTTGAATGCACTCAAATTATGACGGAGCGCAGCGGGGCGGTGCGCATTTTCCATACACTTCGTAGCCTCTCGCAGATTCGATGGTAAAAAAAATATTTTAAATGAATTAATTTTGTCAACTCTTTTTTCGATTAAAAAATATTTTAGCTAAAGCTATAATTTAAAAATAATCACCAAATTGCTCTTTTTTCTCTATCAGCCAGCTAGGTAAATCAAATTCTCCAACAACTTAAAAAAGCTTTACTTTTTAATGTCACTTCAAAAGTGCAGGTCAGATATGTAATTTTCGTGGTTACTGGTGGCAAAAATAATAAAAAATAAATATCCCTCCACAGAACCTAACCGTATATTATTTCTAAAAATATTTTTCATTATCCTTTTCATAATCAGACAAGCATGTGTCTTTGTACTAATGTCATTGTATTTATTATACCTAGACAGTAAACAAAATGTTGTGAACAGATAATATTTCATTAGATAATGCGCAAAAAATTTTTCGTTTTAAATTATGATTGATAACAAAGGCTGTCCAGCTAAAAAAACATTGTTGCTTTTACTTTGATACTCATAGTATGTATTTTTATTTTTATCTAGCATAATATTATTTATTTTTTTGTCTGCCTGTATCTAAGGATAATTTTTATTTTGATAAAATGTATGGCTCCCGCACGATAAACGAATTACAGCCCTACAGACTTGTGGGCGTCATCTTGTTGCTTATAACTTATAAGAATGTTCTAAATTAATCTTTACTCATCGTAATTTATCATAATGATAACCTATTATCAACTGCAAAGTCGGTTATTGAACTTAATATTTATGTTAGTTATAAAATATTATCTGCTTTATTTTCTTTGACTTTTGCTACTTAATAGTCGGAAAGGGCTGGATTTAAGACAACGGTTACACGGTCAGTCTGGCATCAGTTCAGTCCATCAGTCTGAGACTGATGCCAGAATGATGTCTGAAAACTGAAAAATTTATAATAAAAAATATCAGTCTGTCTATCAACCCGTAAGGCTGCCTTGTCACCAGAGCTGAGCGGAGCTGTATTGTGAGGAATGTGTTTTTTGAAACCAATAGAATCGCTTCATTGACATGACTTTGCCATAACATCGCTCAGCGCGGCGGTGCTATTGGTTCTCAAAAGCACATTCCTAGCAACACAGCTCCGCTCAGCTTTGGTGGAAACGCTGGAAACGCAGCCTTAGACGCTCGTTTTACCATCATTCCTGATCAAACTGATGGACTGAACTGATGTCAGACTGACCGTGTAACCCTGGCCTAGTCCAAAACACAACAATTTCACTGAACTATTAAAATTCTAAAAGAGAATCCTTAATACAAATCTAATATTTTCCGATATCTTGAGGAAAAGAAATTGCTCATTTTCAAGTTATATATTCAAGAATTCTCATGAAATCTGATTACTCATTCTTGCTCATCTCGTAGCGTCATTTTATTTATTTAGGTCTCTATTATGTTAGTCGGACATCAAACCTTTTAGGCTTTGAATTTTTGAAACGCCAGGGGGCTAATTCTCGTGACTTCGATTCTACTACATAATCTCATAACAATATTACTATAGTTGTTAGTAGGTCGATGCAGTTTTGATATAATGAAACTAGAAAAAGCAGTTCATGTTTTATGAGACTAAAGGCTTTCAGGTAAGTTTTAAAGTGTGGATGATATTCATCTCAAGTTTCAAGTAAAGTGTCAATAATTGACCAGCGCTTAGACTGTTCACATTCTGCAAACGTACATTCTTTGTTCAGCAAAATATTTACTAAATGCAAAGCATTTTCACTAAATGTCGCCCTAATAATTCAGATGACGAAGTTGCATTACATATCATAAAAATATGACAAAAAGAAAGACGAACGGCACTTGTCCTGCCGTCGACTGCCGTCGACGTATGTCGTAATTTTCATCAAATACAATTTGAGTAGTATTTAAATCTCCAGCGACTGTAAAATACACGCGGAGACGTCATTACTATCAGTCAATTTCAATATTTAAGTACCAAATGAATCAGCGAATGGGTCTCATTCGTCAGTTTTCCCGTTACACAAATTACAGGAATTTCATTGAGAACATATTTTATCTAGATGACATCATTATCTGATTCATGGCTGATTAGTTAAAATGTTGTCTGTTAGATAACTCTGTTTGTTATGCAGTTAGGGACGTCATGGATTTTTTCATGTCATTTTTATCACAATTAAATAACGTAATAACAAGGCGTTTTAGCGTGGTTGGAATCAGAACTAGAGCTATTTGTAAAACCTCATTTAAAAATAGCCATTCCACACTTACATATTGCAAGGATTTTGTGGCACTTACATGAAACTGTCATGGGACGTGGCTGTCTCTTCTTAACTTCCCAACCACGCAAAAAATACTCTTTGTGATCTATATACCCTTTTGTCAATGCCATGAGCCATCCAATTTTGAACTGGCATGCTGAAATAAAAACTAATTCTGGTGTCATTGTGTTTTCTCACATCCTACAAGACAGTTATCGGCGTGCAAAAATATCTTGGGTGGCCCATACAGGCCAATATGCATTACTACGACTTGTCTCGTTCACATACGAACGATATCACTTTTACGTTAGTAGTAGTCAATAGGAGCGCATGAACAATTTTGTGTGTTAGTGGCAAGTATCGATAGATCGATTTATGAATTTGCACTAGACCACCGATTCAGAATATTTTGATAGCTCTATGAAACATTAGAGTGAATGGAACCCCGCCTCCAAAGTCAAATGTTAAGGACATTCACAAAATTAGGCGCAGACTTTCAATGAAATCTGCATAGAGACCTAGGATCACGGTCATCTAGTCACGAGATATTTGGTACTCGTTTGTTAAATACCTAAGGAGCTTTAAAATTTAAATGCGTTTATTTTGTTACTTGCAGCCACACTTAAAACATTAAATGATTACTTAAGTTTGATTTAATGAAGAGGATAATTGAGATAATGTATAGCAGGGGTGGCCCCAACTTTATCAGACCTAAGATGACACTGTTTACTAACGAAACCCTGTGCGATCTACCAAGTTCATACTTCTCGAAATTTTTAAAGAAATAATATCATAGTTTAGCTCATTGGTCTGGTAGTTTGGTATAATTATTTATATTTTTCGCCTGGCCACGATCCACTGGACTAAAAGTCGCGATCGACCGGTTTATATTTATTTGTATTAAAGTTAATTAATAATTAAAAGTGTCTAACAGCGGTTGTTGCTTTTCGTACTTGAAAATGTGATTTAACCGATTATCTACGAGGCCGTGGTAGTTACATAGTTATAATACTTTATGTCATAAAAATTCAGGGCTAGTTATTTTACATGGAAAATTCTTTAACAATACTTAACAAATTATATTACTGTATACAATAGTATATTAAAAATACATTATTATTTTTAACAAAAAATTAAAACCGACTTCCAGGGTAAAAACAATAATAATTTATAATGAACAAAAAAGTGTTAAATAATTCTTACTCTTTAAAGTGCCTTATGCATAATTCTCCTAAACCTCAACTATTTCTGTACACAATCTACATTATTTTGAAGACGGTACCAGCTATAAGAATGCTGAGTTGTATGACAAAATATTTTTAATATTTAAGACTGGTACCGACTTCAAAATAATGTAGATTGTGTACAGAAATAGTTGAGGTTTAGGAGAATTATGCATAAGGCACTTTAAAGAGTAAGAATTATTTAACACTTTTTTGTTCATTATAAATTATTATTGTTTTTACCCTGGAAGTCGGTTTTAATTTTTTGTTAAAAATAATAATTTCACTCTTTTAAGTGATTTATAAGCTGGTTTTCTGCACAGACTAATATGTGTTATGCTTAGTTACTTTGGATCCAGGATACACTTTCATGATATTATGAGAACTCATTGTCTGATATCACTACTTCAGAATTGCTTACTTAACTCCAAGCATATACCACTGTATACCTACTGCCTTATTCATAAACGTTAATTAAATTTAAGCAACACTTTAAATAATATTTAACAAGAAATTGTATTCATAAACGCTATTTAGAGTTAAACATCTACTTAATCTGTTGCTTAAATTGCTGTCACATTAAACAGCCTCACACCCTTGTTTAAGAGCTTAAATAGCAAAATGGCGACCTATCAAACAGCTGATGTTGTAGCGGGAATGGTCATGAGCAGGTACTACAGTCATTGTAAATTGTACGATTGTGCGTTTTTTTGTTACAAAGAGTCTTTTTGATTTTATTGATTTTACGATGGCCTTTTTATTTGATTTTGGTGAAGATATTATGTGTACCTACTGTGTACATGACTTCGAGCGGGATATGTTGGATGTACATTAATTTAATCGCCGTAGGGTGAAAGTTTATAAAGCAAAGGTTGGGTCCCATGGTTGTATAATATTATGTGATGATGCAGAATTTAGAAAAGTACAGATTTTTCAAATAAAAATAATATGTAAGTCGGAAATAATCTAAGATCTTGCGAAGGACGAAATTGTTGTTGAATCCAGTTCGAAGATAGGTTTCTTTTAATTATGATGTCCATGTTTAATATAAATTTCAACTACTTTTTTACTTTGAAACCTGTGATAAAAGTTGCAGTTTACTGCATGGACTTAACATAAACTGTGAAATCGACGAACGAATTGGAAGTGTCTAACGTGCCGCTAGCGGTCGTTTAGCGATGGCCGATGCCCGCTAAAATACCGTTGTCGGGATAATAAGGAGGAAATCGCTAGTACCTATGCCGCTAGTGGTATTTTAGAAGGAAGTGGCTAGCGTGCCGCTAGTGGTCGTTTAGCGATGCCCACTAAAATACCGTTGTCGGCATAATATAGAGTACTAGGTATTGCCCAACTTAGGGAACAGTGCAAGTTTCATCAAAATCGGTTCAGTAGTTTTGGAGATAGGGAGTTTTGATTCTCAATTATTTACAATTTTGAAGTTGGTTTTATCTTTTTAAATTACAGTTATAAAAAGATACTCGTAAAACCTACTTCAAAATTGTAATTGTAATTGAGAATTGAAATTCCGTATCCCAAAAAACAACTGAACCGATTTTGAAGAAACTTACAGTATTCCCTATGTTGAACCATACCTTGTACAACAAAAAAGAACTACTCAAATCGGACTTGTACTTCCGGAGATATGCGAACGCAAACATAAAAACATACAAACATACACTTTTGAAATTTGGCACATTTGTTCAGACGCGTTCTTTACGTGGTAGAGCCATGCTTCGGCACGGATGGGCCGGCTCGACCGGAGAAATACCACGGGCTCACAGAAAACCGGCGTGAAACAGCGCTTGCGCTGTGTTTCAGCGAGTGAGTGAGTTTACCGGAGGCCCAATTCCCTACTCTATTCCCTTCCCTACCCTACCCTATTCCCTTCCGTACCCTCCTCTACCCTATAAACGACCAATAGCGGCACACTAGCCACTTCCTTCTAAAATACCAGTAGCGGCATACTAGCGATTTCCTCCTTATTATGTCAACAACGATATTTTAGCGGGCATCGCTAAACGACCGCTAGCGGCACGTTAGACACTTCCGAACGAATTACGAAACGAAATCGAAGCGACAAGATTGACAGCACACTGACACTTGACACTGAGAGAACAGAACTTTTTTTTTAAATGGCTTTACTATTTGACGTCGTCATGCATACAGCCAGATTCCTACCATTTCTACCAAAAAATTGCTGCAGTAAAAAAAGTTATGTGATGTTTAGTTAAGCAACTTTTAAATAACGTTTATGAATACAAAATTTTTAATCATTTCTTAGGGCTTAATCAACTAATTAGTTAAATCATGCTTAAGTCGCTGATTAACAACTTTTTATGAATAACGCTGCTAATGTATATGCTTGGCGTTAATCAAGCAATAATAAAATTAATGTTTATACGCCTGTCTTTAAAGGCTCTAAAGTTCTGTTCAGTGACTTTCTATCATTACACTCATGAAAACAACTCAACATTACTAGATGACGCCCGCAACTTCGTTGCGCCAAAATTCGTTTATCGCGCGGAAACTTAAAATTTTTCCGGGATAAAAATATCCTATCCTAAGTCCTTTCTAGGGACTCAAAGTATCTCCATGCCAAATTTCAGCAAAATCGGTTCAGCTGTTCGAGCGTGAAGAGGTAACAAACGGACAGACTGATAGACAGACAGACAGACACACTTTCGCATTTATAATATTTGTATGGATGCTCAAATATAACTAAAATCGTCCTTATAAATTTTAAGAATAACTTTCCTCATAGATCTTATGATCAAGTTGCTAACTCGGTAACCTAAACACCAAGGTCGAGTCATTTACATTGAAATAACATTATAATTTTTTAAATCGTTCGAAAAATTCGGGCTTTGTTCTTAAAGACGATTAAAAGTAACAATAATAGGGTTATAATTAGATAACTCATGGTGTGGTGACTGGTAGTAGTGATGATGATGATGAATGTAACTTGCAAAGTAGCATATGCTTTCAGTTCTTAAACCAACTCCGAAACCCCCAAACTTGTATATATAAGGAATCCGGAGTTCTCTTAGCACCTTCGGAACCATGGTATAACTAATTTTAAAATCTTGCTTTTTTGGTAGCACAAACTTAGGATACTTCTCATAAAATCGAAATCATTATATTATGTTTCCATATAAATTTGGAGGAGTTCCCTCGATTAGTCACGGATGTATGGTGGAATGGTGGTGATGATGATGATGATAAATTTAATTTGCATAGTAGTATATGCTTTCAGTTCTTAAGACAACGCCGAAACCCCCAAACATGTATCTATAAGGAGTAAGGAGTTCTGTTCACCACCTTCGAACCATGGTAAATCCTGGTGCAAAATCTTACTTTTTGGTAACATATGCCTGGAATTCTTCATATGAAACCAAAAAAAACATATGTTTCCATTTGAATTTTGAGGAGTTCCCTCGATTACTCATGGATCCCATCATCAGATCACCACTTTTGACAAAATGAGACCAAATTGGAGTGGAACCTAATATAACAAAAGAAAAATTTTGAAAATCGGTTCATAAACGGCGGAGTAATTGTTGAACATACATAAAAAAAAAAAAAAAAAAAATATCCACAGACGAACGTATAACCTCCTCGTTTTTGGAAGTCGGTTAAAAAACCGACGGTATTACTAAATAATAGTTGCATCATGTATATTCTTCCTATATTTATATTATAATTTATACCTTCTTGTTAATAAGCCTTACTAATCACTACATAATTATTACAAAACAAAGTCGCATTTTTTCCCTCATGTCCCTTTGTTCCCATTAATCTTTAAAACTACGCAACGGATTTTGATGCGGTTTTCTTTAATAGCTATCTATTATACTACTCTATAGTAATGAATGTTCCCATACAAAAGTAAAAAAATATTAAGTATATTGTTTCAGCGCTGCTACTTTCACAGTGAACTCTCTAATATAGGGGACCCTAAAAACCTATTCACAACCCTAAAGTATTAAAATAAAATAAAGGTTCTAAATTCTAATAAAATATAAAATATATTTTTTTAAATATTGTTACATAATATAATGTATATTATGTTTATAAGTAAGGAGACTATAGGATACCTTCCCATAATTTTGTAAGGAAAAAAATATTTTAGTACACACACTGGCAAAATTAGCGGAACATAGTCAAAAAGGGGCACAACTTGAACTCAAGTGGGTCGGGCTGTCTGAAATCCTTTTATATAGTTTCTAAGCTCATTTAAGAAATAAAATATTGAACAAAACTGGCAATTTGAGAGATTTTTATTGCAATTTGCCATAATAAATGTTTTTCGATGATTGACGTTGTAAGTGTTTCTGATAAGAATGGCGATTTTAGCGGGGTTCAAGGTATGCCAGCTCATTTGATTGTTTGGTTTTTGGAAGAACAAATTGCTTAGATATAAAATTAGTGATTTCCCAGCATCTACGACAGCTAGAGCTGTAACCACGATAGAGAAAGGTCACCCTACCGTTCGGTCAGTCAGGCCTTAGGTGGGTCAGCTTCCGTGGTCCATCGTAACTTTCAACGCTACAGAGAGACTGGATCTTACGTCTGGAGACGAGAACAAGGCAGATATCGGGTGACATTGGTTCAGGATGACCGTTTTGTTAGGGTACAACCCTTAAGAAATCGACCTCAAACTGCATTGCATACACGAAACCTATCGGAACAGATCCGATATGTACGTGTGAGCGATTGTACAGTAAGAAGAAGACTCAAAGAAGTTAAATTAAACTCAAAAGTGCCAGCAAGGGTACCAGAACTTGAGACAGGACACCAAAGAGCTAGGCTAAGATATGCGCGTGAACATCAAAATTTGACAAGTGTATGAAATCGTATGCTGTACAGTGATGGGAGCAATTTCTGTGTAAATTTTGTTGACAGGCGATAAAGAATGTGGATAAATCGTAAGGAACACTATAGACCATCAAACTTAACGGAAACAGTGGCCTATCATGCAGGCTTCGAAATGGTTTGGGGTGGCATATGACTTGGAGCCCGCACGGAGCTGATGATTGTTAATGATGGTACTTTGACAGTACATGGCTAAAGCACAGATGTCCTAGAACTGCATGTTGTGCCTTTTACACAAGTTTAGGCAGTAGCTTCAATTTTGTGCGCGTCCATAGAGTAAAAAAATCAGGCATTATTACCTAAATTATGCTGGCGTAGCCTAGGTGGAGAGGCCAGCACGGTCTACGGATATGGATCCGATTGAGGACGTGTGGCACATCAATGGGTGAACGGTACGAGTTAAACCTCCAGCTCCAAAATCTGTTCAGGAGCTCGAGTTGGCGCTACTGGAGGAGTAGGAGAATATTCCACAGGAAATGATTGACAATCAAAATGTAAGCATGGAATGGCGTATCCAGGCCCTCTTGAGATCCATAGAAGGCATTAAACGCTTTTAACATGGCATTTCTTAAGTAAAAATGGAGAATTTAACTTAAAAAATTACTGCTGTAATTTCAAAGATTTTCTTAATTTTTGATTTTTGCTGATTTTTTTTCTTTTTACACGATTTCATGCCCTAAATTTATATAAGTTTTATTTTTTAATCATCAATTATTAAATTAATAAAGAAATATATACAAATAAGCGAATAATTTACAAAAAAACTGAAAATTTTGTTATGTTCCGCTAATTTTGCCGGTGTGTATAGTATTTTATGGTTTCCATCAAACTACTTTGTGGGTATTGTCATAAGGGATTAACCCTATGTTCCCTTAAAAGCATTTTTTACTCCCTCACCTATATTATGTTATAATGAAGGAGTACTCCTTTTTATGCAACCTTTTTTGCATAAATACTTCGGTCAAAATAAGTTTTACATGGAAAGTCGGTTAAATATCCTACATTTTTATAAGTAAATACCATATTAATATATTTTGTAAGAAACATATAATGTATACTTTACACGTAGTTATAGTTTGGCACAAAAAGATAAATGTAGCTAGCGAGAACAAAGGCAATAAGCTACTTTTAGCACAAAAATATGCATTTTCGCAGGTTTGAAGGCCGTCACAGACTTAGCTATAATATATATTAATATGTTTATAGCTAGGCATATTACTATACACACCGGCAAAATTAGCGGAACATAACAAAATTTCAGTTTTTTTGTAAATTATTCGCTTATTTGTATATATTTCTTTATTAAATTAATAATTGATGATTAAAAAATAAAACTTATATAAATTTAGGGCATGAAATCGTGTAAAAAGAAAAAAAATCAGCAAAAATCAAAAATTAAGAAA